>OY987271.1:16054101-16616221 GCA_963920665.1 Straminergon stramineum
AAAATCTCAATAAAACTCGCAATAGTCAATGAGATGGACAGTAAAATGAAGAGAGGCCAGCATCACAATCTTTTTTTACTGATAACCAGTAAGCCCAGTTGGAATAGATTCCCTAAGGGCTCTGAACGGCATGGAATTATCCTACTGAACTACAGATGGTGTCATTATCAGTCAACATGCTCTGTATATGTACATCCGATTCTAAAATCTGCTCAGGCACGTTTTTGGAAGTTTGATGCAAACCTTGTCAAGCCTTTCGCTCGGCTTCTCATGCTCCGCTTCAAAAACATTCTTCTGGTCAACCTGAGCTTCCGGCTTCAACAAGTTGCAATCTTTCGAGGATACATCCGTAACACTCTGTATTAACTTATCGTTTGATAAACCTTTTTCCTCTTCTGACTTACACTGCGCATCATGGTGCTAGCAAACACAAATGAGATACAAACGAATAATAGCGTTCGCCATGGTCAGTCATCATCATCTCTCAATTGTAAAGAACAACAATGATCAATCATATTAAATTCAAACTCCGTCGCAACTCTAGTGGACTAATCCAAAGTTCGATAATTGCGAAGAGATCAAGATGAGCAACCAGATCGCATGCATGAGACAAGTTCCGGCTTCCAATTCATCCCGAAAAGGGGATGCAATAAATACAAAGAGTGATTAACATTTGATTATAAATAAATTCAAAACAAGTAATTAAGAAAGCTTGAGGCCTAAGGCGGAACAGACCAACCTCAGAAGAGTGTCTATCCATTCTGAAAGTGCCTTCTGATAGGACACCTCGTTCTCCAAGAACTCGCCAAGATATATTTCTGTGAAAAAACAAGATGCCATGGGACGATGGAAATGGGATCAGCATTGAAATTTTACAATACGCACTAAACTTAACGGAAAATTACCAATCTACACAGGAATAATAAATTTAAACAGAAATATATCATACAGGTCAATGCTACTCCTACACCAGTTTAGACTTCAAATTCTCAACCTTTACTAGAATAAGGCACCAGTATCCATTCACGTATTGTAGAAACTCCGTGTATGATATTCACCACTACAGGCAATTAGAAAATATAACGTTCTAAAATTATTGATAAGCCGGTTCTATCTTGTAAGATGCATCTCCATTTAAGTAATAAACTTGATAATATCCAATGCAAGAGACCAAGCAGATATAAAAGACCCGCACACCTGTCTGAAACTCCGTCATAACCTAATAATGGGTTCAATTGCGAAGTCGCCATGGTCGCAGATGTTTGAGGAGCGCTCGGGGGAGACCTTGATTGATTGACATGTGCATCACTCGACTGCTCCAAACCAGAAGATGACAGGTGCGACTCGGACGACCCATTCCCGGGTGAATAGGTTCCAGGATCTGAGGTAGAAGGATAGGTGATGGAATGAAGACTCTCAATCATCTCGGCGTCAGACTCACGAAAATCATCTCCATTTGAAGACCTCGTCATCGAAGTGGATTGCTGTGGACATTCTAGTCCGACAATTTCTTGTTGCTTGAAACTGCTTTGGAGTTCTCTTGTGTGGTCGGCCCTCTTGCGAAAAGTGTGTCGGGTTATGGATGATGCACAACTCACATACTTTTCATTCCCAATAATAGGAGCTTTAGATATTGTTTGAACTGCAGGACCCAAGGGAGGTTTGTCCCGAAAGAAAGTGGCCACAGTGGCTTTTGTGACCTTAGTGTCGCTTGAGGGTGATACTTGCCCATCTTTGAATACTTTTTCAGAGTTTTGGCACGAGGAACCAGCTACAGACGTGGAGGGGGAACCTAGGGATGACGAGTGGTCATCCTTTGTAGTGGTTGCATCTCTCAGAGAGGTGGCTAAGGCTCCTGAGTTTTTTTGACGAAAACATGAGAAAGGTGCTCTTTCGGCTTTTATCTCAGACCCGGCATAAAGATTGCTGGTTCTGCTCGAGGATGATGATGTCTTCTCCCCTATAGTCTGTGCAGGTTTAGCTGTTGAGTGGTTCGTAAACAAGGGATTCGAGTAGGAGGATGCAGCAGATGTCACCGCACATTTTTGCAAATGATTGCGAGGCGAGCTGGTCGTTGATTTCTGTGCGTTATCCTTGTCTCCCTCCAATTTTGCAGACCTCTTCTGAAAGCTCATCCACTGACACACCAAACAGGATCCAAGACCATTACATAGGCAGGAAATTCTAGGAGTGCAAAAAAGCTCACAAATTGTATAGAGTACCATGGTTATTACGAGCCACGAATTGCATGCTAATCCACAGACTATTATTATCTACTAGAGTGCGGCCAAACGATCTATATTAAATTTCAGGCTCCCATGCAAAGTAGTTTTCAGACTATAATCAATTTTGTACGATGTTGTGATTCGCATGCTAATCCCATGTCACAAGACGTGTTGAGATGATCAGTACCTGTGTCTCAAGCTGCTCGAAACGCCTCACAATGTCACATGCATCAGACATGTCCTGTGCAGCGGCTGTTGCACAATTTGCAATTTGCATAATTCTACCGCAGTCGCCCATCTTGTGATAAATTCAAGTTACAAATCCGCTGAAACATGATTTGCCGCATGAACACATACACAGGTCAGATTTCATAAACGTATGAGCAATCGAGTCGACCTCTCACTAAATGTGAATGATGCTAAAATGTTCGTCAAAACGATAGCAAAACAGGAACTATCAAAACAAACCCTAACTCTCCTCAAGCTCGCTCTAAATTTATATGTCATTTTGAACGAATGGCAGAAAAAGAACATTTTTGTACAAGAAGTGGTCTCCATTCACATAACCAAAAAAATTTGTTGGAAAATTAACCACATCTGCAAAGAAACACTTCTCAAAAGAAATCCCGATAATAATTGCGTTGAATAATAAGAAAATTTTCGTCCTGTATCAAATACTAATGCACGACAAGCAACACACAATTCAAGACAGTAAACAACGAAAACAAAAACATTTCACTCACAAGAACCTGAAAGCTCAAAATTTGTGGAATCATAAATTTGTGGCAGCATACCTCCAACATGAGTCCAAAATCCATGAAACTTCGTCACGCAATTAAATTCGCTGTTCGGAATGAGCGCTTTCCTTTAGTATAGAAAATTAAAGAAATGAAACGCATGATCCACCAATTAACTCCATCGTGGTTAGGGTTCCATGCCAGCCGAAAAAACTACGCCTCGGAGAACATCTTCCTGAGAGCCAAGCTGCGTTCACTGAGCGCATTTCTCTTCTCCAAGAACGAATGACAATGGCTTCATCTCTTTCCCCTCATGCCACTGGCATGGGATCCTAACTACAGCGCCTGGGTCGCGGGGGGCCGCCATTGCGAGAGGAAGGTCGCAGGGGCAGGGTCGCAACAGGGAGATCGCCTGTGGTTTATGGGATGTGACAGTTTCTTGGCCCGGGCTCCAGAGTAGTGGTGAAATCTACGAATAAGCTTAACCCTTGAACGCCGGGCTGGTGACCGTGGAAATCAGGCATTTTGGAACCGTGTGACATCATGTACTTTAAAAAAATCAAAAATAATCATTGGGTGTCAAACTATTGTTGAAGACCTTCCCTTTTCACCCCTAATTCCGAGGATGAATAGTTGCATTTCTGTCCTATATAGGAGAATTCCTTGTCATTCATCAGTCGAAAAACATTTGCCTCAACGTTTAGGGGTTAAGTTTTATTCCAATGGAAACACCTAAAACCGTTAATCCTTGAACTCTAGGCCAGTGACCATGGAAATCAGGCATTTTGGAACCGTGTGACATCATCCACTTTAAAAAAAATCAAAAATACTCATTTGGAGTCAAACTATTGTAGAAGATCTCCCCTTTCTATCCCTAATTCTACAGATGAATAGTTGAAACTCTATCTTGTAGAGGAGAATTCCTTCATGTTCATTAGGAAAAAACATCCACCGCATCATTTAGGGGTTAATATAAGCAATTCAGCATAGTTGAAGGCACATTTTCTAAAAAAATATTTGTGTAGTATTAGCAATTGAAAATCATCAATTTTCAAAAATAAAATTAGGTTTATTGGATATGGAATGTAAGTTCTAAGGTAGGAGGCTTGAACTCCGCTCGGGCATTTAGAATCACCCCTATTTTAGCTTTGAGATGGACATGAGATGGTTCTTAAATCAAACTCTATAGTCATTTGAATGGATCGAGAAAAAAAGTATAATTTATTGCAAGAGCCAATCATTTTCCTTGCTTTCCCCATTTTTTCTTTATAACTTTAAGTGAATAATTTATGGAAGGCCTATGGCACAAAAGTTTGAAAATTCATAACTAATTCAATAATGCTTCAAAAAAATATGAAACCACTTGTGTTACATTCTACATTTGTACTTCTTTGTTTGAAAAATAAACTAAAAATGTTTCCATGAAAATATATACATGAAAAAACAGACCAACCCTTAGATGAGCAGTTTATGAGTCTACTCCCTTATGAATTTTCAAAGTGGAAGCTCCCTAGGCCATTGAAACCTTAATATAGGTGGATCTAAAATCAATTTGACAAATCAACAATCAACTAATCACAATTAAGTAAGAAAACAATTTAATGACATTTTGGAGGGATACTTTAATAGAAGTCTAGGTACACTTCATGAGAATCTATAGTGCATGAATGGGTACAAGGACACTTGTGGGTGTTTCTACTTATTTAGTGTTTAGGTTCAACATTCCCTACCAAATCATAAAATAAAGTTGAAAAATGTGATTCAAAAATTGCCTAAATATAGAAAAAAAATTTCCCACAAAAAAAATTATTTTTTGAAAAATATAGTACCCCTAAAGTTTCTAGACATGTTATCAAAAGCATTCTTGCCACCCTTGACCACAAGGTATGATTGTATAGTACGTGAGCATTCTATTATAAATCATAAATTATTATAATTGGATCTTATTGACAAGTGCAAGAGGGTTTCAAAGTATTGTTAATTGGCATGCATAATTTGGACATTGTATGAATAAATTTTGAGGTTTCAAAATATTGTCTATAGGTGTATCAAAAATTAACATGAGGTCCAATCTTCTAGATGAGCTCTCATGTGATGATAATATAGATTTTGTACCATTTTGGTTCAGCTATAGATGTTGGGTTTGGACAATGATGATTGAGGTATAAATACAAGATTATTCAAACTTCTACTTTTACACTACCTTTGCAATATAGTGGGCTTGTATAAGGTTGAGATACACTCTGAGGGAATATTGCCCAAAAGAATTCATTCACAACCAAAAAGATTGCAAATTTGCAATCAAGGTTTGGGGCGGGGTCATTTTAGCAAAATTCCCTTGTAGTTAGACTTTAATGGGCATAAAGATGTGCTACAAAATTTTATCAAAAATTGTAACTTTTCAAACATGGGTGAATTATAAGGATATCCTACATTGAAATGAATTATATAGAAATTTCTTTTTTGAACGATTTTTACATAATTTTCAAAGAAAACTAAATGCCAAGATATTATGTAACAAGGTGAATAAAAAAATTTGCAAGAGGTCTTTACTTTAGGACAAAATAAGAATTTTATTAATGTTCAAAAATAAGGTTTGCCCCTACTCAACTTTATTAATACCTTTGCGCCTAATTTTTTGAGTTTTTTCATAGTTTTATTTATAAGCTATTACATTGTAGAAAACAATGCCTAAATCAACACATTTGTTGCTTTAGACAACTAGATTTGTATGGGAATTAACATATTTGTGTTGATCCAAAGATGTTTTGTGGCTTGGGATTTTTTAACCATATGTAGACAAATTGCAAATATGGCTAATCTTAGTTAGTCCAAAAATAATATGCAAATATTATATACAAAAGCAAATGCAGAAATCATAAAAGCTCAAAGTTTAGTTGATAGATTTTTAAAATTTGTGCCCTAATTTCAATGCCCTACTATTTTGAGCTTTCTACAATGAATATCTACCACATTTATTATCTAATTTTATTAACCCCTAAAGGACCAAGTGTCCGTTCAATGTAAGGAAGAAATCTCAGGTATGTTTCTACGAAGTCATTTTTGGTTGGATGTTCATGAAATTTGGACATAATATGTAACTATATCCCCCTTTCCTGAATATTAATTTTTGTTTTTGATCAGGTGCATGGATCAAAAGTTATATTGGCCAAAATTTTGCGGGCAACTTGGACAACTTCGGACAACATGTGCAAAACTCTTCCTATGATTTTGAAATATGGCGTGTGTGTAGCTTACAATATACAAGATGCAAATGTCAAAAAAATAACCATGTTTAGTGTAAGAATCCCATTCTAGAAGGAGTTAAAGTTTGGAGGCCATGTTGGGCAAGGTTGGAAAAAAACTTTTTCACCTAACTTCAAACATTATAATCTTTCAATCCATGCAGTCAAAATTTCTAAAAAATTTACCACATGTTACTGAAGAAGTATAGTACAAATTTGTACAATTAAATTTTGAAAAAAAAAAACTTTTTTTTTTTCATTTTTTTCTTGCTGCCCTAACAAATGGCATTTTTTTTTACAATTTCTGCCCCAAATATGCCTTGGTCCTTTAGGGGTTAAGGTAGAATTTAGAATATATACTCAAGATGATTAATCCTACAATTTTATGAAACCATAGGACCTTTCATGACTTCTATTGAAAACTCATTTCATATTACCACCATCACTAAGTCTTATACTTTCAAATATTAATGGTAATTGCACATAATTGTGAAAAAAATTAAAATTTAGTGATGTGTGAAAAGTTCATTTTCAAATAAATTAATTAATATTATGATAATTAAAATTTAAATAAAAGGAATTATCACTATATTATAATAATGTATTTTTTTCTAAAAATTTTTTAAAAAAATTTAACAAAAGCATACTATTTTTGAGCAATTATCATTTCTTCTTTATATAAAAATTTAGATTTCTTTAAAACCTTTTAATCCCTAACGGCCTAAAGATTCTACCTTGGGATTTTTTAGAACTTGTGCAGTTTCTATTGACTTTCTAATTTGGAATTTTTGCTTGAGACTTTTAGAATTTTTAGAAGGTAATTACAAACCTTCTATGCTAGACAAAGTCCCATCATGCACTCAAGGTGAATAGAAATGATCAATTTGCACTAGTTTGCACTAAAATTTTGACATATTAGCATATCCACCCCTTCAATAAAAAGATCAAAGACAAATCCATCTTTGCAATTGGTATATAATAAACATTGAAAAAAAATATGTATTTTTAAACCCTAAAAAACTAATGTCAAATTTTTGAACTTCGAATTTGAATAGAAAAATCCAAAAAATCCTAATTTAGTATGAAGTTGAAATATAAAAAAATTTCAAATTTTGAAAGAAGCTATATCATAAAAGTTGAAAATTAGATGAAGAAATTTCTATAAGATCTCCAAGTTTAGTTAACATGATGCACCATGACAAAGCGCTCTTTGGGAGGGGGCATATATCCTAAGTGGCCCTTCTCCCCCCTAAATTTTCTTGTATGTCAAGTCCAATGTGCATTCGTCTTCGACATTCTTCAAGTTTATCAAGACTCTACTTTAAAGTGAATTGTAACCAAAAGCCTTGTGTATTAGAGCATACAAACACCCACTAATCTTCTTGTGAAGCTTTGTTTCATGTCATTCAAAAAATTATTGCAAAATTTAGAAGGTTTTTTTCAATTTTACTGATAGAGCAGGTAGCTAAAAATAAATTCTAAAGGATTATTATCTAATTTAATTCCTTAAATTGATACCTACTCAAAAATAATTGAACCAATCAATTCCAAATAATGAGATGAAAGTTACGAGGAGTTTTATATTGTGGGCAATGAAGATAGAAAAAACATTTAACCCCTAAAGGACCAACCTACGTTTTTTGACTACATAGCAATTTTGGGTAGGTAGGTGTGGCTGGAGATTTCCATATTTTTGGCCCAAATTTTAAGAGAAGGTGGGGACGAGGAATATCGTTCATATGCACAAAATTTCATGACATTTGGAAATACGAGTCAAAAGTTATGGCCTAATATGGTGGGTTTTTTCGTAAATGGGTAGTCCGAGCAGATTTTCAAAAATTGAAATTTGAAATTGGTTTTCTAGAGTTATATATACTAGGAAAGCTTTGAATTATTCCATTTTGGTCAAGGAGTCTAAAGTTACGAATATTTTTTTTATTTGCGAGCAGTTATGGATTCTCTACTCTAAAATAAACTTTGAAGTCCTTTATCTTACTCAGTTTTCAATATTTTTGGAAAAAAAATAAAATCATAGGATGTAGATTGTTTATTATAACATTGCAACCATTGGGGTTGTCATTTTTCAATTTCATAATTAAACTCTTAACAATTTAGTATTTTGAATCATTCTCTACTACTATCTACTTACTATTTTTTCCTACATGTTGTACAATTCCAAATGATCTAAAACTTTTCAAGCATGTGGAAAACTTGTCTAGGAAAAAGAATCCAAAGAAGCACCACCATTTTGGACATTTTTTCATAGAAAAGTGAGCTTGTGAAGTGCAGCTGCCCTGTTTTTTGCAGGGCCAAAAAAATGATTTTAGTGAATTTAAATTCTTATATCTTGCAATCCATGAAGTGAAAAATTCTGAAATTTTTACCACATGCTCTCAAGTCAGTTTACTACAAGATTCTCTGGTTATATGTTTCAAAAAAAGTTTTTTTCAAAAATTTGGCACTTGTACAAAAAATGGCAGTTTTGGAGCATTTTCAGTGAATACATAGTCATAGAACTTCAGGGGATAAAGTCATTTATAACTCCATTTTGGATATTTTCAAATAAATGCAAGATATAAATGCAAAAATGCAAGATATACATTGCTAACTACATTGAATACGGATATTAAGGGGACCAAAAAATTAAAGGGACTGATGGTGGAAAATTGTAGATGTTTAAAACATGATGTACATCCTTGGGATACTTCAATAACTACTAATGTACAATAAAGATAGATATTTATATAGTATGAAATGTCAATTATTTAGTATGGGTCTTCTGAATACCCCTATTCAATGTACAGTGAATAGGGGTATTAAGTGGACCAAAAAATTAAAGGGACTTACTGTAGAAAACTGTAGATGTTTGAAGCATGATGTACATCCCCTAGACACTTCAATAACTATTCATGTACAATAAAGGTAGATATTTATATAGTGTGGAATGTCGATTATTTAGTATAGATCCCCTTAATACCCCTATTGAGTGTAGAATAGTTTCATCATTGGGATTTACACTTCCCAACTTCTTGTCAAAATTATTAGCGATTGAAGGTTTTCTTTCATCAATTAGCACCTTCCAAGCTTCCACAATTCTTCTTTCTAAATTTTTCAAAAATGAAGATAAAAGTGTTTTGGGATAAAAAATTTGGGGATATAGTTTACAACCTATTTTTCAATATATTGGCTAAATTACACAAGTTCTACATGTATTTTTTTAAATGTTGAAAATACGATAATTTTCCTTTATGAAGGGCTAGAAAAAACTATTTTTTGAAGTTTAGGCACATTGAACTTGTAGTAGAGATTTTTATTTTAAAACTTTGGAAGGATGTACTCCAAGAAGTTAACGAAAGGATACTTACATTTGGAATTGTTAGAGAATAAATGTTCTAGATGAAGATTTTAGCCTTGATGTGGGTATGAGTACTTTGAGGTAGTTTTTGGCCTCACAAACTTCACACTATTTTAAGATTTAAATCCAAACCATTAGCCCAATTACACCACTAATGTTTGTTGAATGGGGAATCGAATATTTGGATAGTTTCCTACAAAATCTATTTTGAACACACAATCAAATTTGTTATTTTTTTCAAACTCCAAATGTTATGATCCTGCAATCTACATGGTCAAATGTGTTGAAATTTTTTCCACACATTAATGTTAATCGCAAAGGTCTCCCCAATTTGTAGAAGGAGTGTTAGAGGAAGGTTAACTAAGAAGAATAGGAGAGAAACACAACACCAAATTCCATTAGACTAGTTTGTATGCTTCAAAGAGTTTCATCTTGCATTTTTCTCAAACTCCAACTCATGGTCCCTCATTGCACACACTTTATGATTAGTTCTATTGCCTTAATTGTCTCAAAAAAAATTTATGTGGTTGGATTTCAGAAAAAAGTGCTAATTTTAATTTTGATCACTGCTCCAAAAAATGCCATCTTTTGACAATTTCACTTGAAAGACACCCTCTGTCCTTTAGGTGTTAAGTTCATTCTATCTCTTAGAGAGACATGAATTGCCTTAAGTCTATTGGAAGAATGGATCGTACAACCTCTTCAAACATACTCTTTATTCACATGGTTTATAAAACTTTAATTCCCTTTCTTTTTCTTATTAAGTTTTGTCAATATCTGCATTTTCTTTTATTCAATTCTTCCAAACACAATCTACAATGATTGTGAGGATGGAAAGTTATTATCCAATGCTAGAAATGTCTTCAAACTTGATTCTTAAATGCAACAATTTAACCCTCTATGGATGGGCTAGTCGCCGTGGAAATCATCATTTTTGGTATAGAGTGAATCATCTACTCAAAAAAACAAAAAAAACTCATTGGAGGTCAAACTACTATGCAAGACCTCCTTTTTTTGCACAAAATTCCAAAGATGAACAACTGCACTTTTGTCTTACATGGAAGGATTCTTTGTCATCCATCGCACACTTCTTGTTCGTAGCAACATTATAGGGTTAAGTAATAAATACGTATTATGTAAGCTCCTAAAAGTTGCACATGGTGATTGTCGAAATCACATATAAAACATATTGGATATGTTTAGTTGAAGCACATTTCATATTATAGATCAAAACTTATGTTTAATCCTTGAGTATCTTCAAGTACATATTCTGGATGATAAACAAAATACTTTACGAAGATGCTTTGTTCAAAATGATACCTCATTCATCCAAAGTGATGATTGGATTTTTTTTAATGTTTCTTTTAATAATTAATAAAATGACATAAATAATATATTTGTAGAAAGATATAAGTAAAAATATACACAAAAAATCTCCGAAGGATTAATTTGATAAAGGGTTAAGAATTTCAAAAATCCCACAATTACCATGTATGCATGCTTGGCTTTAGTTAGTGAAGGTTTGCATCCCCTTCACGATCTCTTAACTTCATAATCTCAAAAAACTCAACCATGTTTACTAACCACAAGATCAACAAAAACAAATAACAACAATTACCAATTTAAGAATTTGCTTCTCTATTGTAGTGTACTCATACCAAATATCACCAATTTCATTATATTGGCACAATGCAAAGTACCAAAAGTGTGACACCCAATTGAACAAAGTTTTGCAAACTAAGGTAACAACATCTAAAAGCATTTCAATAAAGGTTTGAGCATATTTCCTATTATTGAAAAGTGATAACTTTTGTTGGGTGTATTGTTAGTTGAAAGGGGGATTTTTTTTATTTTCTTAGAATGCATTTTTCAAACTAAGTAAGACTAAAATTATAAATTTTCAAAGTGCTAAAAATAGGTGTACTAATATAATCCTAGATTCATATATGAAGATTGTGCATTTTAGGCAAGAATCTAGATGAGATAGCTTTGCAAATAGGTCACAATTTGGTGCAATTATCTCTAGGACTTAAGTTTCCAAATGCTCATTTGGAAAAGTGCCTGTGTAAGCTATGAAGATTTTTCAATATAAAAAAATTGACATTAAATTTGGTGATACAAGAGTTAACAATGAAGGCATTGAAGGGGAGGGATTTGTTTAGGGTTAAGTATATGGACTTACTTTCTCCATCCCCGTCCTTGTCAACTGCAAAACACATAGAAACATGCCTTGAGGATTAAGACAAAAGATATTATCTCCTATAGTTCTTTCGTATTTAGAGGCCCGTAACTACTTCAAAATACTAGGCTCCTAGGCAAGGCTAAAATCTTTATCTATATTTATTCTTTAACAAATCCAAACATAGGAAGTTTAGTTAACTTATTCTTATTCAAGTACACCCTCTCAAAATTTTGAAATAATAAACCTTATCAATTGTAAGATCATAATGCTTGGATTTCAAAAAGAAGCATTTTCAAATCTTTCCAAATGGTTAGATTTCATCATTCAAACATTTAACCCAAAATTGAGTAGATCCAACAATTTGCAATTCTCCATAATATATTGAAGAAATAAGTTGGAAATACATATTAACACCACCCCACCCCCCCCCTTCATATTCAAGCTTGAAAAAGCAGTAAGTAGAAAGAGGTAGATAATGATTTAAAGGTCCAAAAAATATGAAACAACTTGGTTTAGATGTTAATTTCATTTTTCTTCCCATGAGAATTTACTAAAAATTGTTTTAGGGAGTTTAGCTTCCCCCCAAAGGCAATCAAAAGGTCGTTTTAAGAGTAGAGTACTCCACAACAAATTTCATTGCAACAATTTTACTTTGGTACAAAGTTCTCTCCAATTTTTTACATGTCCCCAAACCAACAAAAAACACTCTCCTACATTTATTAAAATGCTTAACCCCTCACCACCCAAGGGGACCAAAAGTGTCCTTAGGTCAAATTCAAAGTGCTGTAACTTTTGCATTTGATGCCCAAATTCAATAAAACCTATTGAAAAATTTGTGCTCTCTATTCTAGTTTATGTGGTAAAATTTTCAGATCAATCCAAGATTTTCTGAATTTTGGAAGCCAATCGAAGTTCACAAGTTCAATTTGAGTTCAACAAATTGCATTTGATGGCTGCAACTTCGGGGGCTTGTATCTCCTTCATCCAAAACTCGTTTTCAATCAAATTTGTTGGGTTATGATCCCCTTGAAGTCTAGTTATTGTGGTAGAATTTTCATACCAGTCTAGGTTGTTTTGAATGTATGGGAGCAATTCGAAGTTCAAAATCCCAACATTTTTGAATTTCAGTGAACTTCGGCGGCTTGTTTCTTCTTCATACAATGTTAGTTTCCAATAAATGTTTTTGGAAAAGATGCGCATACTAGTCTAGTTTGTGTGTGAAAAATTTCATATCAATCTAAGAAGTTATGAGTGACTGAGAAGCATTTTAGTAGAAGGAGGTTCAATTTTTGATGTATTTTTTGCAACTTTTCTTGCTATTTTTTGACATTTCAAAGCTGTTTTGCAGACACAATGAGTCAATTGAATGATATTTTTTTTTCATCAATGTGTTTTTATGCTAGTTTTGAATCACTTTATAGTTTAAAGTTTCTTCATCTGAGTAGAGCTAGAAACCAAATTTCGCCTACAAATGTATTTTGAGGAAAATTTCAGAATTCTTTTTCAACACTAAAACATTATAATCTTGCAATCTATGTGGTCAAATGACACCAAATTTGGTGCATATAATCTACAACAAGTGCACTACAAGATTGTATGGTTGAGATCTCTATAACTCAGTGAAAATTATATCTGTAACACTTCAAAACAAATGTTGTTTTTTGACCTGTTCAGGCCTTGGGTGGTGAGGGGTTAAAGCAATGCAAGTAGTACATTGTACCATAGTTGAAATGATTAACCCCTGTACATCAGAGTGAATGCTTTTTGGAAGCTGAGAAAATAGGATTTGTGGAATACTTGGTTCATCAAATATTATAATCTTGAAATTTGCATGTTGGTTTCTCTTATAAATTGCAGATTCATACTATGTTAATCATTAAGTTGGTTTCAAATCACCACTGTGAAAACTTTAGTAACTGAGTAGTTCTCAAATTATTCTGGATTTTTCTAGATCTAACAAAAGAAAGCTCCTTACTTATGTTGTTTTCTCTGTGATGGTCAGGGGTTAAGAAGAGTCTAATTCCTAAAGCTAAGCAAGATATAAAAGAACGTGCAGAATGCTTACATTCTTCAATCATAGTCATAAGCTCTTCATCTGTGATATTTTCACCAAGCTCCTTTGTAATTTTCCGCAAATTCTTGAGCTATCAAGACCACCTCCAGCAGAAGAAAAACTCGGGTTATATTGTCAATTCTGTTAATCCTTAAATGTAACAAACCTCGCCCCTTAGGCTTGGTTTTAAGAGAATCATTGACGAAAAGTGGTTTGGGGGGTAATGTTTCAACCTACTAAACCTACTTTTACAATGAATAAGGTAAGAGCACCTAATGGCGTCTTTGTACCCAATAGCGTCAGATTCTACATAGCATAATCATTTTAGGCTATAAATGTTAGTAGACAATACAGAGCTTATTTTTTTGGACCTAAAATGATAAGAAGTCTACAATTCAGCTACATTTATGTTTTAGAATGAATTACTAATGTAGAAAAGGATGCCATTGGGTGCTCCTACCTTATGGCTTGTAAAGCACCACAATTAGGTTGCAAAATCAAACCACTAATCATTGTTCACTTTTGCATGCCATGACTGAACAAATTTTGGGCAAGCAATAAGCCCCGTGCCCCGCTTCAAGGAGATTTTTTATTCTCCCTTGGTTTGACTATCAAGCAAGGATTAAATTAGTAGAGTTTCATGACTTTAGCATTTTTCAAGGTACACTACCAAAATAATAAATCTATACCAATCCTAGTTTTCAAAGCTTTGTGCAAATGAATTTTATAATATTTGGCACCTAGAATTGTGCCAATTTGACAAAATTCATGATTTCTCAAATGATTGGTATGACCACAAAGAACAAAAACAAAGTCTTTCATTGATTACAAGAAAACTCAACCCTTTCTAATGCACTCCTTCAATAGACAAATAGCCCCTATTAGCACTCTTACATATGTATATTCACAATTTGACATGTGGAAGTTCTCCAATCAAATTATTCAGAGTTATTCAGAGTTTCTTGGGATATTGAGGGAATGTGCAATTTCAAAGTGTGTCATTTGGAGATTAATGAGGTTTTTAGAGTAGGAGAGGACAAGAATTGCATACAGAGATTTTTCCAGTGCCATCTTCGTCAAAGTAATGGAATGCCTTCATCACATCTTCATTAGGATCTTTGCCTTTGTATTTATGAATCACTAACAAGTACAAGGAGTCATAAAACTTAGTGAGAGCCATAACATTCTTGAACTTCTATGGATTGCAATCCCAATCTACTAATGTTTTTGTCATAAAATGATCTTCAAATTGCTCAAAAATGATCATTTTTGCTCTTGAAGATTTAGTAAATGAATAACTTCCTTGAAATACTTTGAAATAGGATGAAATAACTTTATTTTCAACCTTAATTCCAAACATTTTGTCCAATTGGAAGATCATTTTGGGACAAAGGGACCATAATCATGATCACATATAATTAATGAAAAGGAGCAAGTTTAGTACTGATTTCCAAGAATTCTTCATAATTTACTTCATCACCACCATCTTTAGAAAATTTCTGAAGCAGCATCTTCACCTCTGGCTTCTTCACGTCAAACTCCAGGGCTCTCATTGCCACCTGAATCAAAAGATATTACATTGAAAAATAGCTTAATTTGTTCAATCACACAACATTAGTTTAATAATTGTATGACGACTAGAATTAATTTTTTCTTCTATTTGTGATTTTCTTAAAGATTTTTTGGGACTTTGGGGGAGAAAAAAGACATTTATTTTTAACTTAAGGGTAATTAGGATACATATAATTATAGCACTTTGTAATAACTGAAATAAAAATTGTAGGTTGGAAACACCAATCACTTGTGCTCCTTATATAAAATATCCACAAGAGGTAGTGCAAATTTAGAGCCTCTAACCACAATACCTTGGAACTTTCTACAACAATAGTCCCTTGTAATGGTGTTGTAATGTTGTAGATAGAATATTTCATCTATGATACCATTGCAGACCATTGACTTCAAGTTTTTTTTATCTCTTCTCCTGCCACAGAGATTTTCATCTTGAAATAGAAAGCCCCTTCCATCATGAAGAGTTTAAGAACATTATGACAATCAAACAAAATCTATGACAAGATGAAGAATTACTTTGAGCTCACGATAATTGAGCTTTCCGACTTTCCGCGAATCAAACAACTCAAACGTCATCCGTATGTCTTGCTTATGTTCTTCAGTGATTTTGTGCATTGTGTGTTTCCTGAAAACTCTCCCAGTGATGGAACTGCGGGGGGCGGCTCCATTGTGCAATATAGGTAAGTTGGAGAAGTTGATGCGTGAAGATGCTTGCGGTGTAGGTGTTGGAGGAGGCTGTGACAAAGATGAAGAAGTTGTCCATTTCTTGTTTCGATCTTGATTAATCATTGTTGACTCTTAATCTCACTCTACACTAGGAGCAAAGACATCACTTCTCACCATTGACAAATGGGGAAAATATGGAATTTTGTAAATAAGCCCAGGAGCTTTGGTGCATACTCACAATGTTTTTGGCAATGACTCTCTACAATTTGTGGTGAAAAGAGATACCATTCATATAGTGCTACAATTCAAAATAGCTTCCATTCTTCCACTAGTTCATGTTAAGGTTTCAATTGCATTTGAAGTAAGAAAAATTCCTCCCCAATTCCAATGTTTGAGGGTTGAATGGATAGAAATTTTTTTCAAAATCACAATTCACAATATAAATTTCCATTTAAATTTTGCAAATGAGGGTTCCATTACACAACAAATGTTGTATTTGTTAATGGCTTTGTTTACACATGAATGATTGCTCATTCATGATCAAAGTCATGGCAATTTGGGGGGGTTTGTTTACCAAATTATTTCTTTATTCACTTTGTGCTTCACTATGAACCTATGTAGGTGTTTACGACCCACATTCTTTGAGTCTAAATAACTCACTCAGTTTGAAGTAGAATTTAGTCATTTCAATTCAAAATGATGTCTTCCAATTGCTGACAAAATTTTCATGTCACATTGAAGTTTTCTCAATTCAAATTTCTTGCAAACCTTAAACTACTGCATTTAGGTCCAATTACCTAGAGCCAAATGAGTGTAGTTTCAACAAGATTACAAGGTGTCATCTTTCTTGCCCTACTTGGCAAAGAACATAAACTATATCAAATTGAAGCTTTCAAAGTGTGCAATTTCCACTATGAAGCTCTTGTTTCTCTACTTACGAGACTCTACAATTCAAAAAGACTATTGATCCATACATAAAGTTATGACTTCCAAAATTGTCTCTCTTTTTGACATCTGATATGATTACTCGTTGTCAATTTTGTTAAAGTGGCGCAATTCTTAGAGATAAAATTTATGACATTCATTTGCACAAAGGTAAAAAAACTAGGATTGATATAGAATTATGTTCGAAGCTACATGGTTTAAAAAGTACCAAAGTCATAAAATTCTGCCAATATAACAAAATTGACATTAATTGTAGGATTTGATCTCTAAATGTGTGTGGACGAAGTGAAAATTTGGGATTGTCATAAGATAGCTAACTAATGTCTTGTGAAGATGATGAGTACATTGGCCACATGCTCTCCAAAGATGGATGTGATAGGTTGGGTCTCTCTATTTCATGAATTATGTAACTTTCATTTGTTAACCATTTTGGTCCTACCTTTGGAATTTAGGAGGTTCTTCAACTCAACCATGCAAAGGTAAAGTAGCAAAACTACACCCAATTTTGTCAAGTAGGATTCTTTTGAAGTGTTATCAATATGACCTTAAGTCATACTTGTAGAATGTCTACAACTTTCATATGGATGTTGCGTCAAATACCAATCCATCATTTGACCATCTACCATCAAAAAAAAATTTGATGGAAAAATGAAAGAATTTGGTGAGAGGAAAGGGAAGAGAAGTTGTTTTTATAATGAAATCTATTTTCTATCACGAATCCTCAAAGGGTATGGGATAAATTGAAGATGAGAGCTTGATTGCTCATTGTCAAAATGTAGGAATTGCGTTCAAAGTAGAATTTTAAACTTCATTTTGGAATAGTAGAGTAACTTATTCTAAAAAAAATTGAACTAAAAAAAGATGGGTAATCAATCTAAATTTCATTTTCAATAAACCTATTTGTGATCCTAAGACTCCAAAAGAAGTTATGGACCAAATTTAGAGAAGATGTTTGAAATTGTCAAAAAAAAATGTCTTGCTTCCAACCCCCTCTTTGAACTTTGTCCATAACTAGTTTGATTGGAAATCAAAATCTCAAATGGTTTTTTGGAGATGAATTTTAGCTTGATTTTACACATTAACTTAGGTCAAATTTTTTTGAAAAGAAATATTTTACTATGCCTAAATTAATGAGGTTTAAAATTCTACTTTCAACATGATTCTTGCTTTTCACTTGACTATGAGCACTTGAGCTCCTACAAATCCTAATTAACATATCCTATATGGATTGTTTTACTTCCTACCACCCCACTTGTGTATATAGCTTGTCTTCTATACTTTCTACACACATTAATTGTGTAATGTTGTTGTAGACACTAAGTGTCTGATGAATGCCAGAGAATCTTTCTATATAAGATAGAAGTGTAGACGTTCATCCTTGGAATTTTGTTGTGAAAAGGTGGAGTTCTTACACAATAGTTTGTCCTCCAATTGGGAGCTCTTGCTTTTTTCTTAGGCAAATGATTTACATTATACCAAAAAGAATGATCTCCATAGTGACTAGGCTGACATTACTAGGCTAAGTGGCTTTTGAAGCTATATGAGAAACTCATGCTTAAGGTGAGTAGCCAAATTTAAAGCAAATGAAAATCAAACTTTTCGGAACCGTGTGACATCATCTACATTAATAAAATAAAAAATACTCATTGGAAGTCAAAGTATTATAGAAGATCTCCCCTGTCCGCACAAAATTTGAAGGATGAATAGTTGTAGTTCTGTCCTACATAGGGAGATTCTTTGTCATTCATCGGACACAAAATGTCCGCTTCAACGTTTAAGGGTTAAAAGAACAATGCAAACGTTTTTTCAATGAATAGTATTGCAATTTCTTCACTATGGTATTATTGACTTTTCAAAAGAAGAAAATGTTAAAGCCATGGATCATTCACCTTTGTAGTATATTTTGGTTAATTCTTCCTATTTACTCTTGAATCCAACTGATGAAATGAAGCTTATTAAGCATAGTTTCTATTCACATTGAAAATAAATAAATTTCAATGTTTTATAGCAATATGAACTTTAGACTTATAACCATGGTTTATTGATTGTCTAATTTTAGAGTAACTTTGATTTATACCATAATGTTATAAATTGTAATATACATCTATGGCAAAAAAATTTAGATTTCATAAGTATATTTGATATTTGATATCAATTTTCTTCATTTTTCTCTTAAGAAATTCATAGTAATTTCAAGTTTTCACCCCAAAATTTGAAAATTTTATGATTTGTAGTAGACATATGAATTCATCTCTAAAAAAGTATAAAAAAATTCATTCATATCTAGTTGTAAAATGGCAACAAATAGAGTCTTGAGTAATGGGCAGTGAGGCTTGGAATCAATCATAATAGGCCCATCATTTAAGGGTTAATTCTTTAGCACTCCAACATCCAATTCGTCCATTAAGGGTTAACCTTGTAGAGCTCCAATCTCTAATTTCTAGATAACAAATAGATTGATATTTTTCTTTCTTTCTTGTTACTATTTGGATGAAAGTCATTCTAATTTGTGCACATACCTTATCAAGTTATTTTCCTATCTAATGGTTGGACTTGGTGTTACTCAAGTCTATGTTTTTTCAAAATTACAAATGTAGAAATATGTCAAGTAGTTAACCAAGCCAAATTCCATTGACTCTACTTCAAAATTGGATTTGCAAAAATGAGATAAAAAAATGAGATTTAATGTACACAAAAATTTCAAAAAATCACCATGTAAAAAAAAACTCATTTCAAATCCACTCCAACAAATTTTACTCAAAATATTTTGCTTGTAATCGAATTTAGAAGGAATTTAGGGATTTTTCCTTTCTAAATTTATAAAAAAATATTGGAGATAGCATTGGTGAATCTAATCATATGGATGGAATCTAATACTCAAAATCTACAAGTCCTATTTGTATACCAATTCCAAAATATGCTTGCAAATACTCAAACCATCAATTCTAAAGAACCTCTATACCTTATACTATACCTTTGACCCAAGGGACCGAAAGTATCCTCACATAGTTTCAAGCCCAATTCAAAGTATTGTAACTTTTGCATCCAATGTCCGAATTCAATAAAATTTGTTGAAAAATTTGCGCTCTCTTTACTAGTTTGTGTGGTAAAAGTTTCAGATCAATACAAGATGAAATGATTTTTTGGAAGCCAATCGAAGTTCACAAGTTCTATTTGAGTTCACCAAACTGCATTTGATGGCTGCAGCTTCAGGGGGTTGTATCTCCTTCATCTAATGTTTGTTTTCAACAAATTTTTTTGGGTTTTGTTCCCCTTGAAGTCTAGTTATTGTAGTAGAATTTTCATGTCAATCCAAGATGTTTTGAATGTTTAGAAGCAATTCGAAGTTCAAAATCTTGACATTTTTGGATTACAGTGAATTTCAGCAACTTGTTTCTTCTTCATACAATGTTCGTTTCCAATAATTGTTTTTGTAAAAGTTGCACATACTAGTCTAGTTTGTGTGTATAAAATTTCATATCAATCAAAGAAGTTATGAGTGATTGAGAAGCATTTTAATAGAAGGAGGTTCAAGTTTAGATGTGATTTTGGCAACTTTTCTTGCTATTTTTTGACATTTTGAAGCCAATTTGTAGTCGCAATGAGTGAATTGAATGATATTTTTTTTCACCAATGAGTTTGTACTATGGTTTTAAATCACTTTACAATTCAAAGTTTTTTCATTTGAGTAGGTTTAGAAATCAAATTTCGCCTCCAAAAGTGTTACTACGAAAATTTCAGCATCCTTTTTCAACACTAAAACATTATAATCTTGCAATCTACATGGCCAAATGACTCCAAATTTGATTCATGTCATCTACAACATGTACACTACAAGATTGTAGGGTTGAGATTTCTATACCTAAATGGCATTTTGATCTATAACACTTCAAAAGCAATGATGTCTTTAGACCCCCCAAAACCTTGGGCTTTTAGGGGTTAAGGAAGAAGGTGCATGCTCAATTGCAAAAATTAAAACTTCTAATTGCTAAGAGCATCGCCACCATGGGGCGGCCAATCTCCCACGGAATAAGCAGTTTGGCGTGGACTGCCAATGTCCCGGCCACTGCTGCCAACTGTTGCCCCACTGTACAGATGGGGAAAGCGCACGGAGCTCCGTGGTTACCGAAGTTTGACTCCTGATTTCATTAAATTGAGCACTGCAATCCAAAGCTCGTGGTTAAAAAAAGATCCATGCCCTCCTCGAAAGTTGCGGACAGCTTGTTTCTTTTGACGGAAATCTCAGAAAACACGGACAAATTAGAAGTTCCGGGCCTAGTGCGTTTTGACCGTCCACGAATCCACGATGTCCTGAGGGGAAATTGCCAAATTTTCTTGCGACCGGTTGCCTCCCGGGCCCGGCCAACGTCACACTGGGTCAACAAAACAGAGCGGACCACCTTTTGGCCGTCCCGGCCTCATATTATGCGCAGGGGTAGCGATGCTCTAAGACCATATAACAATGGCCCTTTCTTTTCAAATTTCTCAAGAAATAAAAAATTAAAAGACATTACCACTGAAATAATAAGCCTACAAAAAGATCCCATTTGTTCAAAAGCGTACAAAAATAAAAAGATATTGCCATCAAAAAGAAGTCTCCCCTCACTCCAGAGCCCTCAGAACTTCCACTCCTGAAGAAAGATGCAATGCAATCCAAAAGAATTCTATGTCAAATTCAAAAGTAAAGTCAACTCGTGCAGGTGACCAAATAACCGGATTTTAATTTAGGAAACTTCAAAGTTTAGATTATGAGCTTATTTACAATCTCATATGTACAATATCATATGAAAAGTGGACTTTTATTGTATGATAAGATACAACTATGTCGTCAAATCATGGCACATCCACACCCGCCGTCAAAAAGATTTGCTTGACAGTCACTGCTTCAACTCCTTCACCTTCAGCTCCCGCACTCCTGCCAATCAGTCTCAAGAACGCTTGAACTCTCCTCCAGCCTGCTACTCCTTTTCGATCCCTTTTCGAATGTGCTCAACGACTTTCACAAGGTCGCGACTTCTGGAAGTGATGGATCAGACAATGAAATAACAGAATACTCATCATCTTCTTCATCTATCTTGAAAACCACCAAGGTACTCTCACCGAAATTGCACGCCTTGGGAAAACAAACCTCTAAGATTTTTTTATTGAAATGTACAGCATCTGCTTACGGGTCAGATTAGGGTACAGCAATAGAAATTGCAACTAAAAGTCACCTCGCTTGCTTGCGCCCTACATTTGTCAGTGAATCTGCTTTTACAGCTTTCTGCACTTGTCCCCATAACACGTTCACTTTGAAGCTGTTGCTTTTTGAAAGGAACAAGAATGTGGGTCAAGGTCCTGCCTGTGATACATTCAAGCAGAACTGAATGAATAAGAGGCAAAACGATATCAGCTTTCGAGACATTACTAGATATTGGATCATTGAGCAGCAGAACACGAGCCCCTTCTACCCACATTGTTCATCCGCTTCAGAAAGTTTGTCCCATGACATATTTGTGATTAGTTGGTCCACATCGTACAAAAAATTAGATAAGCTTGATTATAAAATCAGCACTTTGAAATTGTGATTGGTTGGTCCACATCGTATGAAAAATTAGATAGTCTGGATTATAAAATCAGCACTTCCAAATTCATATTTTTTTATTAGTCCAAAAAATACATGGAAAAATTCATCCATACAAGACCAAACAAAAACAACAATTAACAATAAGAGCAGTACTCAAACGCTCGGACAATTTGAAGTATAACTAGCTTACTTCAAAATTCAAGACCAAGAGGCATATTTCCAAAATAACCAAATAAGATACCTGGATATGTCAGATGCAAATGCGCAAACCTTCATATTAGACTGCCAATGTCCTAGTCAGGAGCACTTCACAATCCATTCGTTCCATTCCCATACTTCCGCCTTAACCTCCGAGGTTGGTCATAAAAAATTCCGAATATATCTTCTTAGTGACACGGCTCCCTTTGACTTCTAATAACAAACACCAATATGCTCATCGGTACAACAAGAGCAAACAATCTCCGTGCATCAAAATCCTTCACTTACAGTATTCATATGCCACGACGAAAAAAACACTTCCAAGTCAAATTAAAACTCCCAAGACCCGACGCACTTGAAGCCAATGGACTAAAAGGCACGACGATTAGAGAATAATGGTCAAGGAAAATCAGTGGTGATAAACCTAAGCGTGAAATCTCCTCACGTAAGAATAAATGTTCAATGGATGTCAGCCACTCTTCCAAAGCATAAACTCTTCACAATTCACCGGTCAATAATTATAGTACCGCATTTGTATTTTATCCACTGAGCACTCCATGCTGAATCTTTTTCTTCTAGAATCGCTCTGACAAGTAATCTTCCATTAGTGTTTCATAAAGCAATTACGCATTCACACCCAGTCCACTTCTGTTGACCAGCTATACAAGTCATCCACTGCATTCAATCTGCAAAACAAACGGAATCTGAGCGATAACGATATCCTAATGATACACAATGGTAAAGCAATAACGTAAAGCAAAATAAATCAAAACAAACTTCGCAAAACGAAACAGTCCAGGAAACAGAAACTCCCAGAATTGGCTTGCAAAGAGCTCATGGATGACGTCAAATCCCAAGGTGGAGTGCGGATAATTCAAATCTGGACAGACAAATCCCCGTTGGCGTATATGACCAAATCCCGAGCATATCCAACTTCCAAACATAGTTCGAAACTAAGAGTTTCCAAAATTCAGATTCTGCGACTAGCGAAGCAGGAGCAGTTTATACGAAACCGGCAAAATCAGAGTACGCCTAAAAAAGGGAATTCAATTGGGTACGGGATTGAGAAATTCTGTGTATCAGCTGTCCTAGGCGAATTAAACTTCCACTCGCCTTTAATGGCAGGGCCCCCATTCCCCGTCTTCAGAATATTTGTAAGTGTCTGCCACAAAAAAGCGGTTCATCGGTGAACCAATCTTGAAGGGCATAGATTTCTGAAGGAAAGAAACCAGAAGCGAAAGCAAGAAAAGATTGATTGGGTAAGGTTTCAAAGAAGCCTGAATATCAGCCGCCAGAAACGAATTGAAGCTCCAGACGAATTAAATCTCCTCAGATACTTCATTGCGTTCAAACCCTTCTCCCGTCTTCAGAATGTATTAACTCCTCTGTCAAAGTAAGAGCAAATCACCGATGAACTAACACACAAGGAAGAGGGACTTGAAAACGTAACAATGCCCATTAGGGCCAGGGTAAACAAGGAAAAGGGTTTTGTAGAAGCCTGTTCGTCAAGATGTCTTCGAGTTTAATAATCGAAGTGGAAAAAAATACTCGGATCACCGACCTCACTCAGAGCAACGCCTACCGTTCTTGTTATAATTCTGTGCGACTCTGCCAACCAGAAGCAGACAGCACATGAACCAATTTCACCCTTTAAGCAAGCCTAAAAAAGCAGCAACCAGGGATGCAAACGAGCAGCGCTTGCTGTCACAACTTAACCAATGAACTGCTGTAGAAAGCTGGACAAGAAGCAGGTGAAACGAAGTATGCAAAGAGTTTCAAATAATCCTGTCAATCGATAGTCGACCGTCTTCAACGAATTAAAGTCTTCAAGCAAATTAAAATCCTCCAAAATTACTCCCCAGCATAAGTCTGCGCACAAAGAACATTCCCCATACCATAATAATTCATACCCCTCTAACTTCGAAAGTCCTCGACGTTAACAGAAGAGTTGTAAAGTTGTTCCCCACTGTCATAAAAAAAGAAAATCCATCCTTGAAACTCGAAACAATTCACACACCCCTGGCTGCAAGTGAAAATTACTCGGAATAAGCCAGAAATCCAAATTCTGGATACTTCGAGATTCAAGGAAAAAGCCTTTCTGACAATCGCCTTGAACGATTTAGAGTCTCCAAATCACTTTTTCACTTCACACCGTACTCGGAATTTCTGCTTCAGATAGCTAGGCAATTTTGTGGAACTGCCAATCATGCCATCACTGATAAACCGAACCAGATGTTTCATTCTTTGAAGAATGAAAGACATCAAACTTGATAGCCCAGTGGGTGAGGGTTTAAGAAAACCCTGACAGTAGATCGCCGTAAACGAATTAAATATTTCCTCATCCTTGAAAGGATGGCACGTCTTGCATGAGCTACTCGCCGTCTGCCAAGAAAAAGCAATTTACTGCTAAACCAAAACATGACCCTGCCTTTTTTTCAAGAAACCAACTCGAGGTGAAGGTAAAAAGAGATTGATTAAGGATTCGAAGAAGCCTGAGCGACGGTCGTTGGAGAGAATCAAAACTCTTGGCGAATTATGACTCCGGGTTCTTTTCAGCGCAGGGCTGCGCACAAAGAGCATTCCCCAAGGGTCTGAACTGCTATGAAAGCAAGATAGATATGTCGATGAACTAAAACAGACGGAAAAGGATGCATGACGAGAGAAAATGCTGACTAGGGTTTCGAGGAAGCCTGTCAGTCGATCTTGCACAAATCAAACCTCCAGGGATTTCAACCTCTTCCAAACTTGTCGCCTCCCAAGTAGGCATATTTCATGAATTCTGACATCCAGACGCAGTTCAACCACGAACCAAATCACATATCATAGGTTGAAAATGCAACAAGGCAGGCAAATAACCAGATCAGGAAAAGTACAAGAATTTCAAATAAACTTGTCCATCATTTGTGTTGCAGAGGTGAATCTTCAGGCGAGTTGATTCCTCCAAATACCATCCACGACAGAGGCAAACGCAGACGAATGTCGCTAGCAAATGTATGGAACTCTGCCAAGCAGAAGAGGATCACGAATAAACCAACATCACGCAACGGGGGAAAGCGAGAAGATAATAACTAGCTCGTCCAAGGCTGATACTGTTAACTGAATAAAACGAAATAGAAAGCTGGAAACAGAATATGTAAAGAAAACTCTCAAGCTTGTTTGTCGGAAATGAACCGTCTTGAAAGAGTTGAGATACTCCCGTATCCTCCTCACTACAGAGTCTACCACAAGCAACAATCTCCATGATGCTACGAGTCCCTGCACCTCTCCCAAAGAAAACGATTCACCTTTGAAAACCACAATCAAACTTCGTCTCCATCAAAATGCCATGATAACAATTCTTCAATACATGTAATTACATCTCGAAATAAGGTGTGGATATAGTTCCAAAAGAGCCTGTTCTTCGGAAGTCGACTGTCATCAACGAATGAAATTACTCCACACGAGCTGGACTCCCCATAATGTTACAATTCCTATCCGTCTGCCAGAGATAACGGGTCACATCTGCAGACCCCACATCAAAAGATATGTCCGACTAAACAGCAATCTCGAATACAAGAGGCTAAATAGTCTACCTCGAAAGAGAGGAATAAAGTTCCAAAAAAAATCCTGTCATTCAGGCGCCGTTGTCTTCAACGTAATAAATTACTCCACATGCGTCCTGACTTCAAAAACAAAAACAAGTAGCATTCTCCATATATGCCTCTGCCAGCCACAATCCACACTAAAGATAACCAGGTAAAGTATATCTCCGATCACACATTCCACGCTAAAAAAAGAAAACAGATGGCTGGCACAGGCGACAATATTCAAACAGGTAACATGGAAGGTTCGAAGAAGTCTGACAGTCGGAAGCCACCCATCGTCAGCAAAGAAAACTACCTCCATACATCCTCCTCATTTCAGGCCTTAAACATACGCTACACTGCCCATGATGATACGAGTATACGCCTCACTGCCAGAGAGAACAGTCAGACTCTACGCAAGAAACGCAAGAAACACACAAACTATAGAGAAGACAAGAATCTTGCAAGTGGAATAGATGGTGCGAGCGAACATGTTCAGACAGGAAATGGGTAGGGTTTCAAAGAAGCCTGTCAGCCCGCTGACTGTTTCCAACGGAATAAAATTTCACCATATGTCGTCCTCATTTTAAGGGCATGCACAAGCAGTACACTCCATAGAAGAATGCCCCCCTGCCAGAGAAACAATCATCTTCACCAGCTAAAGCTTCTCTCCAACTAAAATTCGAATGCTAATAAAAGCAAATGGCAGCACTGAAATCTTGAAGCATGTGAATATTCCAAACTGTAAAATGATTCAAACATATTCAGATACTCCAGTCACCCTTCGACTTCAGGATCATGCCTATTCGTGTTCTTCCAGATCTATAAAGATCACCTCTGAAGAGGGCAACCAACAAATATGGTTCCTTCGACAACTCTCACAAGTCGCTAAACAACAGAATATAGCAGAAATCTTGAATCACAATTGTTATAGGTTTTCAAAAGAGCCTGTCAATTCGAAGTCGAACATCTTGAACGAATTAAAATACTCCAAACATCCTTTTCGCAAATACAAGCAGCATTCTCCACGGTCTCGCTAGTCTGTGACCAAAGATAGGACAGTTGAAATCATATCAACGCCCAAACGACTCCCGCTCGCAAGAGGTTAACAGCTCAATAATAAGCAGTCGAAAATTTTGAAATAAAAAAAGAAATTGTAAGGTTCTGAAGAGCCTGTCAATCTGAAGTCAACCGTCTTGAACGAATTAAAATACTCCAAACTCCCACCTCCTCAGGGCTACACACAAGCAGCACATGCCATGCTCTCACAAATACATACTCTTCTCCCGGAGTGGAGAGAATCCACCCAGTCAAATCGTCGACCACAAAATGCACGATCGCAAGATGCTAAACAGGTGGATAAAAGGAAGCGAGCGGAAAGCTTGAAAAAGGGCACGAGCAGGGTTTCAAAAGAGCCTGTCAATTCGAAGTCAACCCTCTTGAGCGCTTTAAAATGCTCCACGCATCACCTCACATCAAAAGAACAAATTCTCCGTGATCTCACGAATCCGTAACTCTCTGCCACAGAAAAGACCTTCTGCGTCTGAAAAAGATCGCATCAAACCATTTGGCCGACCAAAAAACTAACGCAAGCGCTAGAAAATCAATAACGGATAATCAGGGTTCCGAATTAGCCCGTCTGAAGATCGTCTTGGGTAAATCATCTCCGAATCGATCCTCCTCATAGCCGCGCACCACACACGCGCCATGCGCCCCAAACCCTAGAAGTTCTGCCAACCATAAAATCACCGCCCACAGGAGAGCAAAAAACTCAACGCCTGACAACGGCTAGAGGTAGATCGAATCAGAGTTCAGTCCTCTACTGTAGAGATCTGCCACACACAGATCACCGCACAGAGGAGAGAAAAACTCGACACTTGCAACGGCAGAAGGCAGACAGACTGATATCAAGCCTCTGAAATACACCGTCCGACGATCGTCTTAAGCAAATCGACATCGACATCTCCAAATCGCTCCTCACGCACCCGTCGGAACCCTCGAGATCTGCCAAAGCATAAAATCGTCCATGAAGCAACGACACACGGGAGAAACGAGACTTGATCTCTGAAAAGCACAAGGCAGATTGCAATCAAAGCCAAATTCACCAAAGCGGCGTCGATTCTGCTCCAACAAACACGCCATCGTCATCGTTCTCAGCAACCTCTATACACCACCAAAACTCGTTATGACAAAATCATCGCACTTGGAAACTCTACAGAGGTTTAAAGATCAATTGCCTTGGAAACTTTCTTTTATAAGCAACAAGAAGAGTCCAGAACGATCGAGAAAAAGATCTCGGCATCCGCCGCCAGAGAGATCGAAGCGTCGAGCGAGGTCCGCTGGACGTGTGGAAGACGGTTGCTCTTATGGTGACACAGCAACGTCGCTTCCTGGCCACGTATCTAGGAACGAGGAAGATTTTTAGCCGAGTCAGGGCGGTGGCTTGGGAGTGGATGATGCGTCGTCATGGATGAAGAAGACGGATGGATGGATATTAAATCCGCTGGTGCCTGGAACCTGCAGTGTCACCCATGGCGTTAGTGCAAGCCAAAATTGACAATATTACTCAATTGTGGAGAATTTATACTATTTTGAAGAATGGATTTTACTTTTACTTTTACTTTTTTTTGGTCTTTCACATGGTATTTACTTTAATTTGAAATTATTGTATAGACAACTACATCCCAACGTAAACTAAATCCCCCTTTGGTTGGGTGTTTATTTTATTTATCATATTTTAACCCTCAAAGAACAGACTAGGAACCATGGATTTAGGAACCATGTGAATTATTAGTTTTTACAGTGAACAATCAAGTCATTCATTGGCTACTTTTCGGCCTCAATGTTCTTTTTAGGGTTAAAGAAAATTGATGGATACAACAATGAAAAAACATTGACTTTTCAAAATAAAAATAAAAGAAGTGGCTCCCTAAACCCAAAAGTGGATGGGTTATGTATCCATAAAAATATAATGGACATACAAGTAGCTTCAATACACGAAATACTTTTTGGCCATTGTACATAGCACATGTATCACCCAAGGCATAAGGAGCACTCTAACATGACGTCATCCTCACCTTCCTCTAGCTTATCATCGGCAATCTATTTGGAGTTCCAAACTAAATGATGGCAATTAAACACAAGGATTGCGCTCATCGTGGGACTTAATCCAACACTTTACAACACAAGTTGATGATAGCCATGCACCACTTGTGTCCACATTTTCGAAGGCACTCTTTTCTTTTAGAAGGATTCATGGCATGTCAAGCCCTAGTAAGGTTCTCCGCATTGTATTGAATTAGACCACATACTCTACCGCTTGTGTAGGCCCTAGACAATTCTTTTAAGCTTCATTCTTGCACACGTACTCTTCAGGTGGGGTACTTAATGCGTTAGCTACAACATTGTGCAAATTAGTACACGTAGCCTTTAATATCTATCATTTAGAACTTGGACTACTAGCATATGTAATTCCAATCGCTCCCCTACCTTTCATCTCTCAGTTAGTGTTGGCCTAAAATAAGTGCCTCTGTTGGTGGTGTTCTTTCTAATCTCTATGCATTTCACCACTCCACCGGAAATTTCCTTTACCCCTATCATACTCTAGCTTGGTAATTTCTATCACTTATCTACAGTAGGGTTAAGCACTGGGATTCAACAACAGATTTAAAAAGCCACCTATATGAAAGACAATATCAACAAATAACTTATACAATACAATCAAAGGCTTTGTCAAGCATTTGAATGGACAAGCTCATGTTGGAGATGCAAAACATATCAAATGAATCAAAAAGAGGAACTTATTATACATATTACACAACCAACCCTACTATCAAGATTAATAAGGTATTAGGAAATGTAAGAAATAATTATATAAGCCAAAACAAAAGCAAAGTGACACTTGTAACCTTCCTACCAAGGTTACTATTCAAGTTAAATGCAATCTCCTAGATTCCAAGTGTGCATTGCTTGATTCCCAATACTTAAATTGAAGCTCTTAAATTAGCCATTTTAACCCTCAAAAAACAAGCCTATAATTATATTTCTAAACTGAAAAGCCCCTCTATATGTTCTCATTTTGCAACTCTAAATTCCATGTGAAGAACTTTAATACACATATTTTTCAAAGACATGTAATCACATATATTTGATAAGTTTTCACTTAAAGGTTTGTTTTGCATGCATAATCCTCAAAAGATAGTTCTAGCTTGAGGGGGATGTTTTACAATGAAATGTTGATTTTCACATACCTCTTTATTTCAAATGCAATTAGACCCAACTTTGAAATGTAGTCTCATGAATCTAATTTCTAGTCCATCTTGAAATTATAAAAAATTATTAGAATTGTGGCTTTCAGGGAACTTTAAAGCCCCAAATCCTAAAAATTCCAAAATTTATTGCTAGCAAAGTTTTTCTTTGAATTTCTTTTAATATACAAGATTAAAAAGTAAGAAATTTATACCAAAATACTTAGAAAAATCTTGTAACTTTCATTTGCAAACCTTATTAATTATTTAGGATAAAAACTTCAAAATAAATATGAAATTTGGGTTAGAACTAGTGAAAATTATCTAGATTTCAAATTATAAGTGCAAAAATGTGAAAACAATGAATAATATTTGATGATCATATTGTTTAACTATTATTTGAGAATCATCATTAAACTATTCTTCTATGATGCATTTTATAATACATGTTTACAATTTTGGAAATCTAGACTATCTCCAAGTCTTGAAGGGATTAATTAGGAGATATATCAACTATATAAGACCTATTGACTTATGGAAAGAATATATATAATATTGTCCTCCACAAACATGTATAGACTCAAGCCAAGTAGAAGATACCATATGCACCAAATTAAGCATTTAAACATATCTAGGAATGCAAATTTTAGGGGGAGAGCAAAATTTTATTAGTCTGTGCACTTCTTAATATGCAATCATTCAAAATGAGAGATTGTACACTAGAAGAAACCACGCAGGTTTCTTCTAGTGGTAGAATCCTATTGAAGGGATATATTAGGCAACCTCATTTCTATTCAAAGATGAATGGGCATTAACACTTAGCCTCATAGTGCGGCTCACATCACTTGCTAGTAAGTCCAACTAATAATTACTCATCTTTGTTGGTAACAAGGATGTCTACTTCCAACTTCTTTGCAAATTGGCAATCAAGGTAAACTACCCCATTCTAGACCAAATGGGTGCAAGCCCATTGTGGGCTACATTATGTTAATGGTGTACATTTAAGTTTTGAAATGAACACTACGAACATAATTTAGCCCACAATGGATTTGCTCCCATTTGATTTAGAATGGGACAATTTATCTTATATTGACCATTGTCAATAGTTTTGGACTTTACGTTCTTCCTTATGCAAATACTTGTTTCATAACCATGCCATTAGTTTGTAAAACACCATATAGTTAAACCTTCAATAGCTAGATCCACTAGATTCCAAAAAAATAGTTTTCAATAGAATTTGAACCCCTGAATTGAAAATTCCTTCTAAAATTTATTGTGTATGGAATATTTGAGATTTTCATGAGCTTTTCATTTCTATCAAATTCAAAATGTTAAATTCTAATCACAATAATTTTTGAAGATTTTATTCTACACATTTCTTCAAGTCAATTGTAGAGAGTCATCTTGTGAACTAAAAAGATTGTTTTTTGAGGCCAAAACTATAAGTATCCGTTGAATTATAGAATATTTACAAATAAAATTCTTCACAATTTTTACTCATTAGAGGACAATTGAGGGCTTCAAGAGCTTGTTTCAAGGTTGTTCCTTCCATTGTTCCCTATGTTGCCAAAAATTAGGAACCAATCCATAATAGGTTGAATGTTCAAATTTTTGGAAAAAAAATTGAAAATTCTCTTCCTCCAAAATTTCTAAGAAGTACTAATAAACTTAGAATTGAATTTTAAAAATAATTTAAAAAAAAATTAAAATTAAAATTATTTTTTGACATGGTAATGATTATGCCGTGTCATATTACTGATGTGGTGAGTTCCCACAACTTGGGAACTCAAAATAACTTGTGGCCTCTTCATGCCCTCAAATTTCATCAAATGATACGAATGCTAAAGAATTAACACAAGAATCTTTAAAATAATTGATGGATGAAAAAATACATTTTGTGTACTTGAAATGTGTGTGAGCTCATCTATTGTTCAAAATTTGAATGCTTGCTCCTAAGGGTTGTTGTTATGTTTGCCTAGAAGCGTGAGCCTATGAGCCTAGAAGGCTATACACCTATGCTATAGGTGTCTATGTAATAAAAACTTATTTCATGATAATAGTGTAGCTATGTTATAAATACCTATATTATAGGTGTTTATATTATAAACACCTACTCAGGTTGTAGTATATTCACTTATACATATGCTCAAGGCTCACATGCTCCCATTTCTATGCTCACACACTAGCTAGTACCATTGCTTGGTCCTTAACCCCTAAGCGCCCAACACATATTTACTAAAATCTAGACCCTTCTAAACTCATTCATAGAGTTGTAAGGAAGAAATAAAATTCCTTGGATTCTAAGTCTATTCATTGTTTTATACCATAGCGTGTTCATGTCACCACTTGTCTATGCTCCAAGCAAGACCGTCAAAATAGAAACAACTCATACAAATAACTTAGATGTTTGTCAATGGGTGTATGGTAGAACCACCCATTTCCAACCACTTAAGCATTTTGCACATGATCTAGAGCAATAGAAGGCAATGCAAATTTTTATACCTTGTAGAAAGATAGAAATAATAAGGACTGCAAATTTTTTTGGTAATTTTCTACCTTGAATTAAAATTACTATGAGTTTTGGAAGGCAAAAGTTGATCTAGACCCAAACCCAACACATAAAGTCTTCCATAACTACTCATTCAAAGATTATTTTGTCTTTCAAAACCAGGCACATGTTTCATGACACTAATGCTTAGAAGATGGTGGGAAACCAAGACATGATGGTTAGAAATTAGTCATAGTTTCTATTGAATTTCCTAGTACCTATAGATTGGCCATGGGCATGGTTAGTAATGGATGGTGCTACCATAGTCATCATAGGATATGCCTTTGTTGCTCTACTTCAAGCACCGAACGTGATTGAACACTTCAAGCATTTGATAAAAACAAAATTAAGCTATATTGTCAAAACTTTGGTATTACTTTGTTGTTGTCACATCATATTAAATTACTTGCAATTGAAACAAATGTACTTTATACAACCCTTACAAACTAACATGTCGAATTCAAAAACATTGAGGTGAAAATAATTATTTTGGTTACTAAATAAAAAATAAAAATAATTTTTATTAATTGTGTATTAGGACAAATATCTTCAAAATAGATGCAACAATGGTTTAAGTTGCAATCTATAGATCATCTATGACCATAAATTAAATCTCAAGTCCTTAATTCATTAAGAATATAAAGATTCCATTCAAATTAGAATTATCTACATTTTCCTCTATATATTATATTTTTGAAGCACACATATATGTCAGTTTTTTACAATACCAATGAGGGTGGGTCTTGAATGGTGTATAACAACATGCAAGAAAATATTCAAGTCATCAAGGCTCAAAAAAGAAGCATAGGCAATTTTGGGAGTGATTATGAAACCCACCTCAAAAAATGAGTCTATAGGGTGGTTGGCTTTGGAATTCCTTTACTTCCAAACCATGATTGCTATTTGCTTCAATTTTTTTTGGATTGCAGCACACATAAGATACAACATTCACGTTTGCTCATTTGGATTTTGTCCACTCATTTTCAACATATGGTGCATGGAATGAAACTAAACTAAGCATAGACACAATTCTTGAAGTCACTAGTATCTTGACATTCTAACTACTCCACAATTCAATGACCTTAGTCACAAACCTAAGCCTCTCCATGCTTGATTCTAACCACATGAACCAAATGAAGATTCTTAACCCTTAAACGATGAATTGGTGACTATAGAAATCATGGCTTTTGGAATTGTGTGACATCATCTACTTAAAAAAATCCAAAAATATCCATTGGAGGTCGAACTATTGTAGAAGATCTTCCCTTTCCACCCCTAATTTTGAGGATGAATAGTTGCACTTCTGTCCTACACAAGAGAATTCCTTGTCATCCATCAAACACAAAACATCCGTGTTGACGTTTAAGGGTTAATGAATCCTCAAGCAAAAATTTTCCTGAAGACTAAGTTCATTTGGGTCAAGTACAAAATTTCCACTATAGAAAGATGAAATTATGACAGACTTTTGTAAGACGTACAAGAGCAAGAGAAATTAAAAGCTTGCCACACCTAATTGAAAGCCTCATCTTCAAAGAAAATTGAACTACAATCCATCATTAACCCTTACATGTTGACACGAATGTTTTTGTGTCCAATGTATGACAAAGAATCTCTCTATGTAGGAGAGAACTGTGACTATTCATCCTTGGAATTTTGTGAGAAAAGCATAAGTCTTCTACAGTAGTATGACTTCCAATGAATATTTATGGATTTTAGAAAGTAGATGATGTCTCACAGTTCCAAAAGGGAGTATTTCCGCAGTCACCCAGTCCACCCTTTAACGGTTAATCTGTCAAATCTCCATTTAAAAAAAGAATTTGAACAAATGGAAATCCATTGCAACAAATCTCCATTTTGGAGCCTGAAGAAACGTCTCTTCTAGGGTCTTGCTGAGTTACTGCTGTCCAAATTCCACAGTTTTGTTCCTTCTCTCAACAACTGAACTCAAGGCTTGGAATTTGTAGTGACGCCCTCACCACTCCTGAAGAAGGTCAAGCATCAAATTTGTTCCACCAACTTGTATTCTAGTTCCAGCATGGGGAACACATACAAGAAAGACATCACATTAAGTTATAGGTCAATTGCAAGAAACATTTGTACTAAGGTAACTCAGCCTATGACAGGCACAACTCTGGAGAAGCCTAACTTAATGCAGTCCCGCTTTTTCTTGTGCGGTACATTTTACAAGACACATGTACACCACAAGAATTTTTGGGACTACAATAGGCTTGTTCACAGTTGTGCCTGTCATAAGCTAAGTTACCCCTTACTTCTTATCACACCAGATTATAGGTCTACTGGAAGAAAGGCTTGTACTATTTCTTATCACACGCATACTACATATCAAAGAGTTTTTCAAGCACAACAAACTTTGGAAATAATTATCTAATGTACTTAAAATTTGAAAGGACAATGAATTTAGAAATTAATTATAAATTGCCACATTGTTTGATTATATTTCTATTTTTTACAAATAAGAATGTCAAAATTCTTGTTTTCTTGAGATTTTGTATTTCCTTAGTTTTCCTTTTTAGAGAATCATTGACAAGCTAGAAGAGTCTCCGTCTTAAATTAAAGAGAGTCCAATTGTATATGTACAAAGAAGCATGTTCTTCCAAAATATGAGGCACCTAACTTCCTTGGGTCATATAGAGGGATATCATCTTTAATCTTGGATTGGGGAGCTATGCTATCTCATAAAACAATGTTATGAAATCATTCAAAATGCAACAAAGAGTTCAAAAGTTTCTATCAATTGTCATGTGTTTCCAACTTTAAGATGCGAAACCAAATATAACTTAGCATAGAGTAAGTTGTAAACCATGGAACAATCTTACAAACCAAACTTGAAGTATCAAGATTCTTTGTACCTCAAGGTGTCATAGAAGGGGAGGTTATAAAGATTAGCCACTATTCAATTGAAACTTAAACAACTTGGCTTCCCACTCATGTTTGCAAGGTGACAACGTAAAACACCTGTACTATTTTGTGACAACATTAATAGGACCATTGGGGACAAATGATAGTTCCAATAAGTACCTTCAATAATAATTTTTGACATGATTTCATGAAACTATCCTAGAATTAGAGAACAAAGTGTCTTTAGGCAAAGTCAATTTTTATTTCCATTAGTAATGGGAGAAAAATTTTACCACCTCAAGTAAAAAGAATCAAGCCCTAGCACCAAGAAAGAATCACAAAACTCAAAAAGTAAATTAAACAAATTGGTTCACTATAAAATGTATTTTTGGAAAGATTTCATTCATTCCATTTGGATTATTGATGTCAAAATTATGAACATTGTTTTTTAAGAAATCAGAGAAATCATAAAAACAATTTTTTGGATACTTTTTTAAACTTAATTTTCACAATTTTTCAAAACAAATAGATCTAAAGGCTTGAAATTACTTGCTACAACAATTTTACCTCCAACTTAGAGTTACTAATGATTTAGGTTTTCTTTCCATCCTCTACATAAGTCTATGCAACAAATTTTTAAAGAATGAAAATCAAGACTTTTTGGTGGTTTTTTCTCTCTTCACTCTCATCTCAAATCTGCACCATAAAGATATTTTATCTGTACTGCAAAATTTCAAATTACATGATTCAAAGTCTCCTAATCTAGAATGGAAACGAGCAGGAAAAAGGGTTTTCTTCACTTTAAATGCTAATATCCTGCAATCTACATGGTCAAAGTTTCTGATTTTTTTTCAAACATTCCCATGCTGTCTAGTCCACTGCATGTTCTTACAGAGGGATATGCCAAAACAACAATATCTTTCTTTGTCTTCGCAATGGAAATAGCAGTACTACGTCCAGGACTGAGGCTTTCGGAGAACTTTGAGGAGTTCTGCTTCACCAGACCCTTGTTCAGGAACAACGTTGTATTTCCAGGCTATAAGAGGTGGTGCTGCAAAAAAAATAAAAAACAATGAGCATCAGATTTCAAAAAGCATGACTCGTAACATTATTTACCTGGGCTGATTGTTCCCAAGTGTTAAAATGAAAATGAAAAAATATTTTACGTGGCCACTAAATTGAACAAACAAGTTTTCAAAGTTAGAGAAGCCAGCTTTCTTCGATTCTTAAACTTAAAGAGACTAAGTTGAAAGGAGAATAGGAAGCTGAGAACTGAATGCCATATCACCAAAACTAACTACAAGCCGTAATGACTCTCTCTCTCTCATTGCTGAACAATGTAATGCTGAAACAGCTCAAGGAAACAGTCTTGGTTTTTTGTGGAAATATTTTCACCTGAGACCATGATGGATTCAATGCGACCACCATCTAATCCAAACCTCACTCCACGGTCATACAGTAAATTGAACTCCAAGTACCGTCCACGACGAAGCAGTTGCCATTGTCTCTCTGCCTCACCATAAGCTAGCGTTCGCCTTAAATTAGCGATGGGCAGATAGCTCGGCATGAAACCTTCTGCAACATCTCTGACGAAGGAAAAGACTGCATCTGTGTCTGCCTCTTCGAGGCCACCCTTGTTCTGAAACTTCAGGGAACTCACAGATTATGAGGAGAGAAACATGAAGGTAAGGTATAGGATACTGAAACCGTTCGGACCTGATCTAAACTAACCACTTTGAAATTGCGTAATAAATTCATACATACTGATGAAAATTCAATCTCAACGGATTGGGCTCTTGAACCCAAAGGCCTCTCCACAGCTCTACACTCATCACCCCAAACCACACTCCTACATATGTTAACTGAAGTGCAGGTTAAAATGATTAAAGTGATGCCAACAGTATCCTCTACGTGCTGAGCAATCAGAAGTGAGAGAGTTGATAAATAGGTAGTACCTTCGTTTGATCGCCTTTATTAATCTGAAAGGATTCCAAATCATCAAAAAAGATACCTCCCGTTCCACGGTGCTCTTTGCGAGCTGGTATATAAAAGTACTTATCACACGCTGCCTTGCTTTCTTCGTAAAGAGTAGATGAATACTTGTCACAAATGGCCTTGTAAAATGTATGAAAGTCTCGTGCATCCTGCTCAAAAAGATCTGCCACAAAAAGAGAGGGACCTCAGAATAAATCATTTCAGAGCTGCAGAGAGAAGTGTATAAGCGGACATAAACAATTGCAAGGATTTTGTAAGAACCCCGTCTCAGATCAAGGAACTACTTCGCGACCTTAACAGCAGAATGACTTCTAAGTACGGAGTCAGTCATTAAACCAGTGACTCTAAAAGGGAGGTGCATGGATGTGAATAGTTACAGCTTGGTGTAAGATCCGCGCCCCCTCCAAACCAACCGCGACTACCCTCAACCTGCCGCACAAACAAAAAACACTAAACTTCCATTGACAGTTCAACAAGATGCTAAGGAGCTTGGGTCCCAAACAGATCCGTTATTATCCTAAACACACTAAAAATTCCACCAAGAATCCTGTGTAAGGTAGCCCTGTTTGAATCTGGATCAATGATGCAAGTACTGAGTATGTACGTGCTTTCCAGTGCACAGGTGCAGAGAAGCGCAGTGCAGCAGAATAATGACTGGAAAAGACAGAACTCTGCAAAGTGACGTAGGAGATGATGTTGATTAACCTAAGCCACAGCATCACTGTAAAATTGAACGGAGGATAGGGAGACACACCACAAAGTAGCGGATATCTGATCTGAAGGTGGGCACCATCGGGCTACACGGGTGAAACACTAGCGAGAGTGCCCCTGCGAAGTACGAGGCTCCAGCGTCAACTCCCCGGCCCCGTGAACTCATGGCCTGCCAAAGGAAATCAGAGTGTTTTGAACTGTAAGCCAATGATATAGCCAAATTGAGTCCAGATATAACGCATGTCAGCTTACAAGCAAGAAACAAGCTAACTTAAGGTAGGGACAGCCAGAATCGCCACTTAAAGCACAGCTCCATTTATTAGACTGGTAGAAATTTTGTATGCACTTGTTAGCAAATGAAGAAGGATTCGTACGCAACAGAGAATGCATCACTCCCGTAAAAGGGACTGATCAAATGATCAAATGTCTAATTTCAACAGATTCGCTTGCTAGAGCAGCAGACCAAATATGCGTCAATTACAAGCAGCATTGGTTCTTATACTTCATGTTATTCCAAAGTATGAAGTCTCTGAGATTTATATGCGTTTAATGTTGAAAGAAGAATAACTCTGATTCTGGAGGCAGTTCTAATTACGTCACATTCTTGTCAAACTTTTAGCTGCTCAAAGTCAAGATGTTCAAGTCAAGTCCAAAGTCGAAAGGGGACGAAGATGAGGTAGAGGGAATAGTACCTGCCTTAGCCCTAGTCTCAGACAAATGACCCCGAACTATAGACACATTCGCTGCTGCCTTCTCCAAGAGATCCCCTCCTTCCAAAACCCGCGTAATACCATACCTGCTGATCCAACTTGAAAATTGAAAACTGGTGTAGGTCGACTCAAAACGCTAAGAGAAAATTAAGAATAGAGCTAAATTGTTCGTGATGGCAAGAGAATGCCTTTGGAGAATGAAGAGCTGCAGGCTCCACTAACCCATTAGATGCGTCCTCCCCACGTTGCCACTTGTCAAACCCAAAAACCTTCCCACTTCCATCTGCAGATGCTGCCTGTCTTACAACACGGTGCCATAACGACAATTCCCATACATCAGCAGGCCCCGAGAGGTGGAAATTCACGCCGAGGAAATGAATTCTTTAAGAACACGCGCCTTATGTCCAGATTCAGTTACTAATCAACATACTTCAACTCTATTTTCATTTCATTTTGAACCTTGCGAGATTCTGGGCCCCAAATTCTCTTTAACAATACTATCTTTCAATTTCCATGTCGTGTTTGAGAGAATACAAATCTCTCCCTATTTAAAACTACACAGAAGATTCTATTTCTGAATCAGCGCAAGCATGTACGCTACACAAGATAGAGATTCTGCAAACTGTAGCGTGAAATTCTATTCGACGAAATGCAGGCATAGAATGTTCAGTCACATTTTCAAAAATTATAGTCATTGTTTTTGAAACACAAGAAGGTTAGCAGCGAGGATTAAGATTCTCAACACAATCCACAGGGGCCGATATATACCTCATCGCAAATAGAGCTCTGCAAATTCACAAGAAATGATTCAAATCCTTCTTGAGTGAAACGCGCCGGTCGAGTCGCCGTGACAGCAGCAGCAGACCTCCCGCCTGCGCATTCCACCGTGAATCTCCGCGTCTGTAGATTGAAATCATACCCAAACGACCCCTGTTGCTTCGCAATCCGCCAAGCAGGGCGCGTAGTAAGCGAGCTACATTCCTTGGAAAAGCTCAGGTACAGGGATAATTGTGTAGCAGGAACAGCCAAGATCGTGGCCATAGCTGCCATTGCAAGGAAATGAAAAAGTTCGAAAAATCTGCCTGGGATGCATTCGGAGGAAAGCAAGACAATGAAAGAAAACAGATAAAGTATTGTAAGGTCATGGCCCCACGTATCCGGAAGTGAGAATCATAAAGCACCCGCAGATGTAGGAGCTTTAGCGGCGTTGGAAGCAACTGGGCCCACTGGAACAGGGAGTGAATTATTGTTTTTCCTCTTCCACCTTTTCTAAGTTAGCTGGAAACTTAATTGGTGAAGCAACAGCCGACGGCATCCGCGTCGTTGTGATATTGATGATGACGAACGCCTTTCCATGTGTGCGTTAAATCTGCTCTGAAAAATCTGATTCATCACGGGATTTCACAAGCCGCTCATCAGGATATCTTCTGCAGATCACGAGAGTCCTCACGTGGTAGGAGTTGGTGAAGTTTTCTAAAGTAGGTTTCTCGAATCCAAAGTCCTCTCTACCAGACTATTGAAACCTCTAACAAATTTTCCTCCGCGTGGGCTTTTAGGGTTTCACACACCACTCTTTGAGGTTGTACCCTATTGATTCCATCAAGTGATAATTGGTTACTCTTGCATTGTCAATCTGTGAAACCGCATGGTTATCTTTTTGTAGCACTTCTGTGTCCATATCTCTGACATCTTCAAAGATGACTTCAATTAAACTTGAGAAGAAATAAGGAAAATTTCAGAAGCCTCCAATTCCAGCGATGAGATAGAATTGGTTTGCCGAATGGTCCGACATACAAAAAATTAGATTGTCAAACCCTGAATCTACCTCCCCGATTTCACACTTCGGTGCGAGTGCAATAAGCGCCAGAAGGTCAAATTTTACAGCAAAATGCAAAGGATGATTGACTCCTGGAGACATTCAATGTCGAATTGCATCATGAAGCAAGTTAATCCGCTTGTAACTGCTCGTCTTCTGCATGATGCGAGGATTTTAAAATTGATCAGCGAAGCGTGGAGACTAAGATAGTGAATTAATTTTAGAGAGATGGGTCTTGAGTGTGCAATTTTGAAATGTGCGGGATTGTATTATGTCGGTGCTGCGAGAAAGCTTAAACCCTGAGCCCTAAAACGGGTGGTTCACACAAGAGGACACACTAACGGTTGGAACACTCGTGAAGGCGACAGAGCTCCCGATTCTGTCCATCCGTGTACTGGATGATTTTTCATCCATTTAGCGAACTTCTGACGCTTTTCATCAACATTCATCCATATCTTGGATGAGTTCTACTTCGAGATGACCCGGTTAGTGTTTCCAAACGCTTTGTGCCCTACGTTGGGGCCAGTTTCGTAAATAATTAAATAAGGAAGATGTGTCCAACATTTTATTGATACCAAATGTCCGGAATAAATAAAGTTTTATTCTTTTATTTCATTTTGAAATTTTAAATAATCTGAAATGGAAAAACAGAAATGTCAAACAATCAAAATTCCAAAATTAGACCATTTTGCCACACAACTATTGAAATTGACCTAGGAGTACAATTCTTGTGTATCTTTTAACTCTATGAAACCAAGGGGGACTATAAGTGTTTGATGCCGTAATTTCAAGTTCATGGAGAAATGAGGAATGCAGCTATTCATCAACTTCAATGATATGTCTAAAATATTAGGATTGATTTTTTAATGTCTAATTTTTGTAAAAAAAATATACATGGTTGGCTTTTTAGCTTTGTACAATTGTACAAAAGATATATTATTTACTTCAATTTTATAAAATTGTATACAAATGAGGTTTCTTGTAGAAACACTAAATTTTTTGGATTAAATGAGAGATTATTTGGACAAAGCATCATGTCAAGCACCATATTTATCATTTAGAGTATGTACTTCTAGGATCTTAGGGGTTAATGGATAAAATTCAAACATTTCATTACATTTTTGACTAGTTTCTTGACTTTCTTCCCAAATTAACCCCTAAGGACCAACATGTATTTTTTTTCGCTACATAGCAAATTTAGGTAAGTACTTGTGACTAGAGATTTCCATATTTATGGCCCAAATTTTGATAGAAGGTGGGGACGAGGAATATCTTTCATATACATGAAATTTCATGACATTTGGAAATATGAATCAAAAGTTATGGCCTCATAAGTTTTGTTTTTTGTAAATGGGCAGTTTGGGCAGATTAGAAAAAATCACTTTTTTCAGAAACAAAATTTTGAAATTGCTTTTATAGAGTTATATATTCTTGGAAAGATTTGAATCATTCCATTTTGATCAATGAGTCCAAAGTTATGAGGATTTTTTGTTCCATGGCGGTTATAGATTCTCTAGTCTAAAATAAACTTTAAAGTCCTTTATCTTATTCAATTTTCAATATTTCTAGAAAAAAATAAAATCATAGAATGTACATTGTTTATTACAACATTGCAACCATTGGGATTAGCATTTTTCAATTCCATAATTAAATTCTTAACAATTTAGTATTTTGAATGCTTATATCTTGCAATCCACGCGATGGAAATTTCTGAAAATTTTACCACATGTTCTCAAGTCAGCATACTATAAGATCCTACAATTACATGTGTCAAAAAAAGTTTTTTTTCAAAAATTTGTTAATTGTACTAAAAATGGCATTTTTAGAGCATTTGTGGTGAAAACATGGTCATGGAACTTTAGGGGTGAAAGGGACTTCGAAAGTAATCATATTTGTATGTTTTTAGTGGTTCAAATAACAATAGAGGATATCTAAACCAATTTCTAACACTTTTAACTCGAAAAACACCAAGGTGAAGTCAAGATTTTCAAAATTGTGAAGATGTATTTAATGATGACTCTCAAATAATAGTTGTAAAATATGATCCCTAAGTTGTATCCATACAGCTAGATTAACTAGAATATAAACCAATATTTTTCAATAATATTTGAAGCCAAAAATCAAAAATTCCTTCAAAAACTGATTACAAATTGAATATTTTTTTATAATATTTTTTCCTTTCAGTTCTAATTATAGTGATTTTTGAATCTTTTTACTAATGAGGTTTTACTTTTTCATTCCAGTCAATTTTGATGGTCATTTTTTGAATTAAAAAAAATATTTTTTAAAGCTAGAACTACAAATATTCTTTGAACTAAAGAATATTGGCAAAATAAATCTTCAAAATCTACACTGGAAAAAAGTTGAAGAACTAGTACAAGAATTTTTTTTTAAGAATGGATGAAAGATGCATTTTTGTGGGCTTGGGATGTGTTTGCGTGCATCTATTGTTCAAAATTTGAACACGATGTCCTTCAGGGTGTAAGCATTGAACATAATGTTTATTATTAAATTTTCTGATTTTTATCTTGTCAGTAAATACAAGGAGATTGTGACAGAATTAAGGTACGACTATCTAGAACCATAGATTTAAACCCTCCTCAGTTTGGAGGACTGACAAGGTCATTGAAAAGATTAGAAACATCAAAAGACAAGTGAAAATTGGTTGTATAGAGATTTGCAAACTACAAATACCTGCTTAAGGTACCATGATACAAATTGTTTATTTTTTGTAAAAAATATTGGTAAATTTGTTTAACCCCTTAAGTTCCTTGACTATGTTTTCACTAAAAAAAAAGCTCCCAAATTGTTATTTCTAGTACAAGTACTAAATTTTAGAAAAATACCCATTTTTGGACACATGTAACCATAGGATCTTGTAATAAGCTAGTTTGAGAAGATGTGGAAAAAATTTCAAAATTTTTCACTATGTGCATTGCAAGATATAAACTTTCGATTCGCATAAATCTTTTTTTGGGCCCTGCAAAAAAACATACAACTATACTTCACAATCTCACATTTGTATGAAAAAATGTCCAAAATAGTGGTGCTTCATTCATTTCATTCTTCAAGGCAAGTTGACTACATGCTTGAAAATTTTCAAATCATTTGAAATTGTACAACATATAAGAAAAAAATAGGAAGTAGGAAGAAACAGAGAATGATTCAAAATATAAAATTGTTAAGAATTTAGTTTTGGAATTGAAAAATGACAACCCCAATGGTTGAAATATTGTAATTTTGTAATAAAAAATCTACATCCTAGGATCTTTTTTTTCAAAAAATATTGAAAATTGAGTAAAATAAAGGACTTCAAAGTTTATTTTAGAGTAGAAAAGCCATAACTGCCTACAAACAAAAACTCCTCATAACTTTGGACTCATTGATAAAAATGGAATAATTCAAAGCTTTCCGCATGTATATAACAAAAGAAAATCATTATTTAATATTTTTTTGTGAAAAAGTGATTTTTTCTCATCTTTCTAGACTGCCCACTTAGAGAAAAAAGTAACATATTTGGTTGTAACTTTTGACTCATATTTCCAAATGTCATGAAATTTAGTGTACATTAATATATTCCTTGTTCCCACATTATACTAAGATTATAACCTAAAATATGAAAATCTCCAATCACATGTACCTACCCGAAGTTTCCATGTTGCTAAAAAATGCATGTTGGTCCTTTAGGGGTTAATATATCTCTTCATTGTACCTACATTTGAAGGTTGATCTTCATACCTTCTATTAAAAAGAATTTCACATTAATCCCTAACTGCCTTAACGACCATATATGGTCGATCTAAAATTTTAGGCTGATTTCTATGCGGGCAATTAAATTCTTGTGTCTAGTTTTAAAAAAATTCAAGCAATTTTGAGGATTAACTATGGAAAACTTTCATTTTTCATGGAGAAAAGTACATATTCCATTATTGAGAGGTCTTCAAAGGCATATGTGTACTAAAAGTGGAGTGTAATGCTTGCTAATTTTACTTCATTTCCTAGCTTTATGCAAAGCTTGGCAATTTCATTTGATTTGAGATCTAAGAAATTGTACTTATCCATTTGCTTTGAGAATGGTCCCACTGAAAAGTTTAAAGTCTTTTCATGATTTTCACCATTGAAAATTTCAACATGCAAGTGTTTATTTGAAGCTATTTGCAATTTCTACTTATAAACAAAAATTACATTTCAACAATTACAAGGTGGATTGTGTAATGATTTTGATGTTTTTTCATGTGAAATTAAGTTTTTTGGGAGTTCATTTTAGTGTCCTAACACTCTTTGAAGTTGGTCATGTTACTTCCAATCCCAAAAACATTTATATGCAAATTTTTGAAACATTGTGGACTAAGACAACATACAAAAAATAGAAAATGTACATTTCCTTTGGTATAACCTCACAACTCCTAAGAAATTTCACACTCAAAATTGGTGTGCATACTAATAAACAAGCTCTATTAACATCTATATGGTTAGATTTGGAAAAAAATACAATTTGCTTCATTGAGGATAACTACAAGCCAATGATCTTTTTTCATAGTCAAAACACACTTGGAAAGGCTTAGGCACTTAGGGGTTAAAGAAAATAAAAGTGGCAAATTTCAAGAATACGTAGTACGTCATTCATAACAAAGGTCACTATTTGCACCTACAATCTCCTCACACACACATATGCACAACCCCTTTCTATAGATACAACAAAATTGTTGCTACAACAACATTCTTGATTTGCATATCTATGCATATAAGAGATTGACATTCAATTTGCAATGAATTCTACAATAATGATGCCCTACTAAAATTATGGAATACAAGAAATTGCACCATTTCCTCTTTGGGTCTTGGCGTAAAATATTTTTGGATAATACTATCTAGGATAATAAGAATTCTTGAATTTTACATAGACTTCACTTTTTGAGTTCACAAAAAATTTCAATGATCTTCATTTATCTCCTTCTACATAAAGGTGCTAAATGTATTTAAGTTCCTTTAGGGGTTAAGTTGATGTACATTAACAGTCAACATTTAGTTTGGAGGGTGTCTTTTCTTGTAGAAAAAAAAATCAGAAATTTCAAAAAATGTATAAATTTCAGTTTTTGTTTGTAAATTCAGTTAATTTAGAATGTTAGGACTATATTAAAATCTTAAAATGTTGTAAGAATCATCAAACTAACTTCAATTCTCTTGTATTTACATCAAAAAAATGTCTTAGTAATTAGACCGGTTGAATATATTTATTTGAACAGGTCTTATTCAATGTTTAAAGACATATCAAAGTATAAGGCTAATTTTATAGTATGGAAAAAACACTTTTATAATTTATTTTAACACTTGTAGAAAAAAAATCAAAATGAAATCCATAGGGTTGCAAATCTTTTGGATTCATTAATTTTTGAACTATAATTGCATTTTGTTTCAAATTTCTGTGGAAAAGTGAAATCTCTCATATCCTACAATGTTTGTATACACACTTTTACAATTTCTTCACTCATTCTAATGGTATGACTTTTTAGATACTAATTTCCCTCATTCATGCTCAATTTTGATAGTCATTAAATAAAGATGAGAAATAAGAAATTGGATTCATTAAATATAGATGTGAAATTATGGGGTGTCAATTTTAGCATGCAAGGGTGGAGATCTTCTAAAATATGTGCACTTGCAACCACCAACCTAAATCTACAATGTGCATTCATTTCAAACAAATTTCATAATTGAAGTCAACTAATAGATGTGAAGCCCACCTTAGTACTAGTAATGGCAATATGATAAGAGCATCCTCAATTTGCACTTCATGATGGCATTGCAATGGCAAGTCTTGCATGGGTCCAAAAAAATTACTCCAATGCTAATAACACCTCCCATGTTACTTTCGTGAACTTGACATTTCTTGGCTTTGGCATGGCATTTTTGGGCTCTTTCTAGTGCCCTCCAAGTGAGCTAGCAAAACCTCTAACCTCTAATAATCATACCTCCTAAGCCAACGAGGGAGCAAAAGGGGAACAAGGTCAACTAAAAATAATTGTTGTCATGATGAGTCAACAATTGCCTATTCTTGTGGAAGCCCCATTTGTCACCTAACAAGGTTCTATAGAACTTCCATATTGTGTTTGCATTGGGGAGCTCCACCTTCCATTATATACTCCAAAAAAAAGGATCTAAAAAGAGGCACTCCACCTCCTTTCGAAGTGGTCATATACAATAGAGCATCCCATTTCCACCAAACACCTAATTCCATCATCCTACTTTTGGTGACAATTTTGCCATAAAACCCATTTAAATAAGTTCATTTTTTTGACAAAATCAATACATCAATGCCAACAAGGGGTAATGTGTCAATCCTTTAATGGTGAATACTTAGATACCATTAGATATATGGTAGTTATGGGTTGTTTATAGGAAATTTATGACTCTACTCTATAGGTGGTTTTGTAGTTTCATGACATACCACTTCAAAAATTCAGAGAAATAATAATTTAAATTAAAAAATTATAATTCCACTGGGATGGTTTGAATCATGAAACAAGTGTATGCCTTTGAAAAATGTATGCCCCTCTTAGAATTGGCCCCAAAGTATTCAGATTGCGAATTAGAATGGTAATAGGCTTGTCTCTCTTACTGTGTGCAGACTAAAGATGCTCTAACCATGATGCCAAGTCTGCTCTTCAAGTCTGATTTGTCACCATTCAATTGGATAGTTAGAAAAGCGTTATAACTCATAACACAAACCCTCTTTCTACACCCTTATATTTCTGAAAAGTACAGATATGGACGTTTGTGATGAACTATTAGACTTGGCATAATGTCCCATAGTGCTCTCGAGCATTATCTACTCCGTCAACGCAGACATTTTTGCCATCACACACATTTTCGACGTATCCCCATCTGCCACATGGCCTGCACTACCCCCAATTTCGAAAAATATAGGCCGGGAATTGTTCCAGCGACAACCCGATCCGACTGCCAGCAGTGAGCTTCATCAAGCCTCCAAATGGACCGTGCCCTCCCATGTGTCGATTGCCGCGCTTGCTCTTCTCGCAGTAATAAAAACCCAGCTTGCCCTCGAGGATTTCAGCTTTCATGGCACGTTCGTTTGGGTGGATTGCGCAATCTCCAAACCATGGCGGAGTCAGGTAGTACCCTGCGTAAGGAAAATTCACTCAAAAAGTCGCTAAGCAGGAAGGGTAGTTCGTTGATGCGAAAGCTCAGCTTAGGAGCTCGGGACGATGTGGGGGACGATGTCGGTGTGAGCGAGCCGAGCTCGTTCACTCTTGGGAGTGTGGACGAGAAAGTCAAGCCCGAGCATCTGGTTGTTTTTGTGAACGGAATCAGTGGAAGGTGAGTGAGCATCGTGGATTAATTTGAAAATAAAAGCTTGCTGGAATTTTAAGAGATTCTAGGGTTTGGAGCTTTCGGGTGTAGTCTGATGTGCTGCTGCTGAATCTGTATGTGCTGCATATGAGTCTGTATGTGCTGCGCATGAGTCTGTAAGAGCTGCATATGAGTCTATGTGTGCTTTACATGAGTCTGTATGTGTTTGAGTCTCTGTTGTTATTCACGAGACTTTGTTGAAATTGAATTTTCTGAGTGGATGCAGTGCACAGAATTGGGAATCCGCTGCTGCGCTGTTCAAGGAGAAGCTTGCGGATACAGTAGTTGTGCACTGTACGTTACTTTTCCTGTCCCTCAGCGTCTTTCTGTCTAAGTTTTGCGGGTCTGACTGGGGAAGAGTCCTTGTTTCGTCTGAGCTGCAAGTAGTGGTGTGTTTCGTATTCATTAGGATTGGTGATACGTGCGATGGAAGTTTGATTTTGGTTTTGGTTTTGAACGTTTCCCAGGTAGTGCTACCAATTCTTCTCGGAAGACGTTCCATGGCGTTGACGTCATGGGGAATCGTCTGGCTGAGGAGGTGAGACCGTCTCTAACTTCGTATCTATTTATGCGGTTGATCGGGACATCTACCTTACAAATGAATTTATTGTTTACCTTATTTACCTTGTTTTCGAGGCAGTTTGTTGCTTAGAATATGAGTCTTGAGGGTTCCTGTCTCCTTGGTCACGGATTCTTTCCACTTGCAAATTTTAGGTCAAGGAAGTGATTAAAAAAAATCAAGGCGTGACTAAAATATCCTTCGTGGGCCACTCGCTTGGGGGTTTGATTTCACGATATGCCATTGGCCAGTTGTACGCTCCAGGTGATAATTCTCAATGCTCATAGTCTCATAAGTTTTTCCATTGCCAACCCAGTTTACCTCATACATGGTTGCAAGGCATTCAATTCCCGTCACTAATTATTTCCTTGGAATCAGTATGTTTATTTGAAGTCTTATTTTCTAAAGGTATGCCCCTCTTTAGGAAAACCTAGCTCTCCGGAACAGTGGTCTGAGCCATCCACCTCTGATAGTGAAGCTGGAGGGAGTGAAAGAGATCAGAATTCAGCTGCATCTATCACCCATAGGAAGGACACCATTGCAGGGCTGGAGCCGATCAATTTTATAACACTTGCGACACCACATCTAGGGTGCAGAGACAATCAGCATGTAAGAATGATTTCTTTCGTAATTGTGTTTGGTGTAGATACTATATGCTTCATCTGAAACGGAGTATTTGGAAATCTTTTGAACTAGTCCAGATGTATGTCCTTATGATTGAAGTACAAAGGAAAAGTATCTGAGTCACTGCTGCTGCTGTTTTGCAGTTGCCTTTTCTGTTTGGACTGGTTCCGCTTGAGTGGGTAGCTCCTTTAGTCTCACAAGTTTTTGTTGGAAAGACTGGGAAGCACTTATTCCTTGCTGACGGTGATAAGCAGCAGCCGCCTCTTCTGGAGCGTATGGTCACAGATTGTAGTGAAGGCAAATTCCTGTGAGAATTATTTCCCTTATCTGTTTTCTCTCATTCAAGCCCAGTTCTTGAGAATGTATGTGCCGTTTTGGAATTTTTGTTGAAATTAGACAACCCCACTAACATAGACGCTTGCATGCTTGGGGTTCTCTTAACTGAAGTTGGAATTTCGCCGTCATGCAGATCAGCCTTGAAATGCTTTAAGAGACGAACAGCGTATGCAAATGTTAGCTACGATCGTATCCTTTTTTTTAGATTGCTCAATGAAAAAATAGCTCGTGTATGTTTCCTGTAGATCGTTGTGAAGTGGCTTTCGCCAATTGGTGATTTGTGGCTTGTAGGCTTAGGGTGGATCTTATTGAGTGGCAGTAACGACTTGCCGTAACCAGTATCTGCAATTTAAGACTTTGAGTTTCATGTGGTCAAGCATCATTCCTCTAGATTGCGCTTGCTGGCCTTGACTATTTCAAAAGACATGGTTGGCTGGCGCACTGCATCAATCCGAAAACAGGCAGAAATGCCGGAGGTATTTTACAGTTGCTGCGTAGTCTTTCTCAAGTTTGAGTAGAGTGTTTTTGTCGTCATTATAGTGTTTATAGAGGTGATGACGTTATGTTTCAGTGTCACGACTTCGTGATTGCGGTTGCTCTTTGTCCTAAATGAGGTAATCCTGTTGTCCGTTCCTTGTAAGCCTTACATTTATTTCTTACTGATATAATTATCGGGTTTCGAAACAGCCTCTACGCGAAGGGATTGACCCGAAGTATCCACATATTGTTCGCGAGGAAGAAGTTAGTGAACCCAAAGACGTTCCTGCTTTAGATGATGTGGAAGGTGAGCACTTCATAAACTGATGTCTTTGGTGATAGATTTATCATAAGCTGTCATTTCTAAAGTGAGCTATGAAATGAGCAGAGTTTTTAAGCCCAATGCTTATTTAGTGATTTAAGGTAGTGCACCTTAAAACAGACTGCGAACCCAATTCAGCTAGAATTTGCGTGTATTCTTTGGCAAGAGTGTGTCGCTGCAGGACACCTGTGAATGTTGTAGTGGAACATTCCTGCCTTAGAATGTACACCTTGGGCACATTCTTGCTGAATTGCGTACGTTTTTTGATTAAAGTGCAGCTACTTTAGTTTAGTGATGTAAACACAAACAAGACTTCGATCATCCATATTGCAACATTTTTGCCTACCATTGTGGCCTTACCATGGAAGGACCTTTTGGGACTTGAAGTTCATGCCTGCAAGTTTCATGACCTTGGTAATAGGCATTTACCAACTTACTCGTGTATTGACAGAGGTAATGATAACTGGCCTTCAAAAAGTCCCGTGGTGGAGAGTTGATGTTAATTTTGCAAATGCTAAACCGTTTATGGCGGGTCACTACTTAATTCAGGTATGAATTTCGCTTTGGACCTTGGGTGTGGAACACGTAGTCACTGTACAATCTAGCTACATGTGCAAGTATTTTTGCACTCATGCATTGCAGAGGTGGATCTAGGGTATTTCCTAGGTTGCGGTCCATTATATTATTGGATCTGAAAGCGGATTGTTCTTTGCAGGTGAAAACCCCCTCTTATAGAGAAGGAGAAGATGTCATTCTTCACATTATTGACAAGCATTTTTAGGTCTACAATGAAGCCAGGAATGGAAATCCCGGCTCATGTAAGATTTGCATTGTTATTTTAGCAGCTGGTGGGTGCGTCAAATTAGTCTCAGATGATCAGCAACTGATCCCCGAACAGCATCTGAAGAATCAGCAAATTAACCTGACAGGTTGAACAGGAGGGAGTAGAAGTGGTACCCATTTTTGGCCTACAAGTCCCTTAGTACATCGAGAAGGTGTAGAATTAAGGTTACGAACAAAATTGACGTCATTACGTCATTAGAAATTCTACTACAAAAATTGATGCAATACACTAATATTTCAATCTACACTATTGTAAGTGAACGTGACTTTCGTAAATTAGAGTGCTATGCACAATTAGGGCAAATCAATGTACCCTGAAAAACTAAATTTACAATCCTTGCATAGCCTTATTCCTTTTTGTCCGAAGTCCATGGAAGAAACAGCTATGGTACGTACCGCCCAAATTGTGCAGTGCCTTAAACTGTAGCCTAATATGTGCCACAAAATGGTTTAAACCTCATATTGAAAGTTTTCAAGGATTCCTTCTGGGGTAGTTCTTCAAAGAAGCATTGCTACTTTTGGCACATGTGCATATAACTTGATGCTTTAAATCTTTGACTAGTCTTTCTATTTGTGGTGGGTTAATGAGCTTGTATATTTTTTTGGAACATTAAGAATACCATTTCAACTTCATTCCTTGGTAAGAAGAGCTTTTGAATGTGACCACTCAATTTAAAGGTTGCCTATGAGCTATTTGAAGCATTCTATTTTCAAAATTGTATACTTGTATTGTGTTCTCATTCTTGCTAGAATCAAAAAATAGATTTGCCTTGAGTATTTCTTCCTTTTTTACACATTTCTTTGTTCTTTTGTTTTTACTACTGACTACATCATCTTTAAATTACCTATAACCCGATTTCTAGTGGTTTGGGTTTTTTGGGTGTATCCACCTTACAATACATGAACTATGTTCCTATAGTGTTAATTTTTGTTAAAGATTACAATAAGAAGTTTTAATTTGGTTGCATATTTTGCTAAAGAATTTTGAAGAAGTCATGAGGTAAACCACCCTATGACAAGCATAATGATTGGTTTGCCTTGTTGACATTATTCCCCCAAAATTCATTTTTTCCTTATAAAGACAAATGTGAGAAATAGAGAGAGCAATTGAAATTTTTTTGGTCAAAGTATGAATTTGTTATGAATTTTTGAAGTGTGCTACCCAATTGGTCCAAATTAATTTCTAGATTACTCCAAAACCACCCAAAATTGAATCTATAATGGTCATCATACCACCTAAAGTAGTTACAATATTTCCTAACATGGCCACACTATTTTTTATTAGGGCCATGACATGAAGGAATAAAAAAAGTTACTTCTTGTGATGAATTACACTAAAAAGGTAGAAGTTCCTATTGCAATCACTAATAACTCCCTTACTATTACTCAAGGCATTGATTGTAGCCACTAATTCAACCTAATTAAGTCAAATTTTATATCTTGCAAATATTTTGTTATGGAGTGATGTAAGCTTGTAATGGGTCATTTCCTAGGTATTTGCATTAGGTGATTTGTCTATCATAGGTTGGTTTACCTTATATGATTATAATTTGTTTCAAAATATTATTTCATTTAAACAATACAATATCATTTTTTTGGATGAATAAACAATATCTTATATGAACCATTTAGGTTTCATTTACATTTTGCATGTTTCATCCATTTCTATAAAATCTCACTCCAATGAAAATTGCAATAAATGATTTTTTAGGCCCCTAGGAGACCGTTTCAAGGTTGTTCTCCTTTCTAGGAATCAACACTAAGTTGTCAAAATATTAAATATTAAAAAAAAGTCAAAAATTAAAATTTCTTAAAAATTACTTTTTAAAAATATTAAATAATTAATTTCATAATATTATCAGACTTGGCAGTTTCTTGACCATGTCAAATATTTGATGTCATAGAGTTTTTATATTCCCCGTTGTCGAGGAACTCAAGATCTCTATGACGGTTGAAAAAACCTCTACTGTTGTTTGCATTGTTGAAAATAAGTGAAGAAATCCCTGGTGGTGAGTTTGTTGGTATTAATTAGAACATACAAATATGATAGGATCACCTAAAATTGAGCAAATTTCTCAAGCAAACATTATTGAGTGTTGACAACTTTCATTTTTTAATCACATATTAAAGACAAATTGCAATAAAGTTGGATGAAATCCAAGATCAATATTTGATTATAATATGCTAAAGTTAAAAGAGGTTAAAGTTGCATTGGTAGACTTCCAAAAATTGTGTCCTATTGATGGTTTATTTTTTCATTTTTTATAAAGTGCCATAGTGGTGATATAATATGTTATAGTGTTGCTCTAAATTTCAAAATTCATCCACATATTGGATAGAAAATATCACATTAGTACATATCACATGTTCATAATTGTGTTTTCATTGACAATTTAGCAATTTTGTCTAAGATTTCTTTTGGCAAAAAACTTAACAATTTTTTGCCATTTTTTAGCCAAATAATTTTCTTGGGTGCAATTTGGCACCATAAAGACAAAAAAAACCCTAGTCCTATTTTCAATGTTCACACTTTGAAGTGAATGCAACAAGCATCTACTTTTCTTTAGTTTCTACTTTCAAAAATACACTCAAATTTAGGTTATCCTAACTTATACATTATGAGTAGTACACCTACCAACTTATTCTCCATCTACCCAACCTTTTCATCCACAACTACCCAAAAGCACCCCTTCTACACCTTCAAACCCTAAACCGTAAGAATCTTCACCATGAAATCCATATTTTGTTCTATAGAGTCTTTCGACAAAGATATGTAGCCTTGGAGTCACTCCTCCTTGCCTCTTGCTATGTGAGATTAGTGGGCATAAATAACACTAGAAGACTAGAAGATTCCACTAATTGTTTTGCTAGACTCAATGAGTGGAAAATGAGAATTTCAAGTTTTACCAAAATCGGTAGCCCCCATTGGTGGAAATTGGTCATTTTTGAAGGAATCAATATGTATTAATTCTAATTTGATCTCTTCCCTCTCATCAGGTCCACATGCCAATGTATTTGCTAACTTGGACCTTTCAACTCTTCCTTCAAACTTTGTGCACCAATCTCACATGGTATGAGGCCCTTAGGACTCTATAGTAGAACACACTATAAACACATTCTTAAGTCACGCCAACCCAAATAAGTTAAACAGTAGGAGTTCTTTCTCTCTCTTATGTTCAATATAGTGGGCTATAGTTCATTTACGAATTTTTCAATCTATTTCCTAGAAAGTTCAACAACTTTAGGAAGCTCTAGCGTGCTAAAAAATGAACCAATTTTGGAACCACAACTTGTGTTGGAATTGCAATGAAGTGCACTTGAACTTCATAACAAGTGAAAAATGAATAATATAAAATGATACAACAATTTGAATTTCTTTTATTCACTATTTATGAGAACCGTAGGATAGTCAAAGATTTTTTGCATTTGGATGAAGAACATGCAAGAAATCATACAAGAATTTCAAGTGGCATGAGAAGAAGTATTTCTAAAGCAATTGTCAGGGTTCATTTCTTACTATGTAGCATTGAATAGAAGTTGTAATTTTCACAAATGTTGGCAACACTAGATAGTACATAGTATATAGAAAACATCAAACTCTTTGTATGATTTACAATTAGATAAGTGTGTTTGTCATGATAATAAAGTAGACTTAACCCTTGAACGATGGGCGGGTCACAGTGGCCAGAAGTGGATTGTGAACAGTAGGTGGTGCCAGGGCTGACCGTGAGGAAAAGCTCCGTTCATGAGTTGTATAAGTGATCATTCCATACTGCCCTTATGGAAATTTGCAAGGAGGGCAACAAAGAACCAACACTGTGTACATGAATCTGTGAACTCAATAAGCTACCTAAAAATATGAAAGAAGTCAATGACACTATTTTCTGCCTTATATGATGCAGCACGACTCTACGATCACTTTCAAAAATAAAATGGATGAAAACTGGGCTTCTTACATTCTGCAGATGAAAATTTTGTCATCCATCGGACAAAAACCGTCCGCAGCGTCCTTCAAGGGTAAAGTATGATTCCAACGTTATTCGAAATTCGAAATTCCATTCATTATTGAGCGCACACTGGCCTCCCAAAGTTCTCCTAATCTCAGGAGGATCCACAAATTCGTAAATGAACTGTAGCCCACTGTACAGCAAGAGCAATGAAGTACCGTACTGCAATAAAAACCGTAACGCCGACTGTACCGAGTACAGTGACCTCCCCACAACAGTCCACTCAACTTGTTCCGACGTCCGCATTCCTCGCCGCGCCACCATCACCTTTCCCGGCCAGTTGCAACCAAGCTTTCCGCAGTGCAAGCAAAAACATGCCCACCATGGCTCCAGGGGATGGCCTCCAAATACCCTTCCTTGCGGGATTCCCCACTCACTAGCGTGCAGTGATATTTTTATCATTTTGGCAGCTATTTCCTCATTGACTGATACTTGGGTGATACTTAGTGACAGCTATATCAAAACTACAGTAGGTGATACCTAGATAAAATTTGTCATTGGTCCTAAGAACAGAAGTTATTTGGCTACTTTGAGGGGAAAAAATGAAAATTTCCTTCACAAAAAATAGCTATCGTTTTTTGGTTGTGGCCAACTGGCGAGAAATCCTGCTTGAAAAAACACTGCCCGATTGCGCAATGGGAGCTTGCTTTCCTGCCACTTCGTCCGACTTCCTCGCACCACATTCTTTCCAGACGACTTGCACACTTCGATCTATTCAAATCTCTTATCTTGCTGCAATCTAAGGTCAGCTACGCGAAGCTGGAGCACGACTCGGACCCAGTCGACATCGATCACACGGAGCTGGCTAGTGGGGCTCCGTAGTGGTAGAACACAGATTCATTGCCTCTTTTTCTTCATCTCAGTGGGCAAACTGATTCTCATTCTGGAGGATTCACATTGTGTGCATTGCTTGTTTGGAAGAGTGGATAGCTTCGAATTGGTGTATAGCATTGATTCCTCTTTGGTTCATGACAGCGTTGTAGCAAGCAGTGGGAGATTGAAGGAAATTCGGTGCGTTGTCGGTGTTGGAGCTTGGTTCCGAAGTGGTGTGGCACTGAATGCTGGTCTCTTCGAAGCTTCACAGAACTGATTCCTCTTCTCTTCAAGCCTGTATTGAACTCCGTAGCAAACAGTCGTAAGAGGATTCATTGCGTAACTGCTGTAGGAGCTTTGGTTCCGAGGTGGTGTATCATGTAGCACTTAGTCGTGGTCTCTTCTTCGAAAAACGTATTGTAGCAAGCAGTCGTAGACTGAAGAGGATTCCCTGCGCTGCCGCTGCTGGAGCTTGGCTCCGAATTGGTGTGACGCTGTAGCAAGCAGTCATATATTGAAGAGGGTTCATTTCGTAGGGTCTTTCGGGATTCAGATCGGGAGTGGCGACTTTCTGGACGATTGTCTGCCGCCTGATCTCGTCAGGCCGCGATGGGGAAATGCTGTTGTATCGTCTTCCTTACCATCGCTGCAGCGATAGTACTCGCCGTCGCGATCGGCGTCCCCGTGGGCATCCAGAAAGCCAAGGAAAAGGTTCAGGAGTGGGACGACAAAGCCGTTGGCAACGCCTGTCAGCAAACATCCTATCCTTCCACTTGCAACCAGACCTTCTCCAACGGCGATCACCCCCGCGACTCCAACGGCATCACCCGCTTCTCCGTCGACTCCTCCGAAACCGGCGTGAACGACACCATGGCGTACGTCAACAACCTCAACTCCACCGACCCCAGCATCGCCGCGGCGCAAGTCGTCTGCGCTGAGACTCTCCAATCCGCCATCGAGGAGCTTCGTAACGCCTCGGCCACTCTCAACACTCTCCACAGCCTCGACGCAACCACCCTCGACGACGTGAAAACGTGGGTGAGTGCGGCAATGGAGATGCACACGACATGTATCGACGCGTTCAAGGAGGTCGAGCTCGCGACGGGGCTCACCTTGGAGCAGAAAGCGACTTACACAGATCAGTTGCTCAGTAATGCGCTGGCTTTTATTAACGCCTTGGCGGAGTTCGGGACGAACTTGCTAGCGTGGCGACCCTCGGGGTTTAGTCTCCCGGATGGATTCAACTGGAAGGAGCTTCCGACGGTGACCATCCCCGACATTCCTGGGTTTGGGAATAGACGCTTGCTATCTACTGACGATAGTGAGGATGGATTTCCGAAGTGGATGGACGTGTCCTCGCGGCGAAGGCTGCTGCAGACGACGGAGGAGTATGATGTGGTGGTGGCGAAAGATGGATCAGGGAAGTACAAGACGATTCAAGCGGCGGTGGATGCGTACAAGGAGAATACGAAGCGAGTGGTGATTTATATTAAGGCTGGGGTGTATAATGAGCAAGTGATTGTGCCGAAGAATGCGTGGTTCTTGACGTTCGTGGGAGATGGCGATGGGACGGTGATCACGGGGAACAGGAATGTGGCGCTCATGAAAGGGATGACCACGTTCTTGTCTGCCACTCTGAGTAAGTTCCAACTGCGCCCATGGAAATACATATAATCGCCTGGTGTTTGCTCTGGTTCTGCTAGGCTTGCTTTCAAGGTTGGTTTGTATTTTGTAAGTTCCGGGGTGTAAAACCCCATCATTTTTAGATTTATCAACAGAATTTAATACCTATTTGTCCTCCTTTATCAGCTCTAAATCTACTAATTTTGAGAGAAATGGCTATCCAGTACACATATCCCTCTCCTCCAGACTAAAACATTAAATATTGGACATCTATGACTCCCTCAAAGAGTGAGGAGGACAGGGGTATTCCTTTTTCCAAATTCATTGTGCCTTCTGACAATGCAAGCTTCTCTAAGTGACCAAGAGAGGGATATATCACTAAAAATCCTCCTATTTTCTAACAGTAATGCACCCAGCGGCAATGAAATCTCAGTAGAGGGGGTACTTAAATCTAACATTGATTTCCTTTTAGTCTCACAATGCCAGTCCACATTTCCAAATTCCAAGAGATTGGCAGTTTTCCAGTCACTCATCTACGTTATAGAGCACTTAATATTCACTTGATAGTCCCTCTTAAAGGATTTTCCAGCAAAATTGGTCTGACGAGAGATTGATTGACAATGTTTTTCCTCTTGCTTCCAGTTGTGCAAGGCAAGAACTTCGTCGGCAAGTCCTTCAAAGTAGAGAACACGGCCGGCCCCGACGGCCACCAAGCCGTCGCCTTCCGGGGCTCCGCCGACATGATCTCCATGTACAAAGTGACCTTCGACAGCTACCAAGACACCCTCTACTGCCACACGTTCCGCCAGTACTTCCGCGAGTGCACCGTCCAAGGCACGGTCGACTTCATCTTCGGCAACGGCAACATCGCCTTCCAATCTTGCAACATCATCGCCAAGAAGAGCACGCTCCTCGGGCAACAGAATACGTTCACAGCGCAAGGGCGAACCGATCCCCACCAGAGCACGGGTCTGGCGTTTCAAAACGCCGTGTTCGATGGAACCTTGGAGCTTAAAAGCTCCGTGGCGCAGTTCAAATCTTACCTTGGGAGGCCATGGAAACCGTATTCCGTGTGTGTGATCATGAAGTCGCAGATCACGGAAGCGATTGATCCCACGGGGTGGTTACCTTGGAATCAATCCAGCTTTGGGTTGTACACTTCGTACTTTGCGGAGTATCAGAATACTGGAGCGGGATCTTCGCTCGCGAAAAGAGTTTCGTGGTCGCATACTGTGAAGGATGCCAAGACGGCAAACTCGTATCAAGCTAATAACTTTGTTCAAGCCAACAACTGGGTGCCTGCTAGTGGCGTGCCTCTCACTCCGACCTTGTGATGATGAGCTCACATGGAGAGTATGTTTCTTTGGTTTGCGGGTTACAGTTTATTACTGGTTCCCATTTATGCCAATGATTTGAACTGATTATCAGGGACCTCGTGCGAAATCGTTCTGGGAAAGGTCTGATATTGTTGAGATGGAAACGAGGATGAACGCCCTGTGGCTTCAGCTGGAGGAGATTGGCTTTGTCTGGTTAGTTTGCCGGATGGTACTGTACAATGTTTGTAGAGGAGAAGATGAATATGGGCTGTTGCTGTCACCAACTTTAGGGGTTGGGAGCCACTAGTTGGTGAGGAATGTGTCTGGGGTTTGTGAGCTGTATCTTGATTCATCAAATTGTGGAATTGATGCATCCAGGGTAAGCGGCCTGCCAGTACTTCGGATGAGAGTACTCAATGGAGGAGAAAAACTTTAAATTCTTGTTACCAGAATGTATTCTCTGATTTGCCGGATTGACTTCGAAGTTGGGTGGTTGGCTAGCTTAGAATACGTCTGGGATTTTTCTGATGAACCAAGAGGATTCTGTTGCCTGGTGACTTGGCACAATGTTGGATTCCGCCTGAGGTCTTAGATTCTTGGTATGTTTGATGGGTAAGCTAGTGATGGACATTGTTGAACGCACAAGGAGGTTATTTAGTAAAAATATTTCCCTTTACAACACTTAACTAGACAATATTTTTAGTGTCGTTAATTAATTGACACCCTAAGAATGATCATTATAGGGTTTCATTTCTGCCGTGTCATGTAGTGCATGTAAGGCTCTAATGCTGTTCACTGCTTCCTTGTTGATCACCGTGATTTCTAGCGCATGGGCTGGACTGCAGACATAGACATATTCAATAGCTTGTAGGCTTTTGCAGATTATGAAGCCTTTGTGAGATTATGAAGCCTTTCAGGTGGCTGTGCTGGACACCCAAAGGGAGTGGTTACATATTTTACAGATTACCTTAACTGGCTTATTGAAATGTGCGACTAAGTAATCACAGTTTTAGGCAATGAGGCATCTGACTTTGGTTTGCGCTTCAGTGTTTTGAGTTGTGTTGGCTCGAACGATTGAGGCAGGGGCCTGGGAAACAGCTGGGAAGTAGAGCTTCAGCTGCAACCAAAAGTGTGAAGAAACTCTGATTATGTATTTTGTGGTCTCAATGCAGGTGTATAATGTGTTATTCATTCTTGCTCACTGAGGCTTAAATATAAAAATAAAAAAAAGGGTATAAAAGTTGAGCACACTGTTTATTCGCTCAAAAATCAGCATCCTTGAGTATTGTCTGAAGAGTATTGAATATTTTAAGCGCTGTAACTTAATCTGGAGAACATACCTGGTGATTTATACTAATCCAATCCTAAAATAAAAACTCAATGCTATGAAATTTTGGAAATTACGCTGATGTTGATGATGAACATCTGCTTACCATTCTTGAAACTACGTCATCAATTCCAGCCTGCCCTTGAAACAATGCCATGACAGAATAATCCACATGAGATTAATCTATAGCAGCAGAAAGCAAACGAAGAATACAGTAGTCTATGGCGATTTGCTGTGTTGGTGTCCTGGGCGTCCTTTCCACCTCTTCACGGCCTTAAACGACATTTGAGGTCTTGGGAGGCCTGCTAAAACTTGGATTTCAGAACCTTCCCTAAATGGGGATCATGTAGCCTGTTCAAATGATCAATCAATGACAAACTTCTGCCTCCTCAATGTCATGGGCAACCACTATTCAAATTTTTTTTAATCAAACTTTCCAATGCAAAAATTAAAAATTCAAATTGTGATTCATAACTCAAGACTTGGATTGATAGATGCATCCTGAGAGAACAAAGAGAATGATATCAAGGAAGTTCACATGTAATTGAGTACTGGAGGAGTTTTCTTGAAGATTGTCTAGCGGAAACCCAACCCCTCAGGAGCTGGGTCTGTCATTAAAATTGAGGGTTAAAATTGACTTGCACAGTTACAAGATGTAGGAAGCTTCAACTTCAAAGAAATCACTATCACCCATGCAGTTTCCTACAGTTTTAAGTGAATCATACTTAGCCAAAAAAATACCCCAGTCCTTGGCGATTGAGTCTCACTCTTTGGTATTAAAATCTCTTTGTTTATAGAAAAAAACAGCTCTCCTGAATTCTCTTGCAAATTATGGTCAGTTACTTGCAGACATTGGAGAGTTTTGCAAGTCATAAAAGAGTGAGGCTTTCAAAATGAACATATAAGTTAGCCCACCATGGATCTCACTGCAGTTTACGGTACTAACTTCCATTCAAGTCTCTCAAACTCTAGTCACACAGTTCTTGAATTGGAGACAGTAAATCTAGATGAGCCTTCAGAGGTGTCAAGGTTAAGATCTGGACCCATTGATAGATTTGGCGGAATCAATAAAATTCCTCTTCTCAAGTTTGAATTGCACCTGCTACTAGTGATCTGTAGATGTTCATAGCCAACTCAGTTTTTTCAGGATCATATGTTGTCAGGAAACTACCTTCACTCACTTTTGTACTCAACAAATGTATCAATTTGCAGTTATTCAAATTGCAGTTATTGGTATTTTTGTCATAGGCTATGCTATTTAGTGTATTGTGTGTAGTGTATTATAGCTTGTGGCGATCGACCTTGTCATTGTGTAATTGTTGTATGAATCAGTGAAACATGCAATAACAAATCATAGCATACCTCATGCAATTACTCAATCTAGATCATAGCTCGTTCTTTCAATGAAAAGAGTAATGTGATGATGGAGTTTGGAAGTAAGTTTTTTTAACCCTTAAAGGATGCTACAGCTATTTTTTAGTCGATGAATGACATAGAATCCGTAAATGTAGGACAAAAGTGCAATTATTCATCCTCGGAATTTTGTGTGAAGATGGGAGGTCTTGTACAATAGTTTGACTTCCAAGGAGTGCTTCTGGATTTTTCTAAACCAATGATTCACATGATACCAAAAGGGATGATTTTCACAATCATTAGCTCCTTTTGTAAAGATTAAGGAACTTAACCCTTAAAAACCCAAGGGGGTCCTCTCTCCAAAACCACCTCAAACTACCATTTACTTTGAACAAAATTTTTATTTTTATTCTTTGAAATTTTCACACAACATGTGCTTAAGGAGTAGCTGTAAGGCACAACAATTTTCATAACTTTTGACTACATGGTTAAAAAGTTATTGTATTGTATGTAATTTTCATTCTTTCATGGATAGCTTGGGTAGTTAAAAAATTTCTTAAAAATCACTTTTTGAAGAAACAAAAATTTGGAATTGGATTTTCAGATTTATATATATGTGGAAAGTATGGCATCATTATATTTTCATTAATGAGATGAAAGTTATGAGGAGTTTTAGTTTGTGGGTAGTTATGGATTATCTACTCTAAAATAAACTTTGAAGTCCTTTAATAAATTCAATTTTCAATATTTTTGGAAAAAACAAACATAGAATGTAAATTATTTATTACAAAATTCCAACGATTGAAATTGGCATTTTTTAATTCCATAACTAAATTCTTAACAATTTAATGGACACTTTCATTTAAGTGGCAGTATTCCATGTGCCATTTTTTAGACCACACAGTCTAAATTGTCAAAGGAACATCTAGGAGGACACATGTAGATTTCAAAAATCTAGAAATGGTATAGATTTTAGACCATGTAGTCTAAACCATCTATAATATGTCTAGGATAAGTCTAGATTTCTAGCATCTAGAATGGTTTTAGATTTCACACTACACGATGTGAACCTTAGAAGTGCCAAAGTAGCAAAATGGCCTACCATTTGAATGGAATACCACCATTGTAATGAAATTGACCATTTTAGTATTTTGAATCATTCTTAACTTTTACTTACTATTTTTTTCCTATATGTTGTACAATTCCAAATGATTTGAAAATTTTCAAGCATTTAGCTTACTTGCCTTGAAGGATGAATCCAAAGAAGCACCACCATTTTGGACATTTTTTCATACAAATGTAACCTAGTGAAGAGCAACTACCCAATTTTTTGCAATGCCAAAAAAAGGGGTTTTGTCCATTCAAACACTAATATCTTGCAATCTACATAGTAGAAATTTCTGAAGTTTTTTCATATCTTTTCAAGCTGGCATACTACAAGATACTATGATTGCATATCTCCTAAAATGTTTTTTTTCTAAAATTTCATACTTGCACTAGAAATAGTAGTTCTAGAGCATTCATATTGAAAGCATAGTCAAGGAACTTCAAGGGTGAATCCCTAGTACATTGAGGCACATTCTTGACACAAATTGTGAAAAATTGTTACTTTTCAAGGCATGAGAAAAAAAATGATTTTTTTCCCCTCAAAATTCAACTATACAAATTTGTATTAGACTACTATAGGAATATGTGGAAAAAATTTCAAAAACTTTGACAACATGGATTTAAAGATTACAGCATTTGAAGTACGATGAATTTTTTTTTGTAACCTTGTCTAACAAGGCCAATAGACTGTATAGATGGTTATTTTTTGGACATTTGCATCTTGTATTATATAAATTACATACCTAACAAATTTCAAAATTACAAGAGGAGTTTTGCACATATTCTCTCAAAAGTTCAAGGCAATAAAACTTTTGATTTGGGCACTTGATCAAGAAAAAAATTATATTCCCACTTAAGGGATATATGTTCACACTTTATTTCAAAATTTGAAGAACATTTGTTAAAAAATAATATTTTATGCACCTATTCAAGATCAATTGTTGGTACATTCAATGGTCATTTATTCCTTTAGGGATTAATCCCTAAGTGCCCAAGGCATGTTCATTGAAATCTAGACTTTTTTGAACTCATTCTAATCAAACCATCACCTAAAACAAGATCCACAAAAATTGACCATAGTGATCAGTAGTGGAGACAAGCTCGAGGTTGTAGGGGAAAAGACAAATGATTTCACTATATTATTGAAAACATTATAATAGTCAAACATGGCAACCTTTCATTTGGGGGAGGCTAGATTTGAAGCATTAGGGCACTCATAGGTTACAGAACTTAATCCTTAAAGATTCAAGGGTGTCCTCCTTCCAAAAACATGCATGAGGAAGTCTTAATGTACCTCACATAATATTCAATCTAGCCATCATTGCTCATTCTTTCAATCAAAAGAATATTGTGATGGTGGAGTTTGGAAGGAAGTTTTCTTAAAGAACTTAACTCTTAAAGACCTAAGGGGTTTCTCCCTCCAAAACCACCTCAAATTGCCATATTTCTAAAAATCAATCTATAATTTTATCTTAGAATTTTTTTTCAAAAAATCTGCCTCAATAATCTTATTTACTACTATCAAATTAGTAAACCCTGAAGTTTACAAAGAATTTGATTGAGTGGATTTTGATGGATTTATCTATTATCAAAGTTCCATTTTTAAAGATATTGTTTGTTTTTTCTTAGGAAGAATGACTCAAAGGAGCCATCATTTCATAAAAAAAATTCCCAATTAAAGATTTTCTTCTTAATCCCTTAAGTCGCATTGCTCCTAGACATCATTCACAATCATAGTTGTCAATGACAATTGCTCAAGTATCCAAATAATTAATTGAAGTTGGATAGGTTCAACATGCTTTGATGATTAATTAATTGAACTTAGCAAATGTGATTCTCCACATGCCTAAAAGCAAAAAGATTCATTTCTTTTCCTATATAATATTTTTTTGAAAAAATAATATCTCCAAATTCGTAGCATCTATTTTTAGAAATACCTTTTATCAACCCTAATCACTAGTTTACAATATAACTTACAGATAGAGAAGGATGCTCATTTAGTGACGATTTTTTCAATGTGTGTATTTTTATTGAGTGCCTAGGCCACCTCAAGTCATTGTGATTGGTCCTCAAAAAAGGAGGGCCCTACTCAACTAAAGAAAAAGGGCCCCCCCTTTTAGACTACTCGACTCAACCATAGAAAGTACACATGTAGAACAGATTTCCTCACTTGCTCAGTGTTCGTTGACTTGTTCCAAGCTTCTTATTGGGAGCGGCTGGAGGCTGGCGGCGACAGCCCTTCAGTTCCAGCCGCAACCTTCCAGCTGCAGGCTTTCGGTGCAAGTCGCTTTGGACTTGCCCAACACTTGCGCCATCACCAAGATTTCCACTCGGCCAGCTGCACTCTGACTGAAGGCGCCGCACCCAACTGGCGCTCGCAAGTGAGACCTGTGGGAGGCCTTGCAAGATATGCATGGACTTGTCTGGAGCACCGGAACCCTAAATTCCTGGGATTTAAGGGTTAGGGCTAAGGGAGAGAACTGCCCTCATGGAAATCTTGTACTATCAGTGCAGGTTTCAGTCAGAGCTTGCAGAAACACTCATTCACGGAGGCTTCATAAATCATGACAAACCAGAACTTAACTGCAGGAGAATGTATAGAACAAACAAACAAACAAATTCAAGGTCAGTGCAATTATCCCTGTTGTTTTTGAATGAGGTCAGTTCTTAGCTTCAGAAAGAATCTGCCATCTTGCTTTCCAGAAGCAACATCCGTTGTAAACGTTGCAGTACCGAAACCCTAAATCCCGGGCATTTATGTAGAGAGAACCGCCCCGTCTGCGAAGTAATTATGTCCGTGTCTGCAGGTCCTAGTCAGTGCTTGAAATTATCTGACTTTCGGAGACTTCATACAATGGGGAACAAAATTGGAAGAGAATCATGTGGAAGCAAAACAGCCAGTGCCAAAAAAAACTATTGTATGCGGTCAATTGAGCTTGGTAGATTCGCCACTAAAGAATAGGCGATCGGGGTGCATGCTCTTGTTAGTGCCTGCAATTACCTGACTCCCGGGGACTTTATAACAATCGGGAACATAATTCAAAGACAATCGTACGTAAGCAGAGAATTACAGGTCAGTGCCAAAAGACCTGTTGCCTTCAGTCAAGCTTTCAAATGAGCTTGGTAGATTCGCAGCAATAGAATCGGCCATCATGCTTTCCATCCGGTTGCAGGCTTGCAGCAGCAGCAATCGTCCCTGACATCGGGTTCTGAAGTACGCCTCTGAACATGCAAGGTACAGTACTGTGCAGGCCGAGCAGCAACCAGTCAACATCCGCAGAGAACGAACACGGAAGGATCGGTACTGTACCGTATCATGCTTAAGCTAACAATGCGAAGCACGACGACACTACTCCCAATGAAGCTGGGCAAAGTAAGCAATCTCTTCACCAGGCTCATAGTCTAATGCCAGAGAGAGCAAAAGTTCACAGACAAAAGAAGTCGTGGCATATCGTAGGATTTTCGTATCTCTGACAGGAAAAAGCGCAATTACTTCGAACTGGTTGGTGTTCATGTTGACAATACATCCTAACATAAATCAGGAATTCTTCTTCGAAAGAAATGTCGCACAATTACAACACACTAAACAGACGCTAATTGGAATAAAGACATTCGAAGAGAAAACGTTCAAACATGAAGATGAGATTGGGTGAGTCAAACACAGAGAGTGTTCGAAAGAGAAGATATTGGCAGGAGCGGCGTCGAAATTGCCGTGAGAGCAAAGGTAAGATGCGTTCAAAAGCATCGTGAATGATTACCGTGCAGAATTTGTTTTTGGTCCTAAACCCGAAACCCTAAAAAAACACCTAACCGCGTTCCAAGTGGATTAGTGGATTTAAGTGCCGCGGGGTACCTAAGCAGTCAACGCTTCTGGATTTTAGTATAAGTCCGCCACAACCGGAAGAAAACCTCTCATTTGCGTCAAAAGATAAGGAAAGTCTGCACTCTGCAACAAAATTTAGCCTTTGTGTCCCAGTGGAAAAGATGGCGACAATTGCGAGACGTTAATTCCCCCCCTCCAGCTGAAAGGGGGGCCTGCGTGGCAGTCGCGTGGGTCCCTTCCCCGGCTCTCAGATTGCGACCCGGCTCCTATCTTTGGGCAGCCAGGCCAAAGAAGAACTCGGCCGCCGAACGTGTTGTCCTTTCGTCAACGCTCCAGATCCGATTTTCTCGGTCTGGCATCGAAGATGTCTCCCTCGTCGTTGCCTTCTCCTCCCACTTGCCTGAACTCCTCTCCCTCGTCGCCGTTTGTGCAATTCGTGACTGTCGGGGATGAATTTGCAGTATGTGGATTGCAAATGCAGGTTTTTTGAAATTTTATGTTCTCGTTCTTTGTGGAATCCTTCCTTTTCGGTTGCTCGCCATGTTTATCCAATGGCGCAAATTGGAAGTGCTAGTTCTTATGTTGATTCATTGGTGTGGGACGACACACTGGTTTTCATGCCATTTGCAGGCAACAATCAAGTTCAAATATTTTTTGGAGTATGTCTTGATGTCCAACAGCCTTGGCCTAACTTCCAAATGGCATCACCTGAGACTTGTTTACCTCTTGGCCATCCTAATTTCTTTCCTCTGGATTTCTTTGGATTTCTTTCCTAGTGGTTGCTGGAACCATTCATATAATTGATTGTGGGAATTTGGTTGTGGGAATTTGGCTACTAAAGTACTGTAAATTAGCATGAGAAGCATGTGTCTAAATGATTGAGGATGGAAAATCATAATGAGGCATTGGTCATGGCTTGTTCTGATCTTCTATTTCACTACTCTCAAGTTCAACAAATGTTTGCATGCCACATTTTGTGTCAATCTCATGAGAGTCAATGATAATGAGAATTAATTTCATTTTTATTCGAGCTCATAATTTTACAAGAGATTAGTTGACCTCAAGAACACAAATGGCCAGTGGTGCAGCAATGACGTGCTTGATTGTTGTGCATGTAGCGACACAAGTTTTCCAATTTCTTTTAAAAAGAAACATTGAATGTGAATCATTGTAGAGCTCACAACGATGATTTACAATTACACCACTGTAAATGAAAATGTATTACAAATTGTTCACGTAGACATCTCCATAGTCAAGCAATACTGGTCAAACCTTAGCTTGTAATTAAATATATTTTTTTAATGAGAACAGACTACATTTCACAAAACCATATTAGCGACACCAATTCCTCGTTTTTCAATATTTATCACACGGTAGTTCTATTCTATTGCATGTATATTTGCACAATATTTTGTATTGTAGATCTAGAAGAGGAATATAAAAAGTCCTTATTTGTTTTCAACCCATAATTAGGTTGGAAATCTTGATTTTGTTAATATAAGTTCCAATATGATCATAGCTGGGGTAAAGCAAATTGGAGTAATATAGTCAAGAATTCCATCCAATGGTTGGATTGGGTGCACCAAAAATTTGAAGTTGACCACTACAAAATGGATTCTTAATAATAGTAATCGCTTCTAGGCCGCGATTCATGGCCATAATCCCTCAACCTGCAAAGCCCATCCTCGTTTACAAATTCTGGAGATTTTTCAGTAATACAATCAAGAGAGAACCAAGAAATTGTTGTCATTTACAAGATTCACGACATTTCACTGAATGGACCTCCTCTTCTGTCAATTTGCAAACATGCAAACAATCTAATAAACTCAAACTCAAACTTGCGCAAAGATTCAACACCCATTCATGAGATAAAAAGAAATTAATAGCACAAACAACGACGAGGGAGAGGAGTCCAAGCAAGTGGGAGGAGAAGGCAACGACGAAGGAGACATCTTCGATGCCAGACCGAGAAAATCGGATCTGGAGCGTTGACGAAAGGGCAGCTCGTTCGGCGGCCGAGTTCTTCTTTGGCCTGACTGCCCAAAGATGGGAGTCGGGTCGCAATCTGGGAGCCGGAGAAGGGAGCAAGGGAAGGGACCCACGCGACTGCCATGCAGGCCCCCCGGCTTTTAGCTCGGGGGGGGAGGGAATTAACGTCTCGCGCGACAATTTGCCTCCGCCAGAATAGCGCAACTGCGCAAGGGTAATAGTGTTCCCAGATTCGCCCGTCGTTACGGAATATCCACCCGAAGAACAGTTCCCATCCTCCATTTTCAACGACTTCTCTGAGTGGTACAGTAGGGTTTCCGGAAAGATTGATTCTGATCGGTTGGCATTGCGAGGAAATTCCGGCAACTGTTAACGTGGGGACACAGTCGTCGTCAGCAGGCCTAGGACGCACGTTTCGTCTCCAAATCTACACCCAGTTAAGACGCCTACGCGCCGCAGTCAGTGTGTAAACCGCGTCCCTGGTGCATACAGCTTCTCAAACGCCTTGCAAAGTGCTCCACCTCCCCGACGACCCTACTACAAAGGACCTCCATCACGCTCCAGTTTCCATCAAGCTTTCCTTTCCGTCCGATCGTGCTCTGGGTCCCAACGCAAACTAGTAACAACCTCTCTCGAGCATACATTAACTCAGGCAGCGGAGTTGCAGTATTGCAGAGTTATCATTAAGCTGAACGACTGATCTTTCTTACAGGGTTTACTTTCAGGGGTTTCAGTTAGTTTGGGTGGGATTTGTGGTCCCTTGGTGTGTTCAGCAGGCACTTCACGATGGGGAAGTGTTGTTGCTTGATTGTGATTTTGATCGTCGCTACGATAGTCTTGGGTGTGTCAGTTGGCGTCCCTCTTGCCGTGAAGAAGGCGAAAGCGAAGGTTAACGATTTGAAGGCGAGTGGCGTGGACGCGGTTTGTCAAGCGACTTCCTACCCTGCCACTTGCAATGAGACTCTCTCCTCTGGCAACGCCACCGATTCGCGCTCGGTGACTCGTCTGTCGTTGCAGCAGGCAAACACGGGCGTGAATACTACATGGGCTGATGTCCTCCTCTTGAACGGGACGAATGCGAACGTCACGTACGCCATTGAGGTCTGCAATGAGACCCTGGGATTATCCCAAGATCAGATTGAAGCAGCTTTAACGGAGCTTCAGTCGCTCAATGCAACCAGTCGCCAGGAGGCCCTGAACAATATCAAGGCATGGGTGAGCGCCGCCATGGAGCTTCACAGTACTTGCGTGGACGCATTCTTGGAGGTCGCGAACGCCCAGGGCGTGATACTCCAGCAGCAAGCGGCGCACACCGACGAGCTTTTCAGCAACGCATTGGCTTTCGTGAACGCCATGGCGAAGTATGGCGACGACTTGACGACTTGGAAGAACAGCATTATTGGGGATCTCACCGACGTAGCCATCCCTCCAATTCCCGGATTCGGAAACCGAAGGTTGCTCTCTGAAGCCTCTTCCCCCGACTGGATGAGCGAGACGGATGAGCTCCCAAGCTGGATGGACATCCAAACTCAGAGACACCTGTTGCAAGCCACCTCTTACAACGTCACGGTGGCGACAGATGGAACAGGGGACTTCACCTCCATTCAGGCCGCGGTGGACGCGCACGAGACGAACACGGAAAGGCTGGTGATCCACGTCAAGGCAGGGACGTACGATGAGCAAGTGATTGTGCCCAAGAATTGCCAGTTCCTGACGATTGAGGGTGATGGCGACACCACCGTCATCACGGGAAGCAGGAACGTCGCGCTGATGACGGGAATGACCACTTTCAAGTCGGCCACTTTAAGTAAGCCTTCGCATGCACTTCTTCCTTTTCCCTGCAATTTCGACTTCCTTCTTGCAATTCAGACGTCCCTCTAGCAATTCTGACGCCCTTCTTGCAATTCTTTCTTTTTTCTTGCAATTCCTTGGAGTTTTTCTCTTTTGTTGGAAACCTGTGTGGATCCATTATTGATAAATTCTCGGGTTCTTTTTCTGCAGTTGTTTCTGGGGAAGGCTTCATCGGCAAGTCCTTCAAGGTGCAAAACACTGCAGGAGCCGCAGGCCACCAAGCCGTGGCCGTGCGCTGCTCCGCTGACAAGGTTGCGTTTTACCAAGTCACCATCGACAGTTTCCAGGACACTCTGTACGCGCACACGTTCCGTCAATACTACCGTAACTGCACCATCCAAGGCACAGTCGACTTCATCTTTGGGAACGCCGCGGCTTCCTTCCAATCCTGCACTGTGGTCGCGAAGAAGTCCCCTCTCCTCGGACAGCAAAACACATACTCCGCGCAGGGCCGAACTGATCCCCACCAAAGCACGGGCTTGTCTTTCCAGAATTGCACTTTCGACGGCACCACAGAGTTGAAAGCCAACACCACCTTCTACAAAACTTATTTGGGTCGCCCATGGAAGCCTTACTCCGTCTGCGTGTTGCTGAAATCCGACCTCCTGGGCCACATCGACCCCACTGGATGGTTGCCATGGAACACCTCCTCCTACGGGTTGTACACTTCCTACTTCGCGGAGTATCAGAACTTTGGTGCTGGCTCTAGCACGGCGCAGCGTGTGACTTGGTCGCATCAAATCACGACGACCAGCACGGCCAACACGTACATTGCGAATAACTTCGTGCAAGCGAATACCTGGGTGGGCAGCTACAACATTCCGTTGACAACTGTCTTGTAGAGGTTCAAAGGTGCTTGAAGATTCGAAGTCATGTTGTAGAGTTTGTTGAGAATTATACCTTCACTCTGTGAGTAGAAGTCCATGTGTTGGAGAATAATTACCTTCGAAGGGAGGCATCATGGGTAGCACTTGCTAACCACGTCTATATGGCGCTATCCAAACATATTCGCTGGCTGGATTTCCTGCTCTTGCTCTTGAAGTTGAGTGAGTGAGTGAGTGAGTGAGTGGCCACATTGGCCTCATTTTGGAAACAATGTAAAGTAGACGTGTAGAATTCGGGGGAGCTTACAGCAGAAATTGTTCATAGAAACGCATGGCCAGGCCTCCAATAAGCTGCAATGGCTGAAATAAACTTGGGCGAGCTTCCTGTCATACTCTTTGGTAATGGTTGTGTCTGTGATTTTGAATTCTGTCGGTAATGACCACTGGTGTTAATATGGGAAGTATATAGTCACTTGTTCATGTCCTTGAGGTCGGATCTGCAAGGACTATTCCTCAGATTTTGTAGAAGAGGTATCAACGGTAGCGCTCCTAGCATTTCTTTTCTGGGCAATACAGCCAATATGAAGACCACTATGTGGCGATACATCTCATTAAAAAGAATATGAGTGGCCATTTGTGTAGGATGTGTTGCAGTCCCTCCAATTTAAAGAAAAATGAGTGGCCTTGTTCGCAGGCTGTATCACCAAAATTTGGAACTCCGAGCACTCCTCTCTACCTCTACCTCTATATGGTGCAGTAGGGAAGAACTTTTCACACTGGTTGAACTCGTTCCCTTTCCTTGGTGTACAGTGCGCCGTAGCCACGTTTGTGCAATTAACGTAGAAATATCAGGATGATCACCATTTCCGATCACTTAAGCAATTCAGTCTATCTACGGAATAGGAAAAGTTCAGGAAAAAATTTCCGTGTGTAGAGAAATAGATTTCCGAAGGATTTCATAATTTCCTAAACCTTTCCCCCTTAAAAGCAAAATTATCGTGAATTATTTTTGTGAAGATTCTATGTGTCCCATTCTCGATATGTAGGCAAACCTATTTCCAACCATAGGATGGTTCCAAAATCGATGTAAGGCTTCCAATGTTCACATTGTGATCATATAAGTTTTCATTGTACACCTCCTGGACAATTTTGTTGTCCCCGGGTCCTGTGGTGCATGAGCTGTCACCTACAATTCACCTGATCGGAAATGGAGCAGCCTAAACTGCAAGGATGGGAGACTGATCGGAAATGGGTGATCTCCTTTAAGTTACAAATTCCAGCGGAGCGAACACCAAAAGATATTGTTTCTTAGGCACCAAAGCATCTTCATGCATCGAATAAGCTGTAATGCGGGCAAATATGAACGTGGGTGAGCACCTGTAGCTGAACTTCCCATCAGTAACTTTGTCGGTAAAGTGATTTTGAAATCTGAACTCAAGTTGTAGGAATATTGTCTCGCAATGTGCGGGATGGATACTACAATAATTGCAGCATCTCTCTTTCTTTTGGATTAAAATATGCGTCTTGTGGAATCTTCGTATGTGCCTGCACTTCACATGTGACTTGACTTGACTAGACTAGACTACCAGTCGCATCTTACACTTGCGTTGGCAAAGTGAATTCCGAAACCAGGTCGCCACTCACCAGGTGTTATCGTGTTCACCCCTCATGCGACGTGGGAGCCCGTCTATGAATGGCCATAGAACCGACAGGTTTTTTTCCTAACCGAAAGCTAAAAGACGAAGCGCCCAAATCCACTACAGTACCAATTGCCTATGAAATATCTTAACTGAGGGATTTCTGTTTGCTGGGATCAAAATCATTCGGTTCCATTGGAAAGAAAAAGTGAAAGAAAAAATCCTTCAAAATATATACCTAAGGCCTTAGCTATATTTGTGGCCTTCAGTGGGAAAAAACACCCTAACTACCCTTGTCAACAGGATGCTAAACCTGTATTACAAAGTGGGCCCTGCTGAGTGAATTTTCTGCTCTCCACGGTAATTGTAAAAAAAGAGACCCCTATTTTTGGATGTTTTATTTCTATGTTCTTCAACTCCCCTAATTCTTTGAGGGCCTCTTGATTGCAAATATAAATTCAAAATTTGCAAATTTTATCACGTGTGAAAAATGAAAAAATGAAAAATTCCTATGTTTTCCCCACTCAAGGAGATCACTCCTTGTAATTTAAGGTATACACTTGAGTTAAGAGGGTATTTGATGTAGGGCTATTTACCTTCACTATTGTATTTAAGATGACCTTATTTTATAGAAAAATTTAAGAGGGTGTATTTTCCTTGTGCAGAGAGTTCAAGGAATGACAATAACTTTTGTGAAGGTCATTAAATTAAGTCATTTTGGTATTAAAAAAGTATCACATGTCATCTTGAGAATGGTGTGAGGTGATGTGGGACCATGAAAATTCAATTTCAGCACTTGAGTGCCAAATCAATCTTCACATATAGTAGAATCTGAAGGGTCAAGAATAATCCCCCAAGGACGACAATGAGATGCAATATGTGTTTGCTTGGACCACCTATAATGTGTTTGTTTTTACTTAAAGTGAAATACATATTAAAATCTCTCAAACTTTTCCATTCTATTCCCAAGTCATTCTAGGGGTGCATGTGTAAAAAAGCCCCCCTATTTTGTGCTTGATTAATTTATCTTCTACACATCTCCTAGCTAATTTGGGATCTTTAATTGCAAATATGAATTCAAAATTGGCAAATAAACAATTTTAGTGTTTTCTTTCAAGGATGAGTGAGGGAGTTGGTTCACCCTGGCCATGCTACGCTACGTTAAGGTAGGAGACTTTGAAAGCAAGTACATGGCAGCATTTAGAACTACCCCTATAGACTCTTGCCTAAAATGGACGTGAAGTGGTCTTTAAATGGACGTGAAGTGGTCTTTAAATGGACCTTCTATAGTCATCGAATGGATTGATAAAAAATATTATTTATTGCAAGAGCCAATCATTCACTTTGCTTTCTCCATTTCTCTTTAGAAGTTGCAAGTGAATTGTTTAGGGAAGACCTAGGGTCAAAAATAGGGACCTATGATTCATCTTGTTTGAAAATTTATGAGTAATTCGAAAATGCTTCAAAAAATACGAAACGACTTGTATTACAATCAAAATCTTTTTCTCTTTGTTTGGCAAATGTGCCAAAAATAATACCATCCAAGAAACCACATGAAAAAGGCGGACCAACCCTTAGATGGTCCATTCATGAGCCTCCTACTTTAGAACATCCCTACCCGTCTTGCAAAAATGGATGAACTTCTTAAGAGGCCAAGCCAAAAGCTTGGGGTGGCTTGCAAACCACATGACACAAGAGCACCAACACTTTCCCCCCAAGCACGGACCTTTAGCACTATAGCCCATTGGATGGGCCTTGCAAAGCGGTCCAAACTTGGGAATTTATAGCATGCTACAGGTGGGACAGTTTGGCTTGAAAATTGGATGGCCCCTATTTGGGGCCGGGGTGGATTGACCCCCTTATTCGTCCCCCCACATCAATCTAAGGGTGCATGTAAAAAAAAAGAGCCCGCATTTTGTACTTCAATAATTAATCTTCTATAGCTTTCTAAGCTAATTTGGGGCTTCTGATTGCAAATATGAATTCAAAATTTGCAAATTTTATCATGCATGACAAATAAAAAATTTCACGGCTTTCCCGTGGGGATGAGTGAGGGGTCCATCCACCCGGCCCTATTTTGCAAGCCAAGCCTAGCCTGCATCTTAGCAGACAGGTGGTGATGCTCTTAGTACCCTAAACCCTAAACCCTATAAAAAAACCTTGAATACCGGCAAATCTTTCACTTCGAGGGACCCAGCTAACTGAACGCCAGTTGTACCGTATCATGACGGAGCCATTCAACGCGGTGAAAAGTTTACACATTCTTCACAGGAAAAGGGAGCTGAAGAGAATCCATGGGAGGGTTGGTAGAAGTCAACGGAACCTCACTTTACGGATACAAGCAGAAAAGTGGATCATGCGGCAGTTGAAAAAACCCAGACTTGGAGGAGACTTCCACATACGCTACACAAAATAGTGAAATTAGGTTGCTTCTGTACTAATTTCTCAACATTTGACACTATTTAAATATCTTTAGTTATTATATACAAGAATGCACGACTTTTGAATTAGATATTTTTGTAATTGAGACTTATGAACCTCCATGTGTATAAATGGAAATATTTTTAGAAATATTTGTTGACTTTGATGGCTTGTAAAGTAACTTTCTTTGTTGTGAGGCAACCTAATTTCACTATTTCGTGTACACAAAATAGTGAAATTAGGTTGCCCCACACTAATTTCTTGACATTTGACACTATTTAAATATTTTCAGTTATTGCACAAGAATGCACTACTTTTGAATCAGATATTATTGTAATTGGGACTTATGAACCTTTATTTGTACAAATGGAAATATTTAAAAAAATATTTGTTGACTTTGTTGGCTTGTAAAGTAACTTTTTTGTTGTAAGGCAACCTAATTGTCGAGGCAACCTAATTTCACGATTTTGTGTAAGTTAGAATAGGTCCAAATTGCACCCTTGAATCCATTATTGCAAGTGAAAGCATGTGCTCCAGACTCCAATTTTTTCTTTTTTTTGAGGAAAACCTTTAAAAACATTTTGTTGAATTTATCACCAATGATTTAATTGGGATCTTTGAAATTCAAATTTGGTATGAGAGATCCCCAAATAGTTTTGGAATGGTTGATAAATGCAAATTTAACCAACCACTAATAGAGGGGAGATTTTATCTAGCAAGGTGAAAATCAAAGTTGGGCTTGTACTTGCAAGAAATGCTAGGGTGTTACATTGAGGTTCTCTTCGCATGCGATTAGTATCAAAGTTAGCTTAAATCCACTAGACTATGATGTGAAAAAAGAAAGAAAGAAAATGATGCACAATCTGTATATGAAGAAATAATTATTACTACTAATATAGAAAATTTTCAATTATTAAAGATAATGCAATTTTTGAAAAAAAATTGTCTTGGAAAAACCCTATGTTTCTATAGAAGGAATCTAGGCATAAAGATCTTAAGAAATTTTGAAAGATTTTGAAGATTTTACAACCAACAATATATCATTAAGTAGAGTCTAATATTTTTGAATAAATGATTGCATGTTTCAACATTTACATTGTAGACTGTTTAGTTTGCTTCCTTCTTTTTTCTTGAGATTCCACATTAATTGACATTGTCACTCAAAATGATTGAAGGAATCAATATACACTTTCACTACATACTTATGTCATAGATACAAGAATCTAATTGATTTGATCATGTATCTAAATAAATTGTGAAAAGAAGCAATTTCCTTGTAAATAAACCTTAGTAAAAGACAACCAAGAAAGCCTCAAGAGTGTTGAAAGCATGTTGAAAACAACCTTTTGGATGACTCTCATGAACATGTTTATCAAAGAAAGATTTAAAACTTTTTGACAAGATCACTCTATTCTTCATCTTGATTTTCCTTTCTTCACATGGAAATGATTGACAAAAATTATATTTGCCAATGTAAAAATTTACTTAAAATATACTTTATGAGGGTGATTGCAAGAAACACCTGCCAGTTTTGTTGCGTTTTTTTTTTTGGAGCGCTACAACTTTTGAATTATGAATCTAATTCCAAAACCAAAAGAACTATTTCTACATATCTTTCTTGTTATTGTAATCCTTATTTTTCAGAATTTTTTAAAAATCATTTTATATTTAAAAGTCAATTTTGATAATTTGTCACACTTTGACGTTTAGGGTTTTTTTATACTATTGAGTGGTTTCAATTAGTGATTTTCAGCTGAAATTTCTATGGTATATTAGTTTAGTAGGCATACATGTGCCTACCAAAGGAAATCTATAAATTCAGTATTTTATATCCTCCACGTTCATGCAAATAGGCCTCTCTTGCGAGTGCAATTCTAAACAACAGAGATAGTTTTGAACTCATTTTTTTGCTCAAATCTCATCATCAAAAAGTCCTCCCAAATGGCCAATTTTTAGTTTTCTTGAAAATTGTTTTTCCTATTTTCTACAAATTAAAACGTCAAAGTATGTATTTTCCATGATATATTTTGGGACATAGAATTCTAACAAAGAAAATACATACTTTGACGTTTTAATTTGTAGAAAATAGGAAAAACAATTTTCAAGAAAACTAAAAATTGGCCATTTGGGAGGACTTTTTGATGATGAGATTTGAGCAAAAAAATGAGTTCAAAACTATCTCTATTGTTTAGAATTGTGCTCGCAAGAGAGGCCTATTTGCATGAATGTGGAGGATATAAAATAATGAATTTTTAGGTTTCCTTTGGTAGGCACATGTATGCCTACTAAACTAGTATACCTTAAAAATTTCAGCTGAAAATCACTAATTGAAACCACTCAATAGTATAAAAAACCCCTAAATGTCAAAGTGTGACAAATTATCAAAACTGACTTTTAAATATAAAATGATTTTAAAAAATTTCTGAAAAATAAGGATTACAATAACAAGAAAGATATCTAGAAATGTTTTTTTTGGTTTTGGAATTAGATTCATAATTCAAAAGTTATAGCACTCCAAAAAAAATTGCAACAAAACTGGCAGGGGTTTCTTGCAATCACCCATGAACCTAGACAAACTTTGAGGAGCTTTGCAAATTTGTCATAGTTAAACCGTATGTCAATGGAGCAGGACCGTAAGAGCATCACCACTATTGCTCAGTATATGGGCCTGGCATGGTGGTTATTGAGCCCGGGAGTGATGTCGCCCCCCACTGTAGACTCAGGGACACTGAATCCTAGACTGGCCCACTTGAAAATATGGTTTGGCACACCATCTTCCTGTGTTAGTTCATATTTACTGAGTTGCAATTGTTGGGATCCTTGAAGAACAATTGTCAGCTTTTGTCACCTCCCTGAAGCGAGCTCCCTGTGATGCTTCCTGATTCTTTTCTTGTCACCTGCTAACATGGCCAAACAATATGGCCCACCAGCATCCTATTTTACATTAACAGTAGCTAATAATCAGAGCATGCTGTGGAGCCATGCCGTGAAAGAGTGGGGGAGCAAGATAGTACCGGGTTTACATCTAGGAAGTCAACATGGCACAACTCCTTTGCCGAGTCACATTTCCTGCAAAACAGTGGTGATGCTCTAAGGCATTAAGCAAAGCACTTTACGAGGAGAAGCATTTAGCCCCTGCACATGCCCGTCTATATGGTGGGTGCCGGCGGTTTACACCATGCTTCGCTTGGCGGACTGGCGGAATTGGCCCCAGTGGAGTTGAGCACCGCCTAGCATAGCGGATGCTGAATTTTTTTTACTTTGGATGAAAACTAGAGCCAATTGGAGCTAGGTTGGTAAACTGAACTTGGGTTTTATTCACATCCCTGCAATCTCCTTCCTTGCAACTCCTGCGCACTTCCTGTAGAGGCTCCACAACAAGTCCATAACTGAAGGATCAGAGCTTTTATTTCATTTTTTATGAAGTGCCGAAGTAGCTATGTAAAATGTTATAGTAGTATTCTAAATTGTAACATTCATCTACGTATGGGATAGAAAATATTACATTCATGCATATCACATGCCCAGTTAGGCAACTCTTATATTATACACAAGGATCATTGGCATTAAAATAGCTCAAAGGACGGCTTTTGTTAAAAGTATATCAAATTAAAAAGACCAAAAAGCTAGGTGAAGACCAAATTAGAAGAAAATTAAATGTAGAAAATTTTGAATTCCTTACATTTTAGAAAAAAACACTCACAATGTATATGAAGAATTGAAACACCTACGCATAGTTTCTAAAAATGCATACATGAAGTTCCCTCCAATTAAAAATTAAATTTTTATTAGAAAGCCCCAAAAGTTGCCTAGCTTGGCTTTTGATATATGTTTAGTAAAAACTCCTCTAATTAGATTTTTATTGCTATTATTTTCTTAAAAAATATTCATTTCATGTACATAAGTACATTTTGGGATCCCTTGTTAAAAGGATTACAAGATTATTCTACAATGAAACAAATTATACCCCTTAAGATTGGATGAAAATGCATAATAAGTGATTATAATCATATCCATATAATACTGGAGTTGCATACCTGAGATCACATGTACATAATTTTGTTTCACCCACAATTTGGCAATTTCATCTAAGAATTTTTGTAATTCAAAGTTTTCTAGCAAAAACATCACAATAAGTTACCACTTTAAAGCCAAATAATTATTTATTGATGCAATCTAGCACCAAAAAGCCAAATAAAAAAGCCCTAATATAGATCCAACAAAGTCCATAGTTTTTTCTTGTGTGCAACTTACAAGCTTGTCTTTAGGGTTTAATATCTCTTCATGTTGACTCTTCCTAAATTTAGGGTAAGAAATTTCATTTAGAGATTACTATAATAATTAATTTTAAAATGCAAATTGCTCACTTATAATGTTTGTGTTTGACATGTGGGAGGCAACCCATTTATAATTACTCATTCTTGCATTATTGAGTGGTCTTTTCCATGCAATAAAGATGAATAGTGATTAATTACAACATTTCCAAATATTATTGTAGAACATTTTGATTGCAAGCAAGTATCTCAATTGCAAATAGCCCTCAATCAAAAATGAGAAGATCTATATGACGAGATTGGGATGACCAAAATTTGCAACTAAAAAAATGGATGGTAATTTTTTTTGGGAAATAAAATGTTGAAAAAATATGAAATCCTTTTAAAACCTATTTATGTATATGAGGAATTTTTTTCCCCTCAACATACCTACAATCTAGATATGTACAATTGTTTAAGTGGTTAGAATTGGATTGCCTCCTTCAGTTCAAATTGATTCGAGATCATGGTGCAAAATCTTGTTGAGAAGGCTCCATGAATGAGAGAGAACTACAATTCATTCTAAGGTATCTTTTGTAGGTGCCACTATTTTTTTAGTGGAAGGATGAGAAAGCAAAAGACACACTTATGATAGGAACCTTTGTTTCTTTTCAATGTTGGCTTTTAGAAGGCTTAGAAAACAAATGAAAGACTACTATAATTTTTTTTGGAAGTTTTTGAAGTGATCACTTAAGATTTGATTGCCTTTCCAAAGAAGTTAAATTCCTTGAAACAATTTCAATAAATTTTTGTAGGAAGTTATGAGGCTTTTTTACTGCAAGGCAAAGAAACCCCCTAGAGTTGGCGGGCGGGGAGTGTATGGGACCCCTACCTAAATTGCCTTCCAAGCAATGGACTCCTAAATGCTTTTTTATCAATTTTTTTAACATTAAACTACTCTAAGTGAAATGAAGGTAGCACCCTTACACCACCTTAATATGCACCCTAAAATCCTCCAATGACCCTAGTACCTACTTTCAGAGGTTAGGGCAACCTCCAAGGCCTAATTATGCCTAAAAGTAGCCCTTAGGGCACCAAATGGGTCAATTTGGTGTCCTGAAATTAAATTCCAGCACACCACAACCACCCCAATTCCTAACTCACTTCCTAAATTGATGCCAAACACTTCCCTGATTCCATAGATCCCATCCCTAACATATTCACACCTTACTTTTAGGCATATTAGTTTTTCCTACAATTTCCTAATTCCTATCCTAACCCTAATTTTACCCCCAATTTGGGCAGTGCTTCTACGCTTGTCCTAAAACCCTAAAAAATCCTCTTATACCCTCTGAACATTCAGACCCTACAAGAACATTGCATGCAAGGCCATTGAAATATTACTTTAAGATTGATAAGAAAAGATCATATTGTAATTAACATTACATTTAGATTCAACTGAATCACAAGAAAAAAAAGATGAAATATCCCAAATAAACTGCCGCTAAATGGGCAGCAGACCTTGTCACACTAAAATGATCGCCCCCGCTTTGTCTCTACTCCAAATTGGGCAAGACTTGTCTCGTTGGAAATCTGACTTCTCCATCTTTCTCTTCACCAACATTCACATTGATCCGCTTTGTCGAACTCCCACAGTCGCTCGCCAAAGTCATCAATCTTCTGTGGTGGAGGCAGCTTGACCTCCTCGCACTAAATTGGCTGCTCTGTCCTCGTCCTTACTCGGATTTGGTCGAGACTTGTCTTGTTGGAAAGCTGATTTTTCCCTCTCCATCCTCCCAAAAATTCAGCCCATTCCGCTCTCCTAATTTTCCGCAATCAATCACCAAAGTTGGTAGTTCCCTCTCATTTCAACAAAACCCTAATTCTCTCCACTCCAATTCCCATCTGACCTCACTCCCATCATTCCTTCCCCATTTTTTCTCAAAAAATAGTGACTTATTCGACAAATTGTCCTACCTTGGTTCCCTCCTCCTAATCTCTAGCTCCTCATGCTTTAAAAATGTTCATAATCATCCAAAATGCTCTCCAACACACATGTACACAAAGTTGGGAAAAATTGAGAGAGTTGAGAGAGAGAGGGCTCCAAACCCTAACTTTGCCTATATTCAACTTCTAATGGATTAATTTTACCTAATTACTTTCACCCTACACTAATTCACTGTTAATCCGCTAATTTGGTGCAAAATGCGCCAAATTAGTGCAAATCGCGCTAGGTTACTATAAATCCGCTAATTTAGTGTAAATTGCGCCATTTTAGTGTTCCACCCCCTAAATTATTGTAAAACCCTCTAACTTACTGTAAAATCCTATTTTAGTGTTTTACTCACTACACTAGTGTTTTAGTCATAGTTTTAGTCTAACTCACTTCTTTTGTAGTTTTTATTATTTTTTATTTTTGTAGTTTTTAATTTACTTTTAGTTTTATTTCCTACTTCTTGTCTTTTGTTTTCATTTTGATTTTTGATTTTTGGCTTTTATTTTTTCATCATTTTATCGTTAGCCTAATTTGGTTACTCTACCAAATCATGCTTAACCTCTTTTTAGTTTTAACTCCCCATTTTTTCCCTAGAATTTCCCCTAATTTTCTCCTAATTGCATTTTCTAGCATCTTGCCTTAACCTCATGAAGTTTCCATTGCTATTTAGCGGAAAACTCCCTAATTGATGGTTATGGCTTAATCTGGAGTACTAACACTTCTGGATTTGTAAATTCATGCCTAATGTTTATATTTTTTTATTTTTAAATAGTGAGCCAATATAATGGTTCAGAGAAGTATAATGGAATTGGCATCTAACGAAAGTCATTTCATTAAATATTTGGATCTATTTACATTAGCATTGGTTTTAAATCCGGGTCCCATTTGCTTCAATACCTACAATTTTTTTGACCACCTTTCTTATGCCCCCTCTCTTGGTTTGCTTCAATTTCGCAACAAAAAGTGAATGAAACTTTTTATATTTATTTTTTAGAGGTGAAGGCATACGCATACTAGAAGCTATAAAATGTTCATTTTGGGGGGGGGAAGAATATGAAATTATTGAGAATTCTTTAAGACAAAGAGGAGGAGCTAGGATGTTGCATTAAAAAGTTTAATCCCTGAGTGCTCCAACGACCATTTTTTTGGACAATAGACAAAGGAAAACTCAAGTTTCATCCTCCTTATTGCTTGGATGAAAGTTATCCTAATTTTGTAGAAATACATTATCAAGTTGTTGTCCTATCTAAGAGTTGGATTTGGTGTTACTAGAGTACATTTTTTTCTAAAAGTACAAATGTTGGAGTATGTCAAGTGTTTGACCAAGCCAAGTGTGCATTGACTCTAGTTCTAAACTAAAATTGCCAAAATTGTCATAGAGCTTAAGAACACACAAATTTCCAGAAATCACCATGTGAATATAATCTCATTCCAAATCCATTCCAACAAATTTTACCCAAAAGATGATAATATTTTTCTTGAAATTGCATTTAGAAGGAATTTAGAAAATTTCCTTTCAAAATGTATAAAAAAAATATTGGTCATGGCATTGGTGAATCTAACCGTACGGATGGAATCTACAACTCATAGTCTACAACTTTTATTTGTATAGAAATTCCAAAATAGTTTTCCAAATAGCACTTTATAATGGTTTTTCTCAAATCATTAATTCTGGAGATGAATCTGGACGTTTAGGGGTTAAAAACATTTTCATTGAGGTCACGCTGGCCTTCGAACAAATGGGGCTTCCCAATTTCACCTGTGGCGGGGGGTCTGGTTCATGTGCGCGGGGAGGACCGCCAGCCTGTGAGAGTTTCGTCCCGACTAATCACGCCCCGCCACGTGTCCACGCGGCTGGCGGCTGGTGGGTTGTAGTTCTGGCATGTGCACTGGCTGATGACCTAGTCAGTGGTACTGTTGTACACAATGCGAAAGGTTTGGAAAAAAGGATTAACAAGTGGCTTTCTTTGATTACAAGGGTCCGAAACCTGCGTGCCAGTTGATAAACATTAATTCTATAAAGAGGAAGTTGCAACAACTAGAAGTGCTTCCAAGCAGAAACACATCATCAGGTGCGAGATTGCGGTTGAATACATTCGATATTGCTGTGGCACGAGGTTGCATAATACTCGGTCAAACGCTTGTGAGGATAACATAGACATCCACAGACCAGTCATTAGAGAATAGTTATTAGAGAACAGTCATCAGAGAATACTCGGGTTCCAATGAACGCTTGAAAGAATACCATGCCTGATGAGCCTTTATTTCCGTCTAATGCGAATCTTCAAGAACATTTTTGCCTTGTCACCGGGAAGTCTCAAACCTTCTGGTAGACGAAGTAGTACATCAAAGTCTCCGACTTCTGAGAAAGCACTCTCTAATACCAAGTTATCTTCGTGCAATTCAACTCCCAGCTGTCTCTTCACCTGAGCACACGATACATCGAAAAAAATGAAGCACAAAATATTCCAACTTGTCTTCAAAACCATCAATGAACAGTACCCAAAACTTCATGGCTAGAGTAAATGTGATCAACATTACATAAACAAAGGATGTCAGTAGTCTTGTACCTCATTCAGGATATCAGTCTTGGTGACAAGCTTCAAAAGTGTGGTTCTCATGCCTACATCTCTCCTAAGTACCTGCACAATCAAGAACAACCATTCATGAATTTCACAAATCAAAACTAGCAATACGCTCCAACAATTATTACACAGTGCATGAGTCCAAATTTGCAAAATAGAAACATTTAAGATTTCTCATCTAGTATTTCTGAATATATTCAGAACCGATCTCTTACCACCAGCACAATTCAAACATTTTGCCTTGCCTTCGACTTTTGACTTATGACACAATTCGAACATTTTGCGTTGACTTTTATTGACTTTTCGATCGATTTAAATTTGTCAATGAAACATTACACTTCGCAAAGCTACAAAACACAAATCTATTGAGCACCATTGATGGTGTAGAGAAACACAACAAAATGTCGACAATGCACAATGGTGTCATAAGAGAGGTACCACGCGACCGTTTGCTAAGCGACGTAGAACAGCATCAACAGCTTTCAGTTTCTCCTCTTCTGTTTCTTCTTTGATCTCCACCTTCTCAACACTGTCTTCAATCTGCGCAGTTCCTACTTGCTGCAAGCCCCATGAACAATCAAAAGATTAGTGAACTGGATTTCAGCAATGCGAACAAAAGTAATAGATGTATCAAGAGGAAATTTATGAAGGGTTTATTCGAGGATTCTGCAGGCCCACATAGCATGTGATCTCTCAATGTAAAGCCCTATATCTAAAATCTTAAACCCTAGACAGCATAGTGTCTTCGATCTGTCCATGAATTATTGAGCTACATTTCAGCAATATGAACAAAACCAATTATCACAGGTTGATTAGAGAATTCCATAGGTCCAAATACCATGTAATCCCTCATGGTAAAACCCTAAACCCAAACCTAAAACCTAAAACACGTAAGACTCACCTTGATTTGATTTTGAACCAAAAGAACGAATTTGTCGATTGCGGGCAATGCCAGCAAGTTAGGGATCAAACGATTCCGCGCATAACCAGGTGCCACTTTCACGATCTGTCCTGCCTCTCCCAGCCTCTCAATAGACTGCACCACACCCCACAAGCGTCATATTGAGCCTCTGAAATTCAACAGAAACAACTTCAAAGAAAATCCCAGATTAGGGTTATGAAGTATCAAACTCCAAACCAAAAAATAAAGAAATAAAACTACTGTTTGTAACAACGCACAGTCAAATTTCAAACACTTCAATCAAACATAATACCGATGCAGAGTACCTACCGAAACCATTTTTCATGAAAGAATTCGCGAGCTAAATATGAATGCGAAGAACAAAAATGCTGCTTACAGTGGTGAGTATAACTTTATGTTTCGTGTGTGTACGAATATGTCGGACTCCACTCCCGACTTCGGTGTTGAGTAGCGATCGCCCTCCATGAGCAAAATTAGAAGGCAATGCGAGCTTGCGGGTGCTGGCCCGCAGCGCTGCGATCAACGCCTGAAGTCCGGACATGGCCGAGCAATCTACAACACTGGGGAGAGAAATTCTACAAGAAGAATTCCAAATCACAAGTGCAAAACGTGAAACCCTAATCTAATTCTTCCTCCATCGCTTTGCACGGTAATGGGACTGGACACGGGCTACAGAGGAAGTCCTTCCCAGGTTGGTCTCATATCTACTATTGCAGATGCTGAATTCTTCAATAATCTACAGTTTCAGTAGATGGTGGCCTCGGCAGTGTGTATTAAGGTTGAACTGAGAGACTACGGTTATCGTGAATTCTTAACCCTTTGAGTACTAAGAAGCCCTCATTTGACTTCATGAATTTTTAAGCAATTTTCAAGAGTTCACATCTGGATTTCTGTTTATTCAAATAATACAAAAATTTGAACGAACACGTGCAATGTTCTTCATTCAAGATAATGATGTAAAAAAATCCTCCATTTAGATTATGCTTTGCACAATATGATCAATCTAAGTAGTTGATTTAAAATCATGAATTTTCCATATTTAAAGAGTTGAACCAACCTTGATCCCAATTTTTTTTCAAAATGTAATGAATGCATTCATTTATAGGACACCAATATAGAATTGTATAAAAAATCTTATTGTTGAAGTGACCTAAAATAAGAGATGTTGAACAATCTTTGACTAATAGTTTGCAATGATTCATCTTCATAGATTTTGATGGAATTGGGTCACGATTGTTATTTCTTAAATTCTAGAGGAACATAGGTATAAAGAACAAAATTTTAACCATTAACAACTTCAAAAATTGATAAGATCAAAGAATGTGATTTTATACTCAAAAGTTTCAAACCAAAAACTAACAAAAGTGATGAAAACAATGTTTTTGTCCTAGTTACATCTAAACTATATGCATTTTGAGTCATTTAGCCTTACAAAGTGTAATGAGAAATCTTGGACTTATCTTATAAATATCATTACAAATCACATTTTACAACATTTCAATAATTTGATTCCTTTATCCCACGATTTGAAAAGTGACAAGATTTATAGGAATTTCATTTTATCATGTACAAAATATCAAAATTTAATCAAAAAAATTGTATTCAAAGGCCAAATTTAGGTTGAAAGGTAGTAATTTGTATTTAACCCCTAAAAGATTAGAACCCCCACTTTGGAAAAATCACATGGATTTTGGATTTTGGATTTCATTACATTTCTAGTTGCACTTAATAATATATTTTTATTACCGGGATTTTCTTTAAATATTATAAAAATCACATTTTTTTTCACAAAATTGATTGAAATTTTCTACAATGATAGACAACACATGGCTTCATGTAAAATTCAATTATTAATTTCAGATTTGTATATAATTGAAGTGTCTATCTACATTGTCTATTAGATTAGGTGTTTTGTTTGTTTGTAATGGTAGTTGAGATCCCTACAATGGAGGTATATGGAGGAATGTTTGGAACTATCACATTGCTCTTAGGGGTGTAATAAAGAGCAAGTTCGTTAATGTTCTAAATCGTAGGACAAAAGATACTTCATATAGAGATTTCTCACCTAAAATTAGTTTGGAGATAAAAAATAAAAAAAAGAATTTTGTGATCATTTATACTTTCACCTACAAGTTAGTATCTATAATTAAAGAAAATTTTAAAATAAAAATATTTTAAATACAAACCCCTTGATGTGAAAAAAGGCTCTAGATTTTATATCCATAATTAGAAGAAATTTAAAAATAAAAATATTTGGAATATATATAGTAGGTGTAGGAAAGAATTATTTATAATTGTGTCAATGGCACATGACAATTAAATAATATTGTCAAAAATCAAAGCAATATCCAAATTTTTGAATCATTCTATATCTTGATGGCTATCATATTCAAATTGTGAGCAAATCAAGTTTTATTGGAAGCAAGAGATTATTATTAAGAGTTTTCTATTAGAGGAGAAGTTAGACTTTAAGAGCTTCACAATGTTAGTTCTTCTAAAAAAATTATGAAAAAAAAAATGAAGATGAATAAAGTTAAGAGTACTAAAATATACTTTCGAATATTATTATTTGAAACTTATAATATATTGTTTAAATTTCCTAGTATGACTTCAAGGACCTCATTCAATGTTGTTCATATATATAGAGAGAGAAAGTGTATTAACAACATTGCAAAAGACTTCCATGTCCTTGCAACTTGGATTCAATTTTCAAGTAAAGTCCTCAAACTTCCTCACATATAGCCTTTATCAATGTAAAGCCAACAAACATGTACAAAGAAACTTAGATGACAAAAAAACATCTCATACTATAGCCATCCATTTTAAAAGGTTGTAGGATTGAGTGGCCAAATTTTGTTGTAGGCAATAAAATGTAGCAATAGAGCCTTCAACCAACCATAGTGCAAAGCCTCTAAAGGCCAAGCTTGAAAGTCCAAACCCTTGGCAATGAATTTCCACACCTCTCAACTTGGAAGGCCGTAGTGTGAAAGCTCTAAAGGCCAAGTCCAAATTCCATACCTCCGACCATTTGTTTGGTTTCTATCCATCACTCTCTACATTAATCCATCTAATTTTTAAAATTTTCCTCACCTACTTTAACCATGGAGTCAAGAAAGGAACACATTCTTGTTCTACTTTCAGTTTTCATGGTCATAAAACATGTCATTGTGGGCATTTGAGTATTGCAAAAACTTGTAATTTTTCAACAAAATGCCCAAATGATGATAAAGGGCAGTTTTTATTGCACAAGGAAGAGGGGTGAATTCTCAAAGGAAATGTTGGCAATTTCAAAGATATGGAATTTTTTGGGACTAGACACTTGTGGGGTAATTTCCAAATGGTGATTTTTGGAAGCAAATGAGGGTAAATACATATATATTTCAATATCTATATACTCTCTTACGGCCTATTTTGAAGAAGAAGGCTACACATCTTAGAGAAAGTATTAGTGTGGAGCGAGGAATTGCAATAATTGTTTCTCATTTAGCAAGTGGTAATTCATTGGAAATTCTTGGTGATTTATTTGGCTTAGGATTAGGTAAATCTTCTATCATTGTGAGTAAATGTTGTGAAATGTGAAGCTACTAGGATTGCTTTGAGACCATTGATTTTTAAGAAACCAATTCTTGCTTGGATGAACAAATAATAAAGGGTTTTGAAGCATTACATGGTATTCCGCTTACTCTAGAGCAATAGACAATAGCTACATCCCTATCATAGCACCATTTCATGACACTATAGTATACTATTGTTGAAAGGAATATTATTCATATTTACTACAAGGGATTGTTAATGTGGATTACAAATTCTAGGACTATGATTTTGAATGGGATGGACAGATTCAGAATTAGGCATTATTTTTAGAAATAAAAAATTAGAAAGAAGACTATGAGAGGTGCATTTTTTACCTTACAAATTCATGGGTGATGCTTCATACCCTATAAGGCTTTAGTTTACTCACCATTCAAGAAAGAAAAAGAAAGATTGCCTAAAAGAAAAGCGCATTGGAATTTTATTCAATCAAGCACTTGTATGGCTATAGAAAGTGCATTTGGAATTCTAAAAGGAAGATGATACATATTATTGAAAAGAATTGACACGCCATTCTAAAATGTGTTTGACATTGTTATAATATGTTTAAGTCTCCACAAGCTATGCATTCTAGAGAATGATGAATTCTTTGTAGATTAGACTAAAGAAGTAGATAAAGAGTTGCAAGCTAAAGCCAAAATGATACTAGGAAAAATGCAAGAAATAAATATGTTTCATTATCTATAATCATCATTGAGGGAAATGAAGGAACTACAAAAGATAAATCCACAAGGCAAAGAAATTCCATTCATAGAACTAGAAAAGAAGAAGAAATAGAAAATGAGGAAAATATTGCATGTGAAGAAACAAAGAATAATCAAGAGAAAATGAAGAACATGTTGGTTGATTCAATTTGGGTTCATCTATTACTAACCAAAGATTTTGTACAAAAGTCATTTGGCCCAAACTCAAGGATTCAATTTGAAAACTCTATTTCGATGACAATGATAGTAGCTCAAATGAAGAATATCATATAGTACTCTAGAGCTTGTTGATCAAACAATCAAATTGGTAGTCTATTCTTTTTAGCAGTTCATTTGTTGTCACGACCCTCATCACAAGGAATGCCCGTGCCACCTTGGTGAGCAAGGGGGACATTGGGGGTGACTCCTCAAGCCTTGCAAGAGATGAGGTGAGGGGGACTAGGAGTCCTGAGCGATCAGAGTGATGTAACGCTTTGATCTAGACAAATTTGGGGGCGTGTGATATACACTTGGAAAGGTCTTGAGAAGACGCTTCTAGCCGTCCAAAGAATGCGTGATTTGGACTTGTGAGTCAAAAGTTATGGGCGTTCAAAGTTGGGGGTGTCCCGGTCGCGCCGGGAGTGCCCTGGCCGCGCCGGGAGTGTCCCGAATCTTTGGAGGGCGATATCTTTGCGAGTACTTATTTGAATGGAGCAAGCGAGTAGTCCATCGGCATCTACGTGTCGCACAGATGTCGAAAATGGGGTCGCATGTGCGATTTGGATCCCGGAACGCAAAGTTATGCCGGGTGGAAGTTCGGGAGTCCCAAACTAGTGCGAATCGGGAGAAACGGGGTGGTCTTCCAAAACCAAAGGGTGTTTGGGAGTTCCCCTTGACATACAAGGGGGGGGGCTGCCGAATCCCGCAGAGAGTACTATGAGGAGGGGTGGTCTCCCTCCTCCCTCCCGGATGATGCCATGGTGAGCCTAAGTGGCCCCGGGTGGTGAGGCTAGTGTTGAAGCTTCACCACCACTTGTATGTTACCATGGAGTGCTTGTGCACTCCTTGATACCGGTTGGGTGGTGTCCCACTCCACACTAGGCCATGGTGTGAGTCCCGTTTAGTGAGTCCCGAAATAAGTTGGGTTGGGCCTAGTGGGGAGTTGGGTCCCATTCAAGGGCGATTAGCACTGGTGGGAGTAGTGCCTCACTGAGTGCTTGGACATCAATGGAAGTTCTGTCCCATGTCATCAAATGACATGCCCAGTGTCTTGTGGGAGTTAAGTATTAGAAGGAAAGGATTGGGAGTCACGGAGGAATGGAGAACCTCGTGACTTGAGTGGGGACCTAACATTGTGGGTGCGTGGCATGTGTAGTGTTAGGAGAGCGTGAAGCTTGGTGACATTGAGGTGTTAAGTGTTTGGAAAGTGAGCTTAAGGTGGTAAGTGTCACTAAGGGGCGCGACATTTGTTCTCTCAAAGTTTTTCACCAAACATATACTAGTTTCTGCCAATCCTCAAGATATCAATAGCTCTATCATGAAAATTTTGCTTACCTTTTGATGTTGGTGCTTTCTCCACATCCGTGGATGAATTGGTCTAGATTTCTATATTATTTGTAGTTGTAGTTGAGATATGCTTCATGTCCTAACTATCGTGGTTATACCACTCATGTAGAGCATTGTAGAGTTTGCTCTCTTACCGATTATTGCCAAAAATACTATTGGTCATTCTGTCTTCTTTTGTAAGCATTGAAAATAGCTTTGAATTTTTTACGATATGCCTCAACAATTTGGTTGAATTTTGATAGCATGTCAAACATTCTAGCATGTAGCAATCACTCACATGTCAATTTCTACAAGCAAAAGACTAAAAACACAAGAAAGAAGTCCAAGAAGGCCTTGGAAAAATAATTACAACACATGCTCTCACCATCGAACAAAGATTATGAAGGGTATAAATGGAAGAGGAAGGTAACATTGGTCATTGGAAAAGAAGGTGAAAATTTTGTCCATTAAATGCTGAATCTCCCCATCATAATGGTGGAGACTAGATTACAACCCCCATTGGCAGCATTCCATGTGCAAATGCAATGGGGGGAATTGGGGATTGGAAGTTAGGCCTAGGCATGCCTAAAAGCCAAAGACTTTAGGCCCTAAATTGGTGTCAATTTGAATTTTTTGTATAAAATTTATAATTAAGGTAGGAAAATCAAACCTTATTTTTTTCCATTTCTATCGAATTTAGGCTCCATTCCCCTTCAATGTGATCAAGTGAAGTACCTTTGAATCCTCCCAAATTCAATTTGCCTCTCAACCATAGTTTGGGATTCTATTCCTGTTGAATCCAAACTTCCTTTGAGAGTCCATTGCCTTGGTCAAAAAGTACTACCATATTGGCATTTGGGAAGACAAAAAATTGTAGATTTTGCCCTCTGGTCTAAAGGGTTGAGAGGCCAAATTTTTAGTTTACAATTTTTTTTCCTTTTTTGTTTGAAATGCCAAAGTAGTAATTTAAAATGTTATAATGGTGCTCCAAATTTCAACATTCATCCACATATTGGATAGAAAATATCACATTAACACATATTATGTATCCATAACATTATTTTCATCTACAATTTGGCAATTTCATATAGGAATTTTTTTCATTTGAAATTTTCTAACAAAAAACTTCACGATTTGTTGTCATTTGTAAGCCAATTTTATTTTTCTAGTGCAATCTGGCACTATTTAGCCCCCCCCTCCCCCCCCTCCCCCCCTCCCCCCCCCCTCCCCCCCCCCAAGCTCTATACAATATGATTGGTGGAAATCAAGGGCTTCTCAACCCTTGGTTATAAGAGAGGAGCACCCAATGGCTTCCAATTCTACAAAGCATAATCATTTCAGGCTGTAAATGTAGGTAGACTTTAGAGAGCTTATTTTTTTGACCTAAAACGATACACTGTCTACAGGCCAGTTACATTTATGTTCTAGAATAAATTTCTGACCTAGAAAGGGATGCCACTGGGTGCTCCTCCCTATGACCATTTCACACCCATTGAAATGCCCCTACTACACTGAATAGGGGTATTAAGGGGACCCATACTAATTAATCGACATTCCACACTAAAGAAATATCTACCTTTATTGTACATCAGTAGTTATTGGAGTGTCCAGGTGATGTACATCATGTTTCAAATATCTGCAGTTTTCTAGAATCAGTCCCTTTAATTTTTTGGTCCCCTTAATACCCCTATTCAGTGTACTAGTCAATGGCAAAGCCGGCCGGCTACTCTGTCCGGGAGTACATTCATCCACAACATTCATCTGGTCGTCGTCTTCGCGGTTCAGCAGTCCAGTTGCAGAGATCCCAAGGCACGGAATCCTTCAGAGACAGAGCTCCCAAGCCCTACTCCAAAGTGGAGGGAGCCGCGAAGCATTTTTGCCTCTCTTTGGCGTTGGAGTTTCCGACGATGGAACGTGCCGCGGCCTTGAACAATGCTGGCGCTGCTGCGCCGGAGCAAAGTGTTGAAAACGCGATCAACGGGTCTGGAGGTCCTGAGCAGTGCCTGACGGAGCCTAGCGTTGAAGGTACGGCATGATTTTGTTTTGTATGCCGATTTTCCTTCTTGGCTTGTGTTGTGATAGAGATCGTAGTTAGGAATGTTTAGGGAGGAGGTGAACACTTGGATTTTGGCGTGGAGTTTGTAACTTTCAAATTTTCTTTGTTCTTCTGGTGTTTTTGAACTTGGAAGGGGAATTTAGGATATAATTTTGATTTTTTTGGTAGATGAATGTTTCTGTGGCTTCTGTAGTAATTGAGCTTGTAATTATTAAGGTTTTAGTGAGGAGGCGACGACATGAATTTTGGTGTGTCGGTAGTAGAGACGAAGTTTATTGGTTGTTCTTGTGTTTTTTGAACTTTTAAGTGAAGTTTAGGTTACAATGGGGACTTCGTTTGGTAGGTGAATCTCTGTTTTGACTTTTGTTGTGACTTTTGTTGTGATAGAGCTTGAAATAATTAGGAAATCTTAAGTGAGAAGGTGAGGACGCAGATTTTAGTGTGTATTTAATAATGACAAGTTTCTTCATTGTCCTTTTTGTTCGTGTATTTGTAGTTTAAATTTAGGTTACAATTTCGGATTTCCTTTGGTGTATGAATCTTTCTTTTGGCTCTTGCTGTGATAGAGCTCATAATTATTAAGGCTTTAGTGAGGAAGTGATGATATAGATTTCGTTGTTAGTAATCACGAAGTTTCTTTGCTGTCCTCGTGTTTTTGGAACATTCGAGTGAGATTTTTGAGATTCAGGATAAAATGCAGAGTTTGTTTGGTATGGGAATCTTCATTTTGACTTCTGCTGTGATAAAGCTCGTCATTAGTAAGGCTTTACTGAGAAGGCGGAGACGTTGATTTTGTTGTGTAGATAATAATTCCAAGTCGTTGTCCTTTTACTCGTAGGGTAGGTTAGGCTTAGTTTACAATGCAGATTCAATTTTGCGTCCGAAATTGTTGATTGAGTAGTGAAGTTTTGCGTTTGGTAGCAGGCCGGATGTTTCGGCACACGAAGCGAGTTCTTTGCTTTCTCTTGTTTTCTTTTTTTTACCTTATTTACAGGAGAGCTGTACAGTGTCCTCCCCAAAAGACTGCCACCCTTTCCCTTTTTCCCGTTCAAGGGAAAATCAGGTTAGGGGTAGCAGTCTTTTGGGGAGGGCACTGTACAGTAGGTTTTCCTGATGAGTATCGGTCCAGAATTGACTTGCTGGATACGCTGGACAATGCATGTTCTCCGTCGTTCGAGTTGTTTCGTTGTCATCAATTTTCTGTAGCTTTAGAAGCATCTGAACGAAGATGTGGGTACGCACATTCCAATTTGGAACTGATATTGGAGTGCCCAGATTGCAGGAGTGGGCATCAATCAGGCCATGCGGAGCCCTGGACTCCATCTATTCCAGTGCATGTCGTCACATACCCTGCAGAGCTTCCGGTGGCCTTCCTGAAGCCCAATTCCAATCAGCAACTTGTAATTGGATTTGATTGTGAAGGTGTCGAACTCGCCCGCTATGGCCGCCTGTGTGTCATGCAAGTACGTCTCACTCACTGGTGCCCATACCCTACGGCTTTTCTCGATTGTCCAATTTTGGATGCCAGGACATGAGTTACATTTCCACATTAAGAATGCTTTACTTTCCTAACAGAATCAAAGTAATCGAATCTTTGCATGTCTAATAGCGTCACTGCTTGCTTAGAGTGTACAGCGCCAAGTGCTCTCTGTGCAGGGTACTAATTTTTGAACTCTTCTTGGCTTGTTCAACCTTAAGTCGTCTTCTATGAAAAAATTATATCAAACCTGGAACAGTATTTTTAAAAGTCTGAAGCTAATGCTCAGTCAGCTAAACTCTGGTTATTCAGAGGAACGATTTTTTTGCCACTTTCATATCCTTGAATGTGCACGTTAATTTTGTACGCTTTCCAGGATCCCAAAGACAATAGAAGGTTGATGCTACCAGTTTTTTCATTTACTTGTATCCTTGGGGCCTTGCATTTCAGGATACGGTGGGCTAAAACGATGCCAAGAATCTTCTATAAACATTTCATTGGCATTCTGATTGACTCTGTGGATGGTTTCGTCTCTGTCTAACAGGCCTACAATTTTATCTGTGACAGTTGGCATTTAACGATGCCGTCTACCTTGTAGACGCAGTAGCAGGAGGCGTCGCGTTGATTCAAGCTTGTAAGTTGGGTTTGGAGTCACCGTACGTAAAAAAAGTTTGTCATGACTGCAAGCGTGACAGTGAGGTGCCATTCATCTCTTATTTGTAGTTATTAGCTGTTCAGAAGTATTTTTTTAGTTTTCATCTGTGATTGTTTGATACGGTAGAAATCGGTTTTAGTTTTTGATTCAATATTATTTCATAAGTTCTGCTAATATTACTTATGAGAGAATGACGCCGAGTGCGTTTTCGTTTTAGCGCAGCCATCTGACATGTCACAATGTCATGTTTAGCCTCTTGTCTGTCTCAATTTAGAAGTTAGTTACGATTTTATAAGGGTTCCTCTGGTGACCTTTCGAAGAATTGTTGAAAAACAATCTTTACCGGTATTGTTTTGCTAACATGCAATTTCTAGTTTCTCTATGAACTGACAAATGTAGTGTCAAGATCCTGTGTGACACGATGTGCTCTGTATCGAAGTGGCAAGTACCAATAAGCTTATTTGGGTTGCACTGCAGGCTTTGTATTTCCAGTATAATATCAAGCTGAACAATGTCTTCGACACTCAGGTGATTGCACTTTTCTGGCTGGAATACCATTATAGCTCTGTGAAGACTATTTCTGTAGTATGAGAAGAATAATAAAACTAGAGGAAGCATCGACTTGGCAGTTCATTTTCTCTCATTTCGTTTATGAAGAGTGTTTGGTTTATTCAATCGGGAGTTTGATCAGATTTGTATTATAGTATACCTTAATGGTCCTTAGTTCAGTCTTGCGGTCATTTGCAAAATGCTCCAAGAATTTCTATCTCACTGCATCGACATTCAAAATTTTTTTGGAGAGTAACAATTTCGAGATGGTATTGCAGATCGCTTACAATTTGTTGGAGGAACAACATGGGAAAATATTGAAGTCAGATCACATATCCTTCGTAAATCTTTTGGCTGATGGGCGATATTGTGGTACGAAATGCCCCTACTTTTCACCATTCCTATTGATGTAGCTCGTGTCTGATTGTCTGTGTCCTATACTCTATTGAATCATTTCTTTGCGAGGACGTCAGAACTGTATTGTGACTTACGTTTTGTAACAAGATTCATATAGCCCTGACCGTCTTTTCAAGTTTTCAGGTGTACATTACGATGAGAAAGAGGAGGTCCGACAGCAATTGAAGAAGGTCAGTTGCTCATCATGCAAGGTCTTTGTAGGATTATTTAAGTTATCTGGGATATTCTAGTTCATGTGGGCCTTGGAAGCTGCCATGTCTACTCTTTGTCATATCGATTTTGGCGAACCTCATGTTCTATACTGTACTTTTTGTCATATCTCTTCATTTCAGTAGCTTTAAGCAAGGCCATTGACGTAGTCGATTTTAGTTCTCATAACAGTAGTCAAGTTTAGCTGACGGATTGTAAGGATATCGTACTGGTTTGAGTATAGATTCCAAAGTCCTGAAGAAGCATTGCGTCCCACAGAAGGGCACATGTTTAGGAGAGTATCATGACAATTCGGTTGCTTGGTAATGTGCGTAGGATCCGCAGTTCTGGACACGCAGACCCTGGAATGAGATGATGAAACGGGTAGCAGCCGATGATGTACGATTTCTGCTTCATATTCATGAGCGAATGTCGGAGTCCTTGACGGAGCTGTCCAAATGGCGTCTCAGTGTTCGGAGCTCCCTTTACTGTCGCTGCTTCTGCTCTGTTGATCCTAATTTTCAGCCTTGGCATGTTCCACCCTTTACAGGTGAGATGCACAGTATCAACCTTTTCTTTTTCTTTCACTTTCAGTTATTTTTATTTGGGTCCTCGCAGGTTTAGACGAGGAATGCATCGTCTGATACTTTGACTACTTTAACCTTGAGTGACCATAGTTTAATGTTGGATATCAGGTGAAGTGGACGGGAAACTCCCAGAATATGAGAGACTTTTAGTGATAGATGTTCCTCCTGGAAAAATGGGTCGCGTTATTGGTGTACAGGGCGATTCCATCCGCCACATCAAGAAATCTTTCAGGTAATTTTTATCCTACAATTACAAGTTTGTATTACGGAGTACCTCTCCTTCAGCCTAAAAATGCTCACTCAAGGAGGTCCTTGATCAAGTTCTTACAGATTGGAGTGCATTGTTGCTGTCCTATTGTATTTGTGTTTGCGATCTTCAATTTCTTTTTGCGTAGTATACATAGTGATACTTATATCTCACAATCTCATCGATCAGTGCTTCCTCGATTATTTGGCACTCATTCTCTCTGTTTAGCACGGATGATTATGAGAAGTTTCTTGGCACCCTACTTGTGTACAATCTGTTGCTCTAACATTCCTTAAGGTTGACTCTGAAAAACTGTGGCTTAATATGCAGGTGTGACATTTTCATTGAGAAACAGAGAGGTCCTCCGGATAAGGCAAGACTTTTATCCTAACATTGTATATCTAAATTTTCTTCGAATTATATCCTTATCTTACGATGGTTTAAGTAACCATTAAGTGCATACGTGATTATTTTATTAATGACTTCCGGCAGTTAGGATCCGGGGAATGTGTTTCAAATATTCAATTTTGATTGTATCTAATTTTGTTGATTACTCCCTTAAGTGGCCCTCTGAATTAATTCATTTCATATTGAGGTTAATCATAAGCTAAATTAGGGACCACTTAGAATATGAGCTTCTCAGAATTAAAACGGTCGTAGAAAGAGATTTTCTGATTGATTTTCTGACTCGGTTTGGATGTTTGGTACAGATATTTCTCATTGGAACAGCCGATGAAGTGTTAAAAGCAAAGAATCTTGTGGATATTATAGTGGGACGTTTAGCAGATACAATGACTTTCAATCCAAGTTACCGCGGCACAATGCCTTCAAGGCCTATGGTGAGGCCAGGGCCTTCATTGAACAGGGGCATCAAGATCATTGATCCTCGGACAGGAGCTGAGATCCAGTTTCTGCGGCGCGAGGGGAACCCCTAGTAAGGTTGCGTGAACTTGACTGAGTGTGGATGTGTGTAACGAGGACCAAGGGGCTTACTCGGTATTGTAAGCCCTTTAAAAACGTCATTTAAAAAAATATATTCTTTAGTTGACTTGCTTTCCGTGCGTCTGCTTGATTGTTTTTCTCTTGTCTGCTTGCCAAAACTGGCTTCCTCTTTAGGATTGTCGTACATGACTCTGCAACCAACAGATTTGCACCGACTCTTCATATGCGTGCAATACTTCACTGGTTAACCCTTAAAACTGTCTCTGCATGTCAATATCAGCTGTTAACACATGGTACATCAAGTAAGATAGCACTGCACCGATCATCTTAACCCTGTTAGGCCGGCGTGGACGATTCGAGTCCGATTCACGAAGGTGAACAGCTCCATCCAGCTGATGCAGAAATTGGTGTGTTCATCCGACATTTTTTTGAGAGATTGTGGCTGCTGAGACGCAGGTAGGGGTATTCTAAAATCCTTCCACGATGGTTGCAATGTTTTAGAGAAATGGGGATAATGAAAACACGGTTGCCACGGCAGTAGGAATACAAGTCGGAGATTGTGCTTGGAACTGCAGTTTTCTATGTGGTAAAAGTACCCTTCCTTGTAACCCAGCACTTCGAGCACTGAACCAAAAGCCTGGGGCTAGCCAAAGGTTTCAAGTGTGCCTCACTTACCGTGCAGCTACTGGTCACGGTCCATGCCTACATAGCTGTGACTTCAGTGCAACGAGGATAGGGAATTGCGGTGCCTGGAGAGCCAAAATTCCCTTGCAGATGTGATGTCGATTCTATCTCAATGTTTCTCGTTCTCATGGAGATAATACGTGTCTTGTATTAATCATGCCAAGTGCTATACTCATAAATTCTCATAAATTCCTGTATCAGGGAAGAATTTTTTCACCGAAGAATCGTTGTGATGGACACGGCGTGGTCGGCAATGCAAGGGATTCCAGTTGCTAATGTAATTTCTTGTGGGCTTTCACAATCTCAGCTCGTCGAAGCGAATGAAGGAGATGTATCTTACATTCACCAGGCCTATACTATGTCTATCCTTGGCTGTAACATGGGCCACTATGGACATTTGCATTAAGATCCTAATAATATATCTTGGATATATTATTCCTCATTTTTGTTGTTGTACTTGGCCACAAAACCATTAAAGGGTTCACAATTTAACAATGACCACATACATGGCGACAACATTATTCATGATTGAGGTAAGATGCCATTGGTTGAATCCCTAGTAATCTAAAGTAGATAAAATTTAATATTCAACTTATCATGAAGCTTGTAGTTAATCTTGATGATTTCACTTGACTAACCAAATCACCATTTAAGGTAGGGACACCTAGATGTGTCAAGTGCCTTGAAGCAACACTTATGAGATGCTCATATTGTGTACATATTCTAAATCAATACGTACCTATCCTTGAAGAAAAAGTTTTAGAACATCTACCAAATTAACTTTGCCTCTTCATAACTTTTGCATATGACATCCAAATGATGGAGTCTTTGGTGCATTGAAGTCTCCTACCACTTGTCAATGTAAAGATACAAAAATTCTCTAGTTCAATAGTAGAAATGGTGCACAAGAGAAAAAATGAGTGTTTTGGGTGTCACTACTTTACAACCCACTACCAATCTTTGTCTCCTTTTCAATGTTTGTTTTAGTTTTTAGCTTTTAGTTTTTTTTGACACAAGTGTGTTGAACACACTATGACTATGAGGGGTTTTGTCAAGTAGAGAGGCTAATTTCACACCAAATAAACCACCTATCACTCCTAGGTATTGAACCCCGCAACCATGCCATTCAGTTTGGGTACTTTTCCACCATCATCCAGTAGTTTAGGATCATCTTGGACCTTTCAATGGTAATTTTGAGTTTCACAAGCTTCAAGTGCCAGTTTTGTGCACCTAATATCCATGTTTGTTGAATTTCAAGCCATTGATACAGACAGCGCCTTTCCTTTTACTCTTGCGAACAATCAGCCCAGCAGAGAAATGTTATGGAACCAAAAGTGACCGGGAGAATCACTGCTGGGGTTGGCCTTGTGCAAGTACATTATTTGGTGATGTTCATTCCATCTTCCTTCTACATCAGTCATGAACATGAATGCTGGAACGTTGCTCACCCCTCAGCTCATGAAAACTACCTTAATACTAGGATTGAGATATATTCCGTTTTGTAAGAATTTCTGCACAAGATGACTGTAACTACGTATTCAAGACTGGAACATTCTAGCTTCTGATCGAAATAACATTCGAACATGTAAACAAATGTAAAACTAAAACTAAAAACTTTATTAGAGTAGCAAAATGCAATTCAAAACAGTTACTGATTATGCATCTGATCGAGCTGAACTACATGACCACCGCAGCCCATTCTACAAATCAGCTGTCAATGGCACGTCGTAGCCGCACATCCAAACCCCCGCTTGCACAAAATTATTCGCATTGTACTTCGCCGCCACTCCTGCCAGCGCAATCTGGTGCGACCAGTTGACTCTCGCCGCGGGCGTCGCGCTAGCCCCAAAGTTCTGATACTCAGCGAAGTAAGAAGTGTACAATCCGAAGTTGGAGGCGTTCCATGCCAACCATCCCATGGGATCAATGTGGCCCAGAAGCTCGGATTTCATCACCACGCAGACAGAATAAGGCTTCCATGGGCGACCCAAATACGTTTTGTACAAGGCGGGGTTGGCTTTCAACTCTGGGGTGCCGTCGAATTTGCAGTTCTGGAATGATAAACCCGTGCTTTGGTGGGGATCAGTTCTGCCTTGCGCTGTGTACGTGTTCTGTTGTCCGAGGAGAGTCGTTTTCTTTGCGATTATTGTGCAGGATTGGAAGGAGGCCGCGGCGTTCCCGAAGATGAAGTCGACTGTGCCGAGGATAGTGCACTCGCGGTAGTAGTGGCGGCCCGCGTTCGCGTACAAGGTGTCTTGGTAACTGTCGAAGGTGACTTGGTAAAAAGCAAGCGCGTCGGCGGAGCCGCGGTAGGCGACGGCTTGTTGGCCGGAGGAGCCGGCGGTGTTCTGCACCTTGAAAGACCTACCGAGGAATCCTTCCCCAGCAACAACTACAGCAAAGCAACCTCATGGAATGTCAATCATCCACAAGAACGGAATCACCAGGCAGTAACGATGTGTTGCCACTGCTACTGTGCGAGATTTTTGGCGTCTTTTCTAGTTCACAACAGTATTAAAGAAAGCCGCAAATGACGAGAAACTGTGGGATTTCCGAGAACTTACTGAGAGTAGCGGACTTGAACGTGGTCATACCCGGCATCGACGCAACATTCCTGTCTCCCGTGATGATAGTCGCGTCACCATCTCCAACAATCGACAGAAACTTGCACGTCATGGGCACATTCACTTGCTCATTATAAATCCCCGCCTTCACATAGACCACCAACCTCGCAACGTTCGTCGTGTGCGCATCCACCGCGGCCTAAATCGTGTCGAAGTTCCCTGATCCATCTTTTGCCACCAACACATCATACCAATTCCCTTGCAACAGCTCCTCTTCAGTATCCGCGTCCATCCACCCTGGAACCGCATCCAATTCTTCACTCGACAGCAGCTTGCGATTTCCAAATCCAGGAATCGAAGGACTGTGCTCATCTCCTAAAAAACTAAACATCGTACTCTTCCAAATCTTCACATTCTCGCCGTATTTCTCCAAGGCGTTGACGAAAGCCAAGGCATTACTGAAAAGCTTGTCAGTGTGAATCCCTTGCACTAACATCCCCCCGCGACTGAACTCTGAAAAAGCTTCGACGCAAGTGGTGTGAAACTCCATGGCGGCGCTCATCCACGCCTTGATGGTGTCCATGGCCTCATCTCGAGTACTCTCATTTAAGGTCTCGTTTAAGGACTGGAGCTTCTGCAATGCTGCTGCTGTATAGCCTTCTGCGAACGCCAGAGTCTCTGAACAAACTTCAATGGCGGGGTTTGTTTTGTTGAAATCGAAGGCGAGAATCTCGTGTCTGGTTTGGTCGACTCCTGTGATGGCTGCTTGCATTGCGAGCTTGGTGATGGAGGCCGCGCTGCTGTAGTTTCCGCCGGCGAGTGCTTGGTTGCAAAGGGAAGGGTAGGACGTGACTTGACACAAGCTGTCGATGCGCCCCGCTTGCGCTTCTTCGGTCACCGCCGTCTCTGTCGCTTTTTTCTGGGCTGCTAGTGGAATGCCGATGCACAAGCCCAACACCACCATCGCTACGAGGAACGTGGTAAGCGCGCAACACCGCTTTCCCATCGTGAAAGAACTCTAAGAGTAAAGCATGAGGTTATGGACTATGTAACCTTCGAGCCGCCGGGAGGCGGCGAGTGGGTTACAGGACGTAACCAGCTCTGCACGCAGATGAAAACTCCTGTAACTGTTGCCTACGTTGATGAATATCGTGTGATTACGATCGAACTATCTTGCTCTTGGATGAAACACTGTCCAGCACACACATGCATACAACCAGAGCTGGTTACATAGCTTTGATGTCTAACACAACATGGATTTGAAGTAGCATAATGAAGTAGAGTACTTACTATTTAAACAAGCCCTTTGAGTAACAATTTACTCAAGCTTTCTCACATTTACTAACTAGAGTAGTAGAGCTTTGTCAAGTGCAAGGTGTTCTATTCTTTTGTCTAAAGGTGATGAACAGAAAGCACATGAGAGAGAAGAAGCAAAAGAAAGTTGAAGTGGAGTGTGAAGGTGACAATTATTTATGTGCAATGTGCATTGCTTTGAAAGGATGGTGTTGTAGACTTTTCAACAACCGTATTGCATATCAAACATGGTGTAGAAGGATGACAAATAGTATGTCAACATCACAATTGCATATATTTGTGAGGTTTCAGGTCAAACATATAATTCAAACTCATAAATCAAGTTGCAACCTTTCAAGACCTTTCTATTATAATAGAAGCACAAGTTGTTGTTTCTTTTGCATTCTACATGGCGAAGGTGAAACATATATTATCGGTATGAATCAACCCTCATTGAAAGGAGGGGCCTATTTCCACATTTTCAAACATTAGTCATTTTTTCTCTCTATGCTCCCTTTTACAACTATTTATGAATAAAATATTTATATGAATTTTTTTAAAGATGTCATCATATATCTTCTACAAATCTTAAGAATTTCAAAAAAATTGTGAAAATTTGAAATTATTATGAATTTTTTTCTAAAAAATGAAAAATATGTTTAAAAAATTAGAATTTATTTTCACACACACACAGATATATATATATATATATATATATATATATATATATATATATATATATATATATATATATATATATATATATATATAATAGTATAGAACATTATAGTGCAAATCAAATTATCATGTCATTCTAAAATTAGATAATCAATCTTCTATGGCTATAGATCCAGAGTTTGAATTTCCTTGACCTCTAAAGGACCGGCCATGTATTTTTGGCAACAATCCTTTTTGGAGCAAGTACATATGAGTGAAGATTTGACTTATTGAGTCTAAATTTTTTTATAAAGTGTGGATGAAGAATATCTTCTGTAAGTGCTAAATTTAATTTCATTTGAGTATGCAGGTGAAAAGTTATGATGCAAAAAGTTGTTTGTTTCTCAACTAGGGTAGCTTGGGCAGCCCGGCAAATCAGAAAAAATCACTTTTTTCAAAAATATAAATTTGAAATTGATTTTCTAGATTTATGTACATGGGAAATGCTTTAAATCATTCCATTTTGATCAATGAGATGAAACTTATAAGGAGTTTTAGTTCATAAGTAGTTATGGAATCTGTACTCTAAAATAAACTTTGAAATCCTTTATTTAACTCAATTTTTAATATTTTTTGAAAAAAATAAAATCATAGGATGTAGATTGTTTATTACAACATCACAACCATTGGGATTGGCATTTTTCAATCTCAGAAGAATATTCTTAACAATTTAGTATTTGATTCATTCTCTACTCCTTTCTACTTATTATTTTTTTCCTATATGTTGTACAATTCTAAATGATTTGAAAATTTTCAAGAATGTAGCCAACTTGCCTTGAATCCAAAGAAGCACCACCATTTTGGACAATTTTACATATAAATGTGACCTTGTGAAGTGCAATTGCCCAGTTTTTTGCAGGGCCAAAAAAAAAATTCTTGTCACTTCAAATGCTAATATCTTGCAATCTACATGGTGGAAATTTCTGAAATTTTTTCCACATCTTCTCAAGCTAGAGTACAACAAGATCCTATAGTTACATGTGTCCAAAAAATGTGTTTTTTCTAATAAAATTTTCTTATACTAGAAGTGGCAATTTTGGAGCAGTTTTGGTGAACACATAGTCAAGGAACTTTAGGGGTTAAAATAGTCCAATGATGCTAGCAAGTGAGCCTAGAATTGAAAGCCTATGAGCCTTGAGTCTAGGTGTAAGTAGATATTCTACAACTCTTGAAGGTCATTATAACAAAAATAACTTTTAATATGAGTACCCTATAACCATGTAAGGTGCTTGTAACATAGGTACCTATAATATAAATATATTATAACCATGGAAGGTGTCTATAACATAGGTACCTAAAACATAGATACCTATAATATAATTAGGCACTTATTATATGAACATCCTATAACCATGGAAGGTGCTTACAAAAGAGGTGCCTACAACATACACCTATAATTATGAAAAGTACCTATAATATAAGTATCAATAACATAGGAGCCTAGGCTCCTAAGCTCATGGGCTCAAGATCCTAAGCTCACATGCTAGCAACCATGTAAAATAGTCTTAGAGTTTTCAAACTTTCAACTTAGTGTAATAACTAGAGTGGATAAGATTTATTTCATCGTTGCGGCGAAATTCATAAAAGTTTGTTTTTATGACTAAAATGTAAATAAAGAGAATGGAGTAAGAGTTGGGGGTTGTGAATTTACCATTTTCTTATGTAAGAAATTCAAAATTGAATATCAAGAATAAAGGATATCTAAAATCTGAAAGCAACTCCTTGCAAAATTGGATGAAATATTGATTCTATTCATAGAAAAGGCCTCTTGAAATCCTCTAAAGGATACAAACCATGGTTTCAACCTCTCAACCATTTTTGGATTAATGATAAATATTCAATTCATTGTCCTAGACTAATTCCATGCAATGGGATATAATTCTACAAAAGGCAAAATATAATTTGGATTTTCTATATAAAATAGTTTGGATCTCTTTAGTGCTTGAGTTGTACTCTAGAATTAGATACTGATAGAGAAGTTGTTGAAGGAGTCTCAAGTGAAAATAGATTTTCTTTTGCTCAAGTGACATAGTTTCACAAAAATATTGGAAGGATTTGAAAGAAGTGTTCTTGAAAGAAGTTTATATTTTCTAATACTTCCCTTCTTCAAAAACAATCTTGTTACTTTTATAGTATTCAAATTTTTTTATGAATTTATTGATTTTTCTAATTTTTTCATTCTCAAAGACAAAAATCCATTTTAAAACAATGAAAAGTCTTTGTAATTTTTTTTGATATTTTTACACAACATAGAATCATTTGGTATTGTATCTTTTGGGAACAATTTTCATAAGATCTAACAATATGATTAAAAAATTCATTTGAATGTAGAATAAGAAGTTTATTTATCAACAAGGCCAGTTTGGACAATATTTTAAAAATTATAAATTATAAATTATAATTTGACATGGCACATGAGATAATCATGCGGTCATATTTTTATATATTTTTAAATATTCTTTTGAAAAAATGGTTTTTATTCTTTATTTTCTCTCTTTGTGATATTTGCACATCTAGCCAACAAAGAAATGTCCTTCTCGAGAATCCAAATTTTCTCTAATGATAGAGCTTTTTTTCTAAAATAAAATTTGAAGTTTTCTTTTAAATGCAATTTTGTATGTTTATGAAAAACTTGATGAAAATTTAATGAAATTATTTCTTATTACAACACTACCACCTCATGAATTGATTATTTAAGTTATTTTCAATTTTTTTTATTATGTTGTACTTTTGACCCTCTTATTTAGATTTTATTACATAGGTTTTCAATTTATTTTTTCAACTTAAAAGAATTTGAAGAAGTTGTAGAATACACATTGTTTAACTAAATGATGAACCTTAATCCTTTGTTTGGGAACAATTGGAAAAACTTGTTTTGAAATGCAACCAATTGTTGGGATTTTTATTTTAAAATTTTAGAAGAATGTATTCAAGAAGTAAAATAGGAAATCCTCTAGTTCAATGACTTCAATTTACCCCCAAATTAAAAAGTAACAAAGTTTTTAGCATGAATTTAGGAAGTGAACAAAGACAACTTGTGACTATAATAAATCAACAAACTTTAGGGCTATCTTTAATATCTTGAATTCAATATCTTTATGACTACATTTCTTAAGTCAAAAATTCTTGACTATTGTTTTCTTACAATCTTTAAAAATGCAATTTAAAAAAAACAAAAAACAATCAAGATATGTAGAGATACATTCGACAATAAGAATGAATGACCCAGTGTGGTACCATTGGTCATTACACATATTTAACCTTATGAAATTTACAATTTTTGAAAGAATGGCAAGAAAAAATATTCTTTATATATTTCAATCAAATTATTTTTGAAAAAAGAAGATACATTGTTGGTGATTATATATATATATATATATATATATATATATATATATATATATCCTTGTTGTTCATATGGGGGGACTATTCTTGTTCATTTTTATGCTAAAGTGGTTTTGTTAAATATTCCTTGTAGATACATGTTTGCAATGATTAAATGATAATTCAAAAGTGCCTTTTAAGATTGTAGAATAGTGAATGAACATTTTGCCATGTGTATAAATTTGGATGAATGTTTCATGAATGTGGACCATTTGGATGAATTTTAGATGAAATTGCATGGATGAATACAAAACTAATGAAGTTTGGATCAATGTTGTTGAAATTTGATGGAATTTTAATGAAATATAGATGACAATTAGATCATTTGAGATAGTATGAACATAGTGTAGACCAAATTCTATTGATTTTATTTTAAATAGAGAACTTCTATATTATAGCTTCTCACAATGTTGTAAGAATTCCAAGGTGGTGCAAGTTAGTATTTTTACTCCCAAGTTTACAATTTTAATTAACTAAAGTAGTACTTTCATTGTCTACACTCATAGAACAATGAAAAGTTTCTTGAAAACCTTTTGACAATCAAAGAGATGATTGTAAACCTTGTAAAGATTGCTTCCATTTATAATATAAACCTTAGTAATAAAACAAACAAGACCTAAAAAAGATTTTATGTTGCGATATACAACAAAGGAAAACAATTATAAAATTCTTTAACAACTTTTTTGATTATCACATTACTACCATTAGTCTTCCATTAGTCTTCCTTGCCTTATCCATTAGAATGCACTTAATTGAACAAGAATAACAGGTCTAATTTTCTCTAACTAAATTCCATTTTCAAAGATGTGGCAATTATGCATTACATATAAAGAACATGATTATATCTACTATTGATATAATTATCCAATATTTTTTAATTGATATATTCTTAAATTTGACTGATTTTGTATTGGCTTTGAATTGAGTGTAGTCACTTGCAACGAAGATGACATAAACATCCAAGTGACTAAGTGTCAACTTGAAAACAAATTTAACTTCTGATCACATTGATTTTTAACTTAATTTGAAATTTTATAATTTTAGATGCAATGTAAAGAACAATTTGGAGAAATAATTTGGTACTAGGACTCTTGGCATGGTGTTGTACATTAGTATTCATGTTACAATGCACTACTTTCACTATATTCTAGGATTTTCAAATCTACAAACCATGACCTATATTGTAGCCTAATTTATAGAAAAAAATTGAAAAATAGAAAGAAAATCAATTTTAGTAGCTGAAATGAGGCATTTATTTAATTTCTACACAACCGCGATGCACTCAAAGAATAGCGTTGCGGCCAATGCAGTTTCTACGTTTTGTGGCAGAAAATGAAATTTCATGTGAGTTGAATTTTGTTCAGCTGAACGTTGATTTCTTCTAGTGCATTTTAGGTACAGAGAGACTTGTTCAACAATGTTTCGATTAAAAAGGAATCGGAGATTACTTCTTTCTCACTTCAAACTTAAAAATTTATTCTATAGAACATGAAAAATACAAATCTTGATATCCATACATTAAAATGAATCAACATTTCATTTTATCATTGCAAGTTTATCAACACTTATATCTTTATAGACCTAATCTTTGATCACTTTGGCAAACATCACTTCCAAGTACATTTTGAAATTTTAAATGATATACTATGCACTCTTCTATGACAAAAATCTAATTTTCCTTAAATTTTTAAATTCTAGTTTTTTAATAATTTGAAATGTTATAGTTTTTTAATACATTTACTAGGGCTCTATTCCTGTCCATGCTACATGTGATGCCTATTGAAGATTAAAGGTTTTGGGGGTCCCATTTTCCTTTCTTCACTTTTGTATGAGATATGATTGAATGATTTTTCTATTACCATCCAACTATCCAAGGTACGCTCATATTCAAGCCTTAATTTGTAAATGCCCAAACTACATTTTTTGGCAACAGAGCTATTATGGACCACTCACTACAAATGGAATTTATTTTATTTAAAAAAAAATTCACAACACGTGCCCAAGGAGTAGCTTTAAGGCGAGACTATTTTTGTAATTTTTGACTACATAGTTAAAAATTTATTGCATAATATTCCAATTTCATTGCTTTGTGGGCAGCCTATGCAATTCAAAAAAGCTTCTAAAAAAACATTTTTTTCAAAAATAAAATTAGAAATTGGTTTTGAGATTTATTTATATATGGAAATATTTGAATCATTCCATTTTGGTTAATGAGATGAAAGTTATGAGAAGTTTTAGTTTGCAGGTAGTTATGGAATCTCTACTATAAGATAAAATTTGAAGTCCTTTATTTAACTCTATTTTTGATATTTTTGAAAAAAAAAATTGGGTGTAGATTGTTTATTACAACACTAGAACTATTGGGATTGGAATTTTTCAATTCTATAACTAAAATCTTAATAATTTAGTATTTTGAATCATTCTCTATTACTTTCTACTTACTATTTTTTTCTATATGTTGTACAATTCAAAATGGTTTGACTTTTTTCAAACATGTAGCCAACTTGCCTTGAAGAATGAATTCAAAGAAGCACCACCATTCTGGACATTTTCCATACAACTGTGACCTTGTGAAGTGTAGTTGCTTGATTTTTGCAAGGCTCAAAAAAAGATTTTTGTCAATTCAAATGTTAATATCTTGCAATATGCATGGTGGAAACTTTTGATTTTTTTCTCCATCTTCTCAAACTAGCATACTACAAGCCCTGCAATTACATGTGTCTAAAATTTTTATTTTCTCAAATCAACGGTGCTATTCCGTGAGCGTGTGAGCATGAGCCTATGAGTGTTGAGCATGGATTATGTGAGCGTTGAGCTTAGAAATTTGAAGAAGCACTAGAAAACTGAATAATATTTCTAAAAATAGATTCTATTGAAAATTTTTGGTCTAAATTTACTATTTTTAGTAAATTTGAGTACCTATTCTACAAACCTATTATTGTCAGGGTTTCCCATCCCGACGTGACGCTAGCTTTTCATGTTGGATGTTCATCAACATCAATTCGGATGCGTCCTGATCATGTCCGAAAGTTGATGGCTAAATTTTTTTTCTAACAGCTTGTCAACGACGTGGATGGTCAGTCTATCCCTAAGACCCTAACTCTTTGTTGACAATAGGTCGTCCCAGTCGATGAACGGACTGTCCAGGTCAACAAATTGAGTGTCCATGAAAAAAATTTGAATATAGATGGACGTGGGGTTGAATCTTGAGGTTTTGTCCATCAATTGTCCATTCAAACATGACGTGACAGTGAAAACCCTGATTACTTTGGATATCTTGTACCTATTACCGTGAAGAATTGAAATGAAAATTATAATTTTTAGTGTTGTCTAACATATTAGAAGTATACATTATGAAAATGATGAACTCAATTGATATAAAAGATGATTGGAGATGGAAATAAGTTTGTATAGAATATTGGTTGATCACTGTCCTATAACAGCATAGGTTCTCTCAGGGATGATGGGAGAGTACCAATAATTTTTTCTTATTTAGATTATGGAAAAAAAATGTCGATAAGAACTATTTTTATAACTAATGATCTTTGGCACAATGGATTTTATTTTGGATGTCAATGTCTTGTAGCATCATGAATCTTTTGAGGGTCAATGGGAGGATATCATTGATTGGAATTCTTCATATGTGGAAGGAACTTAGTTCCACCAAATTTCATTTTTGTTGATCACTATCTTATCATAGTGTAGATCCTCTCAGAGTCGATGGAGGATACCTACTCTTCGATTTTAATGTGTTGGTAATTGAACTTGTTAAGATTATAGAAGAAAATATTTGGTTGATAGGGATGATTTTTCAAAGGAATGAGCTTAATTATATCAAATTGTTGATTAGTTGATCATTGTCCTCTTCTAGGAACTCTCAGGGTCCAATTCTTCTATCTTTGATCAAATGGTCCTTTGGTTAATCACTCCCTTCTTGTTGCTTGAAACCTCTTGGTGTTGAGAGGAGGATCGAACACTTGCCACCTTGATGTGCTAGTTATTGAACTTTTCTAGATTTTAAGAAGAAAAAAATTGGTTATTAATTTGGATTCGTTTGAAATCGATTGAGGTTGTTCCATTGAGATATAATCACTTTCTTTTTGTTGTTGGGTACCTCTCAGCATTGAGAAGATCCCCCTAGCAATGAGAAAAAAAATTATTTTATTTTATTTTTTCATTAAATTTTTTTCCTATGGCTAGGGGCTCCTCTCGGCACTAAGAGGTACCCAACAAAAAGAGTGGAGTGACTAAAAATTTCAAATTCTCCATGAAACAACCAATTGATTTCAAACAAATCCTATTTAATCACCAATTGTTTTTTTCTTCAAATCTAACAAAGTCCAATAAGTAGCACATGAAGGTTGTTCAAGGGATCACAGTGATAGGTCCATGGCTATATGTACTAAAATTTACCAAGAATAATAAATTTTGACCAAAATTTTTAGATGGAGTCTTTGAAAAATTATATGCTCACAAGCTCACAAGCTTATAAGCTCATGTTCACACGCTCATAAAATAGCAACCCTTTTTAATCCATAACCGCATAACCTCTAGACTACAATGTCTTTGCAATAGAAGTCTTGCACTTATCTCACTTGAATTTCAACTATTCATAGGCAATTGGATTAAAGAATTAGTTGCACTTTTGTGAGAAATTCTCAACTATTGGTAAGAGCATTTTGTCCACACTTTTACTTGGCTTCAATTTTGATTTTGATTTTGCATTCTTGACCTCAAAAGATGTCTTTTCATATTTATTTTAGCAATTTTTAATGGACATTCTTCCAATCATTTTTTTTCATTTTTTCTTGACCAATGCATTTAATATTCATCAGTGATTCTTGTGACCAATGAAATCTAGACCTATCTGATTTGTATCATTTTTATAACATGTATCCCAAAACCTAAACCACTTGTGACCTTAGAAATTTATTCTTTACTATATTGGAGTACTTTAACTAATTTCAATATTAGAATCCTTTTTCAATTGCCAATAAGACACAAAAAAATTGAAGTTACTCAATAAAAGGTTAAAGGTCCTTGTTCAAATGTTTATTTGGATAGTTTCCAAACATGGTCATTGCTATAATCTTGTACCCAAAAGAGTGCAACATGTCCTTATTTTTCTATACTAAAAGCTAGGGGAGGTGTAGAAATGGAATAATTACCTATTAGAATTTTATCCTTTAGTATACTAAGTTGGAACCATTGAAGATAATTATGTAATATAAGGCTATATTAATCATCCATTACCAAACCAAGCAATTAATACAACCCATGGACAAAGAACATCATTTCAATCTTGCACTTATCCTAATTGCAACCTAGTCTCCACTCTTGATGGCCACAAGGGTAGGTTTGCTTTATCTCTATTTGTATTCTTTCCAAATTTGTTGACATCCAAATTAGCTTTAATCTCCTTGCACAAACCAATTATTTTTTTTGTCTTTAGCACAACAAGGCTTCTCCACCACTAACTTAGCTTGAACATGGTCATCAATGCAACTTAAACTACTATAGCTTCTTTTACTACAAAACTCACAATTATTCTTTTCCAACTTTGGCCTAATTCCATTCATTTTTTTTTCCTATCTATTGGCTTGATATAACTTAAACTTTTATTTCACTCTTCTACATTAAATCTTCCTATTTGATAGTTAACCCCGTTTTAATCACAACCAATTTTACGATTGGAATCAAATTGGTATCTATACTTGAATTTCACTTAGGAATGTTGGTATATGAGTAGGGAGTGGGGATTTTAGGAAAAAAATCCTTGAAAATTCTATCACCATGGAGTAGAGTATCTAAAACCATGGATTTAATTTGTCCAAAAAATTTTACATTTCAAATTTTTTTAGCCAAGCTAGATCTATAGCTACAAAATTTTAGAAGCTTAGACCTATAGTTATGGTATGTGAGCATGATAATCATGCAAGTTTTAGACATTTGAAGCCTCATGTGAGAATAGAGAGCAAAGATTAGAGAACAAAAAATGGTGTATTGAAATTTCATATATGAAATATAAAAGACCCTCTTATCATGTATTTTTCATGAGAAATTAAGTTTTCTAGTACAAATGGCATGTAAAGCAGTGGATTTAAAAAACAATTTAGGATAACTAAAAAAATGATGGTTTACTGTTTTAGTGAAAGTGGAAGGAGATTTTTGACCGTGGATTCTTATCATTGAAGATGATAAGATCCAGTAGTCTAAAATAAAATGAATGGAAAATTCTAATAGTATAAGACCACCAAAAAATTGACACCTATAGCAATGGCATGATATTGCAACCGTTAAAATTATGGGCATTTGTGAAACATTTACAAACAAATCTAGCCTTAAGAGTAGGCTTAGAAAGTAAAATTAAATACTTATGAAGAATAGAAGATGAAATGATTTTAATTATTTGCCCTACTAGATTATATCATTCAAAATTGAGAGCATAAAACTAAATGCTTGCATAATATAAATATAATAAAACAAATACTATAAAATTGCAAGTCAATTTAGAGCCACAATAGTCAAACACATTAAAAAATGAAAACCACTTGAAGATCATCCCTAGAACTACAATCACTAGAGGCTACAACTTCAATTCCAAATTCCTTTGCTTAATCTACCTCTATATTCAAGAACTTTTTGATTGAACATTGGATTATATTAGAGTTTCTATTGATTTAATGTTGGAAAAGGACCTCAACATATGCTTCAACAATCCTAACTCCATAAATCAGGAGATTGAAATTGCAAGGTGGACTTAGTTGATTTGCATCTTGCATTTTCTCTACTATTGTACTTCTATAAGCCAAGAAATAAAGGTTGCAATAAGTAAAATACATTGCAAAAACTATTTCAATGTAATGAAATATATTGATGAAATAAAAATTTGTGACAAAAATAAATAAATCACAACTCATACACAAGAGATAAATTAATTCCTCTTTGGCTTCTTTATAGGTGGGGTAGTGATTCTCCCCTTGGCTGAAGGAGTAGAAAGTGCAATAGGGGCAAATGGAGCAATGATGGCCTTAAAATAGCCAAATTTGTAAAATTGAAACAAAATGCACATTTTGAGACTTCGACCTGACTATTGGAGCTTTCATTCTAATTAATCAAAGATTTATGAACAAATCAACCTTTAAAGAACCAAAGGTTTATAAGTGTATTAATAAGTTGAAGTCTCAATTTACCAAATTCTCTCAATATTGAACAATTATTATCATTTAAATGTAGGTTTAAGAATAAGATGAGATTGCAAATTGTCTCATTTTAATGAATATGGGCTTTGAGGATGAGAGGATCATCTTCTAAGGTCAAGATGTGTCTTCTAGTCTCCAAACAAGCCTTGATAAATGACCTTGATGGAAAACAAAAGATATTTGAATATGTCATGAAGATTGAGTTCCATACAATCATGAATAAAACCTCAAATTGCAGTAAATCGAGTACTTGTTGTAGCTTTGCAATCAAGGACCATATCTCTAGGCTTGCAAAATTGTTGGATGAGATCTTGTATGAAGGATTGAAGGGTAACTTCTTCTTGCATCAACCTCTCCATCGAAATTTCTCATTAGTAGTAGGGTTCTGAATGTTTGTAAGATTGAGAAGACACTATTAGAAAATTCCATTTTTCTGTTGTTTTCATTGTGTTGATATGGTGACTATTCTGTTGATTTTGACAAAAATCTGTTGATTTTCAACAAATTTTTGTCAAAATCAACAGAATAGTCACCATATCAACACAATGAAAACAACAGAAAAATGGAATTTTCTAGTAGTGAGAGCATCGTTTTTCTCTAAATGTTCACCATCATAAGAAGAGTTGCAGTTGTTTTGGAATGAAAACCATGAAGGAATGTCCCTTTGAATGAACAATTGAATCCAAAATTAAGTAGCCTGAAGCAATGGAAACTTGAATATTGAAAGAGAAATTGTATTCACTATACCCATTCCCCACAATTCAAGCATATAAAATCCAATTGTATCATCCTCCTAACTCCTTACAAATGATCAAGATGTATAATTATTGCAAATTATGTATTTATTGTCATTGATGGATCACATATAGATGCAAAATGCAACTCATTGACTCCCCACCATTCCACCAATCTCTAATCAACTTCATGTTGTACTAGTTGGCCAACACATCAATTTTTTTTAACAAATTGTAATTGTTACAATATATAAGTAAGATTGTAAGAGGGCACCATCATTGTGCAAATACAAATCAACCATCTCAAAAAGAGTCTAAATGTAGTTTTCTATGCACGTTTTCCAATCTAGAATATAACTAAAGGTGAAATGTTTGGAAGATGGAGATTCTCGAAAATGTTTGCAATGATCAAATCAAACCTCAAGTGCTTCAATTATTTGCAAAAGTTAGATATAATAGTACACCTAAGAGTAGTACTAATTTATACATTTCATACATCTGAAGTTAAAATTAAAACCTTTGAAGCAATGGCATAAAATGAGAATTGTTGGATTTGGGGTTACAATATAATATCTTAATGAAGGTGTTATGCAACTTTATCCATTGAGGATCAAGACTAGTGGGCTCTTCTAAACTATTCAAGAGAGTGTTGATAGAATTGCACTCTACAAAGACATGAAGAGAGTGTGGCTTTATCACAAAAGAGTTGATTAAAGGGAACAAAAATTGTTTCTTCTTTCAAAGTCTATTAGCATTAGCTTGAACAACATTTGATAAGGACTAATTTAGAGCAATAGGCACAAAGTTGTTATCATGGCATTGATTTGACATGGGTGTTGTCTTAAGAGTCTTGGAGGGCATGGCCACAAGTTCATGTGCTTGCAACTTTTATCTTTTGACTTCTTCTTTCTCTACTTTCTTCTTCTTCTTTTCTTTTGTTGCCTTCTCTATCTCTTCTTTCTCGCTTTTTGTGAGCCACTTCTTCTTTAGGGCTTTCTCTCATGGTTGAGTTTCTTTGGGATTTACTTCTAGCGCATATTCACAGTCAACATGAAGAACCTTTCCACCATTGAGAGTTGTTTTCTCTACAATCTTTGAATCAAGAGTATAATTTTGATGATAATTGAGGTACTACCCTCCTACTTCCAAGTATATAGCTTTCAATTTTTATAATTGCTCAAATGTGAATATACAAACATCAAAGTCTTTTTGCAACCAAGAAAGGAAAAAATGTAGTATGTCCTCCATCACAATTGAATTCTTCGGAAGTAGAACTTGCATGAAGTATTTGAAGTTGAGAAGGCACATATTGTGATCAATAACTATTTTATGAAACATGAACAACAAGAATAAATGAAGCATTTCTATCTACAATATCTGCAACAATAACAAATGAGGACCACAAATTAAACAATTAAAGATGACAACAATTACAACAGTACAATTTTGCTTGTCTACTACACGTCTCACAATATTCTCATCTCCATGAACTCTTTAAATACAAACTTTTTTGTATACGATTTTTGATTTTTGTTTCTAATGAATGGGATGAATGTTTTGTCCTAGAGAAAGATATACTAGATCTCGATATAATTAGAGGACTTTCAAATACCTTGAAAGGTCTAGTCCACAATGATCTTTCATCTTTACAAATGTTTGTAATCATCTTAACAACCACCTCCTCAAATTTTTTAAATGAAATAGAGAATTTTTTAAAAAATAAAATAAAACCATAATAATCGTAATTGCAGAGTTGATTGGTGATGTTAGTATAATACTTCAACTCCAAAAGATATTTTCTTGATTCAAGAATACAAGAAGAGGTCTTTATCTTTGGACTCTAAAAAACAATAAAATTGTCGAATAGTCAATGATATATTCCACCACCTTAACCACCGTACTTTCTATTTTCATTCTATATTAGCAATGACAATCTTCTTTAGCTTTTCAATTGTCATTTTGGGAATTGAATTTTCACTATAGTATCAATCGGTCTAAGCACATGATAACATTTATGTTAAAATGAAACAAATATCATGAAATTTTTTGGTATTGCATTATAAATGGAGTGAAAATGAATTTATATCTATTCCAAAAAATCATTTCTATTATTTGGATTTGTCACCACAATGTACTTATCAAAGTCTTTGGCATGAATAACCTTCATAAATTTGTTTGAGGCATTCTTCATTGCTTCTCAAATGCCTAGAGTACTTTTTTGTTGGAGAAGTGTGCACATTATGTACTCTCAAGTTGCTTCATTGGCAACCACTACAATTTCTTGTTACAATTGAAAAATAGAATGTCAAAAGGATTACTAGATTATATTAATCATTTATGGATATTAGAAAAAAATTTAGAAAGGCAATTGTACTTTATACTAAAAGAGATGAAGACATTGACTATCATGAAAAAACAATTTGGTTTCATTGCCTTTACCTTCCAACAATATTGATATTCTTCAAGGGAGATGAGCCTATGAAGATTTTTAAATCGGTGAGGGATAGAACACCAAAATTTTGTAAGTCCTAACTCAACGCAATCTAACTAGAATTGTATTCTTCACATGATTGTGATCAATAGACCTATGCAATACATTCAAATGAAAATAAATTCAGTGACAACTAGACAACCGATTCCTAGTTAGATTCTATATCTACATTTGAATCAAGCAACAAATATATCCATTGACATCATTCCTAGCTTTTATCAAATTTCTCACTTGACTTCTTGGATTCAATAGATCAATATAATGTAGAACACTTGGTAGTGTCCGTTGAACTCTTGAGGATGACAATTGATAATGTGTTGCTTCCATGTTGTTAAACAATGATTCATATCTCACATATAAAACATTTTATCTCTAAATTGAATAAGGTTATCATCTACCATCAATTCTTTCTCAAAATCATCATTGACATGTTGTCAATGAGGATTCCACCTTCCAATCTCTTTTTTGCTCAAGTCCATAGTTTTTTTGAAATTGTTGTACAAAAAAATGTAAAAAAATTGGTCACCATCTTGGTTGACATTCAAAAACTCATTCTCTAATTTTTAGACATTTATTTTGCCAACAGATTGGACTTAACCCATTACGATCATTTTGCAAATAGAAATTCTAAGAACGTGAATTCAAAATTAGTTGTATATGCAATATATTGACAAGTCTCGTAGAAACTACCTTTAGTTGTTTGCAGTGGAGTTGCTCACTCTCCAATATGCTTATTACATTATGCAAGCATTCACATCTTCATTCATCTTCTTCAAAATCAATTGGTATCCCGTTTAAGTAGATAATATACAAACATTAAAACATAAGTATAAATGAAAGATGTAATACAAAGGTATAAAATGAAATAGAATTAATATCAAGCAATTTTGCAATGTGAACTTGATTTTCATTATATCTCATGGTAGTTGCACACATGCAATATGTGTAGAGCACCGAGGAGTATGATAATAAAACTCTCTTACCATGCACCTTACAACTTGTTTGTACAAATAGATAGGAATAGTTGAATGAGCTCTAACAACATCCAAATTAGGTGTTGTAATCACATATGATACCCATCAAGATAGGTTTAATAAAGACATAGGTATCTAATCTACAGACAAAAGTGAAGGTAATATGAATACATATAATGACAATGTCATAATATATGAAAGTATTGTTGACTCATAAAGTGATGATGTCTGAATATGTGATGGAATGGACATCAATGATTTATATTGTGTATCATTAGAGATGAAATTTGAAATGAATTTCAGGGGTTGCTACCAAATGAACAACACTCTATGAGCTTACTTCATGTTAATGAAAATCTAGGATAATTTTTGTAGTATTTTTTGTAAACATCATTGAAACAAATATAGGATGGTTGGACTATTTCACTCTAGAAATGCTACCATTTATGGTAGTATGGTGGTTGTTGTTCCTATATCATTAAAGTGTAGAATTTTTTGTTTTTGATATTAAAATTTATTTAGTCACTTCGTTAAATTCAAAATTTAAGATGGTTGAGCAAGAGCCTTAAGAAGCATAGGTTACGTTATAAAAATTGACAATAGTAGAAGACAAAAATTGTCCCATCTAAAGATTGAAAAACCAATGTCTTGATGTTTAAGAGCATGTAGTGTTGTTGTTGGAGGAAGCTTGCTACCTAAAAAGTGTTGAGTTTCAAACATAAAATCTAATTTTGTCATCACCTACTCTACAAAATGTAAATTTTCATTCCTATTACCTATTCTTGTATAAGAGATAGTGATTAATTGTTTATCAATGCTCAAATCATTGTATGAGTATTTGAAAGTAATCTATATAATACGCATTGATTTTATTGATGTTAAGTGATGATTTCAACTTTGCCAACAATGGCGTGCAAGATATTCCAAATCCTTTACCTAGAAGATCCAACAATCAAAGAATAGATGTGCCACCAACAACAAACACACACGCACATGAAAATTTTGGTGGAACTCATATGCAAAAAATACCTAAAGTTTCTATAATTGGTAAAGCCCTAACTTGCATTGACAAAATTGAAGCTTACTACCGGATTCAGAATTTAAAAATTTCTAAAACAATGCAAAAGATGGATTCTTTTTTGATTGTCAATCATCATTAAAAATAGCAGCCAATGCTTTGAAAGTGGCTTTTTAAAATAATGACACAATCTTTAGGTACTCAAATTTTACCAAGATCAAAGTAATGTTTTACAAACAAGGAAAATTTGGATTATCAAACTGAAATAGGTCTCAGTTAGAAAAATCTTATATTGATAAATTTTATAATAATTATTTCACTGGTTTTGACAAATTAATTTAACAATCTAATGTGACATTCATTATTTGTAGCCAAAGCTCCTAGTAATCATCAACAAAGTCCTTTTTGATGCTTATGATTTTTCAACCATATTTTCTTCAATTGTTATGATGATGGAAATTGTCCTCAAATCTTTTGAAATTGATGAAGATGTAGTAGCTTGTGTTGCATTTATGAAGATATAGAATGAGCCTCAATTTTTAGTACACGACATTAAGCCACAGTTATCAAGACATTTACTAATTGGAGATCAAGTTTTGGAAGCATAGCAAAAACGAAGTTGTTTCAGCTCTTAGGTGTATAGGTATTACTCAATAATTTCTTAACAAAATTGCATGTTGTAGAGCCAAGATGGAAGAACTAAAAATAGGTGTAGTATGTGTCAATGTGTGCAATTTTCCTCCTTATTATAATGGTTTGAATGTTTTGATTGAGCATGTTTTATTGTCCAATCTAATGATTTGAAAATGAACATGAAGGTGATCTTTGGAGGATTAAAGTCAATTCTAATGGATCTCGAGATCTTTTGGGCAACAAAGCTATACATGAAGTTGTTGCACAAGCCATATATGGTGAGACATATGATATTCAAGTACCAATTGAGATTACATTAAACAAGTAGGATGATTGTTTGATGTTCTTCCATTAATTAAGCATGGCAAGTAGTAACCAAATAGTACATAAAACAATGGAAGATTGTAGGGTGATGGAAGATTGGAAATGTGGCATTGGAAGAAATCAATAATATAAAAAGAATTCAAATGATCAATCAATCAACTAATGCTATGGCTGAATAGGCTAGTCATTGTTAAACCTTAATAGTTATATTGCTTGAAATAATATGGAATTTTACTTTTGCTTTAAATTTGTTTTATAGTTTTAAATTGTCACTTAACCATGTTATAGTAACATATATGAAGCACTTCCAAAAGACCTTTTTTATTGCGCAGTTCTTTGTGATATATATATAGTACATTGTTCTACTCCAATTGGTCACAATTTCATGACCATTTTTATCAGCCTAATATGATTCCACAACAAAAATCACCTCCTTGTAGACAAATGGAAGAAAACGATAAGAGAAAGTCCTCTCTATAATTAGTTTTCTACTTATTGCAATTAGATTAGATTTTGGTAGTTAGTGTGCAAGTTTATGACATTTAAAATACTTAAAAAGATTCATTGTTTGAAAGGCACAATGAACCAACATACAGACACACATTTAGCATGGAACCTGCACTACCTAAAGAACTTCATTGTGTACATCTAATTACCAAGGGTGGATAATTAAACACCCACAATCTACAGACAAATGGAGGAAAGCGATAAGGAAAAGTCTTTTCTATAGATAAGTTTTTTTTAATTGCATATTCTTTAAATGGATCTTGTACAATTAATATTTCAAAAATGTAAGGATTGAATTCTAATGCCTATTTGTATATTTTATTCCTTGCCTTGAAGATATGTATACTTGCCTTTAAAGTATGTATACCTAACCTTAGGGCTTAATTTGGTAATTTCTTCAAAATTTCACATTGAAATTGAAATTCTTGTTCAATTATTTACTCATTGAAATCTGCATTTAAATTTTTTTCAATTCTCTCAAAACACTAGGTTTGAGGTTGATTGGACTTGTTGTATGTGTCTTTTATGTTGGTACCACAAATTAATAAAGTATCAATTTATCACAAGTAAGAACAAAGGCATACTTGAAAGTGTGAGGAATTGATGGTGGCACATGGAGACAAGTAAATTTTTTTCTACATTTTGAGTATGACCAAGGATCCATAGTTATGAGATGACCTATTCAATTCATTATAATGAGTATGAAGCATGTAATTTAGATTGGCCAAATTTAGATGAAGCACTAGAAGAAACTTGTGTTTGCCTCAACAAAATCTACATGATGTGTTTGTTGAAGATAAACAAAATCTGTGTTGAAAAACACAGTAAAAATGCAGATTTTGCATTTGCTTCAATAAACACATCATGTAGATTTTGTTGAGGCAAACACAAATTTCTTCTAGTGGAGCCAATATTTTAACCTTGAGTTCAACCTTTGAGAAGTGACCCACCACTCACATGAATTGTTGTGTTTCATTGTGATGATGAAGACAATAGCTTTAGCTTTGTGGTACATGATTGCAATTGAAAATAACTTAGATATTGAATATATGTAGTACACAAACTTGGATAAATGGTTTTTGGCATTAAACATTGAATATTAATTTTTCTAGGTCTAAACTTTTAGAAACATTCTATTCTCAATGCTTTACAAATTATCTACATTTTATTTTATCTTTAAAATTTTTATTCCAATATGCCACAATACTACAATACTAAGGTTTGGAGCCAAAAACAACAAGTGTTTCTTGCAATGACCCATAATGAAATCTTGTTTTCATGAGACTCACATTGCATGCATAGCCTACTTTATAAATTTATTTCTAGTAAATTAGAAATTGAAAAGGGAATAAATTAAATGTACATGGCTCAATGCCCCACAAGTACATTATTTACATTATCTAGAGCTCAATTACCTAATTCAATTCATTGAAATTGATTCTAATTGTACATACATGCCAAATGCTCAATGTCATCGTAGCTTACTATTCAATACTTGGTCATACTAGGCAAGGTTTGATTCATTACATTTTGTTACAAAATTCTAATTTTCTTATTGACAATTGTGATGGAACATGCATCGACACTAAAGGATACAAATTTGATATATCTCCAATTGTTATGATCTCCAGTTCGACTTGCTCCTTTATCTCACTAGATCTTTGTAGTGCCAATGCTCTCTAGGAATTCTACCTTATCGGAAGTACCTCAGGAGGTGGCAAGAATGGTCGCCAATATGAAAAATAGTCAACTTAGTAAGTCCCCGAACTAGCGGAAATTTGCTTCACTTTTGTTTCATGATGTTTTGCAAGCCATCTGCAAGCCTACAAACATATGCCATTTTGCAAGTTGACTCTTGTTTTCAAGACAGACTCACAAACTAATCATCCATTTAGCAAGTCCACTAGGGCAATTTTTTAAGTTGGCTTGAAAAAGTCATCAATTTTACAAGATGGTGGGGATGCTCTAAGAGAATCAAGTATGAATTCTTGGATTTTTCAAACATATTGGGCTAACTCACCATGTTACCAAGCAATGGAATTCAATGCCATATAAATTTGCTAGCTTGAGTCCAACAAATTTTGCATAGTGTGCATTCACTTTACATCTAAATTAACCCTTAAACAACGTTGCAAACGTTATTGTTTGATGGATGACAAAGAATCTCCCTATGTATGACACAATTGCAGTCATTCATCCTTGGAATTTTATGCAAACAAGAGATATCTTGCATAGTGGTTTGACCTCCAACTAGTACTTTTAGTTGTTTTTTAAGTAGATGATGTCACACAATTTCAAAAGGGATGATTTCCACGATCACCAATCCATCTTTTAAGGGTTAAGCTTAGATCCTAGGCAGACCTTGCATACTTTCCATTTGCTCAACCAAGCAGAAAATCTCTACCTATGTACAATTTAGGTTTTCATCCCTTATGGTCATTATGTACTACAATAAAGTAGTGTGCTCATAAACCATCCATTTAAGGGCTATTGGACCTTTTTGATGGTTTTTAGATGCCCCAAAATATTTTTCCTTATTTTTCACTTGAAGAAAAATTGATGCATAATCTAACACAAGTGGTTTCATATTTTTTGGAACATTTATGAATTACTCATTAATTTTCAAAGAATTCTATGGTAGGCACCTATTCTTGATCATAGGCTTTGCAAAACCCACATACACATAGTCTGGAAAAAAAAAGATATTGCTTGACCAAAAACAAGTATTGCAACATTCAAGAAGTAATACACAAGGTTCCTAAATGCGACCATTACTAAACTTAAACAAACCCTAAATTCTTTTAACATTTGTAAGAAGGCAATTTGAGCAATCAATTCTCATTTAGAAAAATTAAGTGGACACACCCTGGCTTTGAAATGGACCCTCTCAAGCACTTATCCCATCCATTGGCAAAGTATGAATCAATATCTCACAAATCTTAATTATGCTCTCACATTATCGGCGGTCCATTTTAGAACCATTGCCTGTCCTCTTCAAAGGTACTTACTTGAAGGAGATGGTTGCAATAACAACATACTACTATAATCAGCAAGATGTTTTGCCAGTTGATGCTCTCTCCAGCCAGGTGGAACCGGCCAACAAGAATCAATTTAATTCAGTCCCATACCTTAGGTGAGTGTTCACATCTTGGTAAATTTATCAGTGTGCCTACATGAAATGTTCAAGTGCTCAAGTGGAACTTCAGTATCCCAACTGGAACTTCAAACCACATAAAAATCTAGGGCAGATAAAAGATCCAGTTTTGATCCCGCACCTGAAACCACAGAAGATAGGCATAGAAAACTTGTGGAATGCTACACTAATCAAACTGGGGCAAGCTAGATCTTGATCTTCTAGCTTACGATATCTGAAATTCTGCAGTGCAGAAGGAGCATAGAAACGGCGAATCAAATTCATTAACAAATGTAATTGAGGTTGTTCACTACGAGTGTCCAACCCAGCGCTCCACCAAATCTATTATTATTCGATTATATGTCGACGTGTTTCAGAGCCCTAGAACTGTGACATTCAACTAATTCAATACACAGAGCTCTTGACAATAGGACTCTCATACAAGCTACGAGATTCCATCAGGTGAATAAGACTATATGCAGAAGACGTTTAACGCCGAGCACTCAATGTTGACAGCCACATATCAACACCCCATTCAGCATTGCAAGACTCCATCGCATTCCACGAAGTCATCAAAAATCACTAACGTCACCCAAACCTCAAAGCAAAATCCACACACAGATGTAAAAAAACAAAACCAGCGCTCCAAACTCAACAAATCCAGTTGACACACCGGAGACGAGGCCAGGCGAAAGAATTGGTAAAATACACGAATAATGTACACACCCAGGGCGGTGATCCTAGTTCCCTTTCCCCAAAAGCTCCTTCTTCCTGAACCCTAATTTTCTGCAAACAGGAAGCATCAGTTGTCAAAGTTTCCCATTGTCAAACTTGAAAAGCCAGTCTCAGGCCCACGGGATCCCGGATGGCCGTCACTGCGACATCTGCGGATGTTATGACACACAGATATTGAAACTGAACGAGCGCGGTCTTCTTCCTAAACCCTAAACTTTTGCAACTAGGAAGCAGAGGTTGCCCAAGTTTCCTGTCAACCTTTGAATTATGGCAAATCCGAAATTCACGGGGTGAGCATTATTGTGGCTCCTGGGAATGTGGTGACATACAGCCATTGAAACTGAAGGAGCGCGGTCGGAGCGCGTACAACCTCTTGCGAGAGGTGACATTGTTGGCGTGCCCTTCTTCGGAGCTGCTAGAGGGCGACATCACTTCGTCCGAATGGTCGCCGGCTTCCGCTTCGAACCGCTGGCGGAGCGTGGTGATCACTTTGGGCTTGCTGGGCGTGGGCTCCATCGTCAGTCTCCGCGTCACGACTGCTGCTGGTTTAGACGACTTCCTTTGAGGGTCGTAGGGGCGAATGTGGAGGTCGAAGCTCAGGAAGCCCTGTTGTCGTCCAGAGCGCCTGGTGACCTGCCACAACCAGAGGAAAGATGTCAATACTGAATTCAATACATCTAAGTTCACTTAATCGCCAAAAATTGGACACCAGAAAATTCGCGTCTAGAAAATCGACAAGACAAAATCCGCAGAGTATCGAGATATGAAGATTTATGCGGCTTCCGATTTAAATTCTCATTCTGACATTCGTCTCGAAAATTCAAAAAAAATCCGAATGTCATGAACCTGAACGCGATTTCCGGAAACCAGAAATTTGGCGCTTCACCTGACTCTGGGAGACAAAAATCTTGACATTCATTCGCACTGAGCTCTAAAGACAACTAAATCAGGAATGGCATTGGTTCACATTTCAGGCCACGCATCCTGGAAAGTGACAAAGTCGTGAAATATCGCCAGCTTAATGAAATTGGCGATTCTAGATATAGGATCGCATACATTGCGGTTATGCTTACAGCCGATGCATGTCGTACCGAGTTGCGAAGTGAAAATGTAGTGACAAGTGTCAGCTACAAGCCGTATGAAGTTGTACACAATACTTCATATAATACGTTGCTGACCAAAATAACAATACATGAGTATCACTTCCCTACAAGTTCTACTTGCGTTGTGTTCGTGGAGAGCAAAACAAATGAGGTCCCTGAAGAAGTGGGGTGGCTATAAGAATACAGTCAATCGCTCAATCGCACTCGAAAAATAGATAAAAATTGACTGCAATCATGTCACTCAAAATCAAACCATGACACAAGCTCAAGTTTCGACGCAAAAGTGGCACTCTCTCTTTGGCTGGTCAGAAGATGGATCTCCTCTCTAACGACACTCACTCAGAGAGCAGGTGGACTTCTGAGCAGGTTCAGAGGAAAAATACAAGGAACAAGTACTGACAAAGTAAATAATTAAAGAGATTGAGTGCAACTCATGACCCTCCTACTCAATGCGAGCTCTCCAAAGTGCCCAAAAGCTCAGATTTGGTCGTTTCAAATCCTAGAAAACACCTTCTGTCCAGTAACCCATTCCAGACTCACAGCTCTTAAAGGTCACCTAGTCCAGAATGAGACTCCAAAGTCAGTCAAAACTGGAGGTTCAGTCAGACAGCTGAATGGGTTCCAATCTTGTGAGTTCTACGAATCCAACAAACAAAGTTCAACAAACAGCTACTGGTTCGCTTTACAAGTGAAGTCCTTCTAAAACTTCCTCACATTTAGATTTCAGAAATGCAAAGCCATCTTCCCTTTGAACTAGAGCCAACAAACTTCAGTGTCAAACTTCTAGGACTTGAAAAAAATTATATTATGTCCTACAACCTTTTCCAGTCTCACAGTCTCTTGAAGGCCACCTACTCTAGGATGAGATTTCCGGGGGGATTTCACATCCTACTCTTGCAAAACTAGACACTCACTCACGACAGACGAGCAGGGTCCAATTCTCCAAACTTGTGAGTTCCAGCATCTCAACAACCAATGTTCAACAATCAGCTACCGGCTAAATTCTCAAGTAAGGTCCAACTCAAAATTACCTCACATTTAGCTTTCGGCAGTGCAAAGCCTCCTATCCCTTCGATCCAGAGCCAGGAAAAAAACTTCATAGAAACTGTTGGAATTCATAAGCATGTGGCCTGCTTGGAACTCACAAGGATGAAACTGACAAGACGCAGTTGCAAAAAGCAAGCTGGGTGCTAAAAAGAGAACTCACAGGATGTGCGTTGAATTGCGTGTGCACGGCGGCGCCATTGAAGCTATCAGTCAGAAGCTCACTCAAGCTCACCCTCACGAACCCGACGCGCCGGGTGGACACCAACCCCTGTCCTAGAATCTCAATGTTCAAGTGCTTCCCCCTTCCCAAAGTCGTCTCATCCAACGCCATCACAATACTAGTGTGAAACTCCGGGTGCGCCCCATGCGCCTTCGTACTCGGAGACGGCACTCTCACACTCGGCTCCACCCACGCCACACAATACACCGCCATCTTACTCGCACTTTTTAATCCTGTCGCCGAACGCAACTGCACTTCCAGCTCCCGTGCCATCTTCATCTCGGGACACAACAAATCCTCAAAATGGTCCAAAAATTGCCACAACCAGAAGCTGATTCAACCCAGGAATTTGAAACTTGGACCTGCGAAATCGAACCCTGGAATGCTCAACACGGTCCAAAAATCGCTACAACCACAACCAGAACTAGATTCAATCCAAGAATTTGAGGCTTCAGCTTGTATGCCTGGACCTGCTGGGATCCCGAATGCTGGGATCTATGAAATCGGACCCTGAAACGTGACTTTCAAGAAGCGAATGACTGGATCCTGTAGGGTTGCTGCAGTGCAGTTCCAGCAGGCTATATATATGAGCAGGAAGCACCGCAAGAAACATGAGCGGATTCTATCTTTGGGAGTGACACTTTTCTCTCTTTTTGAGGTTTTCTTTTTGGGGCACTAACGGGATTCTGTTGTTTTTTGACGTTTGATTTGTGTGGGAGAGGCTGGTTGTTTGGGACTGTAGCAGTTGATTACGGTTCGGCGCGTGGAGTCTTGTGCTGTCGTGGGAGTTTCCTGCTTCGCTACGGGTTGCTTCGGGAGTGCGTGAATACTACGTTTCGTCATGGGGGTGGGACACGTTTCATCCACTTGACTTCGGTCATATTTCGGTAATTTAAGTCATCTCAAGATGTACTTCAGTACTGTGAAAAAGTCAACTTTTGAGCTTTGTAGTCTAGTATGAAGGAACCCAAAAGGTCTAACTTTCCACTTTTTCTATTAATTCAATTGGACAAGGTGTAAATGGAAGTCACAAAAAAAGAATCTCCAAAGAGTACTCAACTAGACTAGTCTCCTCTAATAAAGATATTTAGTGTTACCATATTAGTTGATTTGAAAATATTGTAAGAATATCACCCATATTTGAACTTGAAATAACCATTGTACATTACATTTGAGAGTTTGGGAAATATAACATAATGTTGGTGTGGACTATGAAGGCCAATGTGTCCCAATGGTAGGGCAACTATAGGAACCCTCAAAGAGACATGTCACCATGTCCAAATGGCCGCCATGGATATTTCAAAATTTGAGTTCATAATGGGATTGTTCATCTTACAACTTCTTCTTTGGTTGTCATCCAACATGGCATTGGTTGGGACTATAGTGAGTTGGTTGAAGGCCCCATCATGGAACAATGGTGAGGTTTTAATGGCCTATGAAATTTGACACAAAGAAGCTCCCAATTAATCTACCCGCTTATAATTAAGCCATTGACGTGTGTTCTTTGGGACACATAGTTGAGCCCTCTTGCAACCACCCCTCTAATAATGTTGTTGTTGCATCCTTTAATGCAAATCAATAATGATGCTCAAAGTTTTTACTCTTGACAAAAAAAAAATTCTTAGAGCATAGATATCAATACTATTCACGGAGGAGATTTCTATAAACAAAGTTGGTAAAAATATTCATTAAGAATAATAACTTATAGCATTTTCAAAACAATTAGTGGCACTAAAACTAAATTTTATCATCAATACATTGCTCTACTTTCTATGTTTATCTTAGTATAAACATAGGAACAAATGTTTACAGTGGATGATAAAATTTGAAAGTTTTCAATTCAAATCAAGAATTATAGATCCTGAAGGAAGTTAGAGAGATTATGAAATAGGAAAGGTCTTAATTAGTGGGCAAGTTTTTACAGCCATGAACAAATATGTGGGTGGGAAATTATCATCCTTTCTTACAATAGTGCTTTAGACTACTCCCACCAAAGACTTTATAGACTTTGAAATAAAATATAACATAAAATAGGAGTTACAATAGCTTTAGTAATTTAAGGGAGTTGGGGGAGGCTTGAGTCTCTCCTTTCGGCATGTATTGGCAAGATTCTTGATTGTGTTCAATGAAGGGTTCTTGGTTATCCATTTGTTTCCTTCGACAAGCATTCCTTCAACAAGGATGGAGAATGAAGGCATCATATCATGATTCCCCTTGTTAGAGAGGACTTGCATGCACCTAAAATTGGCCAAATTTGCATAAATGCCTCCAAAAAATCTACATAGAATTGTGCAAAGGTTTCAAGAGGAGAATTAGAATTCTTGACAGTAATTTTTTTTAAGGAGGCTTATGAAAAGGTGGAAGAAAATCTATTGATTTCATAAGAACGATTTTAAATATTTGACAAAAAGACAAAGCTATTCCTAAAATGAACTTTCTCTCCACTCATATACAAGTGAAAATATAATGAAATTCAACATAAGCAAGTCTAACATTGAAAAATTTCAAAATTCATTATGATTCTCCTACAATCTACTCTTAACCTCTAAGCACTCAATAATCCAATGGGTAGATGATGGATGCTATGAAAAGTGCATTTCATTCAATTAATATTCAAGAAAGTGTTAGCATGTGAGTGTAGAATCTATGGGCCGATGAGCCTAGGCGTCTATATTTAGAACACCTTCTATGGTTATAGGTATCTATGCTATATTCTTTCCATATTATAGTGTACATATGTTATAAATACCTTCAAATGGTCATAGGTACATACCTACAATTAGGTTCAAGGCTCATAGGCTCATGCCTCTATGTTCATAGTCACCCTAGCATTGTTGTGAATATTCATTGTAGAAACTTGTAAGAAAAAGCATGAAATGTATTAACGAAATGAATCAAATATGATAATGTTTTATATAAATCAATCATATAGATATATTGAAAGAGATCAATGGTTTCTTATAAATTTGAAAAATAATCTTACTATCTTTAGTTTGAATGTTATAAATTAAACCATTCATTTTTTAATAAGTCAATTTGCATAGAGAGAGACAAAGTTTCAATTTTTTTAACTTACAAGGTAGAAGGCTCAGAAAGCATCCATCTAAAGGAAAACAATCCTCTATGAAAAAATATATAATTGGAAATATTTATCTCATTTTTTGGGTAGGAAGAAAAATGAAGAACACATTAGTGGCAATTTTTATCAATTTTTTTTTATTGTGCATGAATTCGAAATGATTATTCCAAGTGGAAGGGATGTAGGTCACTACTTATGCTCATAGGCTCCACCAATAATCAATGAAAACATGACTTTTAATAGAATAAGTGAGTCCAAAAAGTGATAAATATGATGCTTAGGTTGTTCTTGTGAGTTCTTAATGTGTCCACTTGATGTCAAAAATGACACCATTGGCATGTCTACACTCCCCACTAAAAAGGATGATGAGTCATTATTTCACAACTTACTCTCCACTATTAATAAGATTTTATTGCACTCCACTAACTACACTTCAAATTTAACTCAAAGTATCTTGGTTAAGAACTCATTTATGTGTGAAAAGCACACATTGTAGTCACCCCTTTCACTTGATGAGAACTCTAAAATCATGCACATAGGACCACAATTTATCACCACACAAAGTTTCTACCATATAAACTATCCTCTGTGCTATTTTTGGCACTTCTGTAAGGGCGGTTCTTCATGTCTAAACTGTTTTCGAGCCATCTCCTAGAGACAAACAAAAATCATGAAAGTTACAACAAAGCAATTATATTTTTCTTTGTTTTTCTTTCCTTTTAGTGCATTTTTGAAGTTAACACTTGAAGAAAGCGTAACATTCAAAGGTCAAAGCCTATTACTAAGATAATCAACCCAAAATCATAAAATTTCTAGATGAATATGTACATTCTTTGATTTCATAGTTTTTCCAAAAGTCATTCATCAACCATATTTTGGTTGCATTGGTGTTTTAGGTTCTAAATACCAAAGATAATGTTTGAAGATTCTTCAAACTACCAAAATCTAAAATCATTCTCAAAAATTCTATAATTTTACATTCATATTGGGCCATGTATACAGTTGGAGTCATTCCATGAAGATGATTTAATCTTTAAAATTATCGGCATACATTTGCTTGTGTGATGTAGTACTAGGAGAATTTTAGTACTTTATGAAATGGTGAAGTGGCTTGAAATTTTTTGTTGATATATATATTGGATGATAGCAATTATATACAAACCCAAATTTATGTGATTTTCATTGATGTCAAAGAAACTAATGTACCTTTGACTTTTGTGCAATTATTTTAATAGACAACATCATTTTTCCATGGCCTTGGAATTCATCCTATAGCTAGAATGCTCATTAATAAGAAACTCAAAAATTCTACAAAAATTTCAACCAAATCCATATCTTAACACTTTAACATTGAGATGGGTAAAAATGGCGTACAACTACGTTTAGGGTTTGTTTTGTTGTTGTAAGATCTCTGGAACTGGGTGTCCATGTCGCATTCTTGGTACCATCGGAAAGCCCTCAGTGGGTGGGTGTGCATGGGTTTTGATTTGTGACGTTTGAACCTACATACTATAGGAAAGTTATTTTTAATTTTAAATGAATTAGAAAATTAGAAAATTACTTTTACTTTTATTTTGGTTGTAGCAATGGCAATAGGCACACTATTGTAGTTGAATTTGAGGAATATTTAGATGACCTGATAGACTACTAGCTGACCTACCCGCAACAGGAAACTTTTTCTTTTCTTTTTTTGAAACAAATGGCACAAAAGCCATAGCATTAAAAGTCACACAAAAACAAAAACAACAGCCAAGCCACAAGGCTGGACAATGAAGAGAAAACGAGCAAGAGAGATGACAACAACGAGAGAAAACTAAGAGAACAAGCAAAGAGGGGGGGGGGGGGGCTCTTGCTCCAAACTACAGTATCTCCATGTCTACGTACAGGGGATTGGAGCCAGATATTGTCAAATTTGGATCAAAAAGAGTGAGCTCGTTGAGGGGAACTGACGGGCATTGCGCTGAGTCTTCAGTTGTGCTGCGCGAGCAGCAGGAAACTTTGCCCTCGTGTGGCAAGTGCAAACACAGTTGGGCTTTATTATCAACCTCTGGTCAGGAGTGATTGAGCATTCAAGCTCATCCGTAGAAGCTTCCATTTGGGCACCTCAATTTTTTTAAAATTTTAAAATTTTCTTTGAAAAAATGAAACGGAATATCATTGCAAAGTGAGGAGTCTGTCTTTTGAGTGGATAGTGAGGAGGCTGTTTGAGGCAATTAAAATTGGGTTCAATTTTAATTGTGCAAACCCCAACCCCAACCCCAACCCACCCCACCCTTGTGTGATAAAACAGTAACCCCCAGGTGAGAAATTTACAAGAGCCCCCCCCCTCAGTCTTGTATTTTCCAAAACGAAGTCGAAATACAATCGATATGGGATAATCTGTATCTGTTTTTGTTTTCCGTATCTGTATCTGCATCCGTATCTGCATCTGTATCTATTATGTATCCGTATCCGGGTATATGGTATATATATCCATGTATGTCTGTATCTGTTCTTCGTATCCGTATACATATCCGTATATATGGTATGTGTATGGTATCAAGATCAACGGCAAGGAAGGGGGTGTTTTTATTTATTTTTTAAAAAGATCAATGGCTACTAATTTTTTGGGGGAGGGGGGGGCTAATTAATTGAGCAAGAATTGCTCTATCTTTTCAGTGGATAGTGAGGCACCTCAATTTTCACGCAAGAATCTGTGGTTAAGTTATGCTTATGTGATTCTATGTGATTGCTGATTCTAAGTTATAGCCTTGATAATCTCAATACCAAGCATGTGATATCAACAAGGTGTGATATATTGGATAATATTCCATTTGATTTACAAGGTTTGTGAGATAATGCCAAGGTGTCGTGTTAGATAAAAAATAAAATAATTCCACAAATTTTCAAAGTAGTCCTTGTTCTTGAATTGAAATTGATTCAAAACTACATGTACTATACTTACTTAGAGACCATGAGCATCCCAAATATAAGCTGTAATCCCCCAAATATAAGCTAAAATTGCCCAAAACTAAATCCTGAACTGGCAACTCTTTTGAGTCCCAACGGTGCTAGTATGTGAGCCCAAGAATGCGAGCTTGTGAGCATTGAGCCTTCATTGCATGTATCTATAATATAGATACCACACACTATAGAAGGTGTATGTATCATAAACACCTATAATACGAGTATTTATAACATATATACCTTATAATCATAGATGGTTTCTATGGTATATACACCTATAACATAGATATGTAGTATTATAGGCTCATGGGCTCACACTCCTATGCTCACATTATAGCAACCTTCTTTTGAATCCTATTACCCTCAAAACCATATCCCAATCTTACTTCATTTTGGTAGTGGCTACTGTAACACTCAAACAAACAGGGTGAAAAAATGAATGAAAATCTATAAAACCTCTCTAAAAAGACTATTAGATTCACCAATATTAGGTTAAATGTGACTAAGCTTAACAAGTTAATAGAGAATTCAAGTTAGTAGATGAACATAACATCGAGATATGAATAATAATTCTATTCATTTTTTTCTTATTAATAACTAAGTACAGAAATTATAGGCTAAGTAAATTACATTCTAACTTACATTCAAATTGGTTGATCTCTGGTCCGCAATGACCTTAAACTACTCTGAGTGAAGGCCAAGGGGAAGGGATTTTTGTGGAACCCACAAGGTTCCCGGTTATCTCCCCATGTTGCTTTGTTCACATGGGGAGGAGGGTTGTTCCTCCACTTTTTCCTACATGCTTTGTTCGCATGTAGGACCGGACTAGCGGTGGAGTTCCAAGGGCCAATTCATGAAGATCGGGTCTATGCCACATCAAAATTCTGTATGTGAACCGGTTCTCCAAATAAAACATTTCCAAATTTTTAGGATTGAATGGCATGTGGCAATGATACTTCTATAAAAAAAAATACTTGTAGAGGGAACTTGGGAACTCTATATATATTTAAAAGGGACTTTGACTAATGACATGAGACAAGAAGACATGTGGAAGATAATCTTAGTTTATTTTAGTAAATCGGGTTGATGGGAAGGAGAGGGGGTTTGAAAATCCTAAATTCAAGGATGGAAGAGCCAGGGAGGGACCGGAGCTCCATATCGGAAATCAAGTTCACAATTTCGTCATGCGAACCCCCCTAGGCCCGGTTGGAGGTCCGGTCCGGTCCTTCATGTGAACAGGCCCTAATTCCCAGTAAAATAAACCGGGTTGCCTTGTTGAGTCGTGTCGGTCCAGCTGTGGCCCTTGAAGGCCGTATGTTCAAAGAAATAAAAAGGAAAAAAGGAAAAAATAAAAAAAAATTGGCTGCTCTTACTGGCTTCAACGAAAAAACAAAAACAATTGGCTGGGCTGGTCCGCATTCAATCAAATATACTCTGGCAGGGGCACATGGGCGTCACGAATTGGCTGCAATTCAGTTCAGCCCACTCCACTGACATTATAAGTTAACGGTTCCCATCGTGTCAGAGACCAGGCTCCCAACCCACGTCACCAGACACGACGACGCTCGGCAACTTCCGTCGAAGCTCTCTGGCTGGCTGGCGGCCCTGGCCCGCCTACCCCACCCCGCCGGAGTAGGCGGAGTGGAGTCAGTGGACGGACGGACGGACGGACGCATGGAGTCGGTAGTCTCGGTTCCATGAACTGACACAAATGATTTCTTATTCCTTATTTTGTACTCCGTATTTATTTATTTATTTAATTATTGAAACACGTGGACAATTTCCACTGAAAAGGGGAAAAGGTGCGGCGAACCAGAGGCACAAACCTCGGCGATGGCAGGACCTTAAAGTGGTAATAGGAAGTGGGTCCTGCCGGGTGAATTTATCCCTGGGAAACACAGGAATTTTTTATTTGCCACCCATGATGAAATTTGGATTTTATTTTATTTTTTTGACACAAGCATGTTGAACAACACACTATGAGGGTTTCTTTAGGTAGAGAGGTTGATTTCATAACAAATAAATTAACATGTCACAGCCAGGTATCAAACCCGCAACCACACCATTTAGTTTGGGTACCTTTCCACCATCATCTGGTAGTTTAGGGTCATCTTAGATCAAAATTTATAAATTTTGTATTTAGTAGAGTGCCCTACATCATGGATATAGTCATCGGGATGTCAAAAGTCATGGTTCAACCCTCCTTAATCTCTTTAAATAAAAATAAAAGTAATTTTCTCTTTTTTCATTCAAAAAAACTTCAAAATTCAATCACTTTCTCACTATAGATTCCAAAGCCACAAAACAAAGTCTGTGCACTCCTCATGGTTGAGGACTTTCTAATGGTACCAAGAACTTGACTAGGGGATACACAATCCAAGAGATCTCACCATAATAGATAAAACAAACAACCTAACTTAAGTTATGGATTAGTGTGCCATTGCTATAGCTGAAATAAAAGCAAAAGTAATTTTCCAATTTTTTTAACTAGGAAAAACTTTCATAGTGTTGGTCCAAACACCACAAAACAAAGCATGTGCACCCCTCTTTGCCAAGGGCTTTTTGATAGTACCAAGAATGTGGCCAAGGGACCCATGGGGTGGGAGATCTCAACATAACACAAAATAAAATAAAATAGCCTAACTTAAGGTCTAGACTAGTGTGCCCTATGCTGTTGCCATAGTCAAAATAAAAGTAAAAGTATTTTTCTCGTTTTTTAGTTCATAAAAACTTTGAAATTCAATATCTTTACTTCAACAAGTTGGAATGTCACAAAACAAAGCCTTTGCACCCCTCCTCATCGAGGGCTTTCCAATGGTACCAAGAACACTTCCAAGGGACAAGCAATTCAAGAGATCTCAACGTAACAAACAAAACAAACAAACAAACAACCTAACTTAAGGTATGGATACTTGGAAGGAGAGTCCTAACATTAGCTATACTAAATAGTGCAATTAGGTTGCCCCACACTAATTTCTCAACATTTGATACTATATAAATATTTACTATTATTCTACAAGAATGCACTACTTTTGAATTAGGTATTTTTGTAATTGGGATTGATGAACCTTCATGTGCTCAAATGGAAATATATGTAGAAGTTTTTGTTGACTTCGATGGCTTGTAAAGTAACTTTCCTGAGTGGGTAGGGCAACCTAATTGTTATGTTAAGGCCACCTAATTTCACTATTTAGTGTAGGTTTGGTGAAGAACATAGAGCTTACAAAGCACAGAAATAGGAGACAGTATTTTTACAATTACCCTACAAAACAAAGAATCCCCTGCACTGCAAGGCCCACTTCCGTCGCCGTATGACCACTTTAACGTCCTGCATTTGGGGTATATTAGTGGCATAAAGCGCTCAATTAGTTTCCCATCCCGTCAGTTCGGGAGCCCGCCAACCTGGCCGAGTATCGCGAGGCTTGCGGCCAAATGCAAACCACAGTAAGTTAATAATAAGAATAGAAAGACTTTCATTAAGCCACAAGCGGCTTTTTCAGGAGATTTGGGCCCTGGCTGGCTCCATTATCATTACAATAATATTATAATAACAATAGGCCTAATACAAACCCTTTCTATTAATAATTGAATTACATCAGGAATAGGAATAATAATAATACAAACCCTTCCTATTAATAATCTCAATTAGATCAGGCCCCCCTGCTCTCCGTGCTGAATGATTGTTGCAGGGTTGCTGGGCCCGGATTAAGCTTAAGTTATCAGGATGATCACCCATTTCCGATCAATTATGCAATTCAGCCTATCTGCGGCATGGGAAAAGTTAATGAAAAGAATTCCCTGTGTAGGGAAATAGATTTCTGAAGGATTTCATAATTTCCTAAAATTTTCCCCTTAAAAGTAAAACTATCACAATATTTTTTTGTCAAGATTCTATTTGTCTCATTCTTGATACATAGGCAAACTTATTTCCAACCATAGGATGGTTCCAAAATCGATGTAAGGCTTCCAATGTACATGTTGTGATCATATAAGCTTTCAATGTACACATTGCGGACATTTTTGTTGTCCCTAGGGTCTTGTGGTGCATGAGCTGTCACCTACCGTTCATCTAATCGAAAGTGGAGCAACCTAAACTACAAGAATGGGAGGCTGATTGGAAATGGGTCATCTCCTTTAGATCTCATCGAGTGTTGAAGACAATGGAGCTTATAGTTGTATAACGAGCCTCTTGTAGGGGTTGTTTTGCCCTGGTGTTTGTTTGGTCTTGTAATTAATTGTTTGACATTGTTCATTTTTTGAAGCATACAAAACAAAGTAACGACAAGAGTTTTTTGAAGAAGATCATGTATTGTGAAAGTAAGCTAGGTTTGGAAGATTCTGGTCAAACAATTTGTTTTCCCATGGTCAGGTTGTCAAGGCCAAATTCGACAGTCATAGTGGAGGGACCAAAAGTTGTGTGGGCTCACAATACACCACCCCAGGCCCCTTTTCAAGAAAAGCGTGGAGATGCTCTGAGATAGAGTCCTAGAGTTCAACTTACAACATTCCATGATTTGGATCCCATGATTTTGTATCTAATTAAAAAAAAATGAAATGGTCATGTAGTAAAATGACAATTAGTCACAAAGCTCTTCTTAGCTCCAATGCCCTTACTAAGTTGAATGCACTATTCATGGAGTGATTACTTTATCCCTTAACTTGGTAAAGATAGAGTCTATAACTATATAGTCAAACTTCATAATATTCACATTATATGTTCCTTGTTGCCTTTATAAATTGATGAATTTCTATTTTTTTAGAGAAAAAATTACATGTCTTGAATGCATCATAAAATTGTCATACTTTTTTGTGAAAATTTGAAATTACCATGTATTTTTGGAGATAAAGCAAAAAAACTCATTTCAAATTATGAAAAAAAATTTTAACTTTTCACTAAAGGTGTCTATTGTAGCCTAGAATATTATATTATACAACAATATTCTTTGTCATTCTATATTTAAAAATTTGGTTAAAGACTCAACTTCAAGCTCCAAAAAAAATACCCATTTAAAAGAAATTCTCAAAAATTTCAAGAATTGAACTTGAGAAGTTCAATTTTTCCTAATTTTGTCCCAAAGCCCCCTAAAATCATTTTTAATATTGAAATCAAGTTTAAAGTTCAAAAACCAAAATTGCTAAAATACACTACATAAAAATATTGTTTTTGAATACAATATTCTATACAAAATCACAAAATAACTAATATAGTTTGAAATTAACTCAATGATGTGCACATATCAAGAACAAAGTAGTACAATCAAATAAATTGGATGAAAATAATTAATTCTCTAATAAATAAATAAAATTATGACCATTAATAGGTCACCTTTTGGCTTCTCCAAACTTACAGAGTTATTGATTTTCTAATGACCTAAATCCCTTCCATGGTGTATACGCATGCACATCATTTGAAGTCCTATCAAATTTTCATTACGTACTAAAATATGACAATGTGTACCTCTTTATTTTTTAATATATAAATTATTATATTTTATTAAATTACTTAATTACAATAAATAATGTAGTAAAGTATGATAGCATTGCATTATGAAACATAGACATTTTAGCATAGGAACTTAACTAGAAACACCTCCTTTTGTAGGAGTGGGATCTAAACTTCAATTTAGAAAAAAGAAAACCCAATATGATTAGATTGCATTAAAAATTGTTGTCATTCAAATTGAAAAATTGAAAAAAAATTAAAATACAACCTAAAATCAAAAATCAAACTTTTGGGATACCTCTAATAGATATCAACAATTTATGCCCCTAATGTAACCCAATCCTTTAGAAGTTAATCAATTTGTGTTGGTGGTAGCACTATCTTTGAATTTCATCAAACTATTCAACTTGTGATCTCAAGGAATTACAAGAAAAATTAGGGTTGCAATGACAAGAGACTATTTTTGTTTTCTAATTGGTTTTGCAAAGAAGTTGCAATGATTAAGGGTATTGGAATGTCAAAGGCAAAGGAATGTCCGTGATTTTTGCTTGTTAGGTGGCTAATGGTTTGCCAACAATCGTTTGATTATGATGCTTTCTTGCTATGTCAATGAATTTTTTGAAGGTTTCTTTTGACGGAATTCGATGTAGACATGGTTGATTCAATCAAAGTCAACTACATCATAGCAAATGTCCTATTAGTTTTTTATTAGCATAACCCTAAGTCAATGTTAACTATAGATAACAAAAGAACCTTAGGTTAGATCATGGTAGACCACCTACTCAGTGTTGTGAAAGAACACTTCAGAATTTCTCCAAATTCTGCTATGTTGACAAGTGTACCAATATGATAAACTAATCTTACATGCATTCTGCCTCATATCATCATTGTCTATTGAACCCCAAAGCTTTGCTTACAATTTAAATATCTAGTGGTTTAGAGTCCCGAATTCGTACAAATTGTGCCAACAAGGAGATTGGTATTAGAGTTTAAAATTTAGGATATAGTACAATGATAGCTCCTACTTGGAAAAGAAACACTAACTATACACATACATAGCTCAAAATGAGACATAAATTATTATTTTGTTTGTTTGCAAATAGAAAATAGAAGCTCCTCTACTCGTCATGCAAGTTCTTCCCCTCCCTTTTAGACAACTCCTTGTGTAAATTTACAAATTATGTACCATGGATGATTGCAACATATTGTATAGGAGTAGTAATATAGTATGCTTTAAATAAGTGATGCTATAAAAACTTCAACATTTACAAAAATGTTAAGTCCAATATTTAAAATTTATGCTATAGTAGTTTTACGTTGTTTTTGAAGTAACCACTAGTGAAGTAACTGGGGGCTTAAAATCAAGATTTATGTTCTTGTGCATACTAATTGTAAGCCTTCGAAAAGACTAAAAGTACCACAGCCTCATGAAAAGACATCCCTTATTTTCTCTTATAACAAGGGCAAATTGTGTCATAATTTCATCTATTACACTTTCATCCACTTGATTTTCCATTCATTCTATTTTGCTAAACCCTAATGACATCCAAACATCTTCTTAACAAAATGTCACACCTTCATGAAATCTCTGGATATTGTTGCATTGCAATGGACTTCATTCTAGTATATAATAAACATCAAGGGGATATGAACAAATGCAAAAAGGTCTTGAAAGCTAATGGAAAAATTCAATTGACATGTTCTTTGAAGACACAAAGAGATATTTGTGAATGGCTTTACGAGTAACTTTTACCATCATCCATGTTCATACAAACATCACATTAAGCATGTCTATTCGACACATTGTTTGGGTGATCAAGGGGTACATCATTTGGAGTTTGCTCATCTTCCACAACACAACAGTCTCTAAAATCTTTAATAGTATAAATCAAACTCTTTTTTCCAACATATCACTTCATCTCTCTTTCTTGTTTTAGTAGTGCACTACTTCGGTTGATATCAAGTGACTTGAAATGAGCTAGTACATTCTTTGCACACATATTCCAACAACAATGTGTATTGGATAAGATTTCCAATATGTAAATGAAGAATCATCTTTTGAGAGTGTTGCTGATCAAGTTGGAGGTGTAGACATGGTCACCTTGGCCACTAATGCAAACTTGTATCCTTCAATTTGTATATATGGATTCCACAATAGTATTCCACCTATTTTACTAATCCATAATACAAATGTCATTACGATATGAGATTTGTGTAGTGAATTAGTTGAGTAGGTGGAATATGATTTTGATGAATGTTTATGTTGCATTGATGAGAATTTGTATCATTATTTAGCCTTTATTATACATATAGATTTTGTAAAAGAGCATAGTACAGGGTCCCATGTAATCCACAAACAACAATTTGAAATAAAAATTTGGTGTAAATGTTGTGGTGTTTTTTTGAATGTTCATGTTGGATTGATAGAAATTTGTCAGTGCAATCGTATGTTTGTATTTAGTAAGAGAACACATTGATGTGTAATCTATTTGTACATGATGGAAATGTCATTTTTCTATGTATTACACATGAATTTCTATATTATAGTGTTTTCTTATTGAATTTAGTTCTTTATTGGAGTCATGAGTACTTTACATCTTTAAGATAAATGTATGTAGGTAGATTGACTTGAAACTTTTGTTTTGACATATATACAATTCTTTTATTTATTCTTTGAATGCATGTGCAATTGGTGATTTAACATTGGAAAGATGACAGATCCAAAAAAATCAGAATGCATAATTGATGATTTTTCAAAAAATTCCTTCAATTCATTTTTATTTTTGTGGTTTCCTTATATTATACATTTTTTGAATTTTTGTCTCAAAATAATAGAATATCCATACAATGTATTTTAACATTATTGCTTTTTAGTTCTAAAACCTTGATATCAATGCCCAAGAATAAGATTTGTTTGAACACTACAATCAAAATAAGATTCTTTAATCCTAATTTTTATTCAATAAAATAAAATGAATAATTCTTGAAAATTTTTAAATTATTATATTTTGAAGTTAAAAATTGATAATCAATTATAGAATGACATAGTAATTTTGTATGCACTATGGCATTTCAAAGTCTAGTTATATAAACCTAGTTTTCCATTTTTTAGATTTCCAATCTAAATATTGTGTATGGATATGAATTTTCTATAAACTTACGTCTAAATTTTGTAATAGTTTCAAATTTTTACAAAAGAAATGTTGCAAATTTACAACATATTGAAGATATGCAATTTCATCTTTGAAAAATAAAAATAGTTCTTTTAATTCATTAATAGTGATGATATATGGAATGGAGGTTTTCGAAATTTGAATCATAGTTATGGGCCCATTCTTTAAGGTTCTAGAAGACTACACCTTCTTGATGAACAAACTACCATTTATTGTGTGAACTTCAAGGATGTTTTGCTAAGCCATTGTTTAAGTAATGTTGTGTATTTTGATATATAAGGTCTCATTTTTTGATATGACAATTAAAAAAATTGACAAAAAAGCTAAGGTTATTGGTATGTAAGGGTTTTATACTATTTTAGAATATACACACCAAATGACCTTTAACCTGAGATTACAATTATAACTAATTAAGTCACTCCAACTTTCAAGAAACAATTTGTGTTACTACTAGCTTAGTCAACTAGAAATATACTGAAAAGAAAAATGACTCCATTTCAATTTACTCAAGACATAAGAATATATTTGTAAATTTAAAAACACTAGATTCAAAAAAGATAAAATTAAATAGTATAAAATTTACATATTTACAAATGAAAAAACAAAACTATTGTATTAAAAAGTTGAAAAATTATAAGTTCAACTAAAATTATGCAAGTTCATAAATATACAAATTTATAGATTATTTTCAAAACATGAAAATTTCAAACAATTTAAAATGTGAATTTTTGTAATTGAAAGCACTCAAGTTTATTTAATTAGTAGAAGGGTTTGAATGATATAAGACCTTTTGTATTAATTTGTACAAATATAGATGAGTGTGATCTACTTGTTAGGGACCTTTGCATGAGATTGAAATAAAAGGTGGGTGGAAGTTGGATGAATATTACAATAATTGAAATAAAGTGTAAATATGTGATTTGCATATTACTACATTGTATCATGATTTGCATAATTTGGAATTTAGTGCGAGTTCTTAGAGCATGCACTTAGTGTGAAATGAAAGGTTGCTCTCATATGAGCCTAAAATGAAGAGCCTATGAGCCTAGAAGACTATACACTTGTATTACAAGTGTCTATAATATAGAAATCTCTCATAATTATAGTGTAACTATGACTTGTTATAGGTGATTATGACATAAACACCTTCAATGGTTGTAAGATATCTATTATATATATGCTCAAGGGTCACATTCTTGCATTTCTATGTTCACACTAGCATCATTGTTCTATAAATTTAGAACATTCTAAAGTGTATTTTAAAAATATCCTTAAAACTAAAATTATAGGAATTATTTCAAACTACCTCACTTTGTAAGTGGTCCATTTTTTATAATTTTTCTATAAAATAGATCCTATAGTTCCTCTCATCTAGTTTCTAAGGGTTTTTTGTATAGTGTCTTCATTTAGTGCAAGTTGGGGCTAACCTTTAAAGTTCTTTAGGTGTTTTCGAGTGAAATCACCACATCAAAATATCTATTGAAAAAAAGGTGGAGTGGTCATATTAATTGTATCTTTTGCAATTCTAAATATAGGATCTTGTCCTTAATTTGAATTTCTACGTCACTAGAATTTTTTCAAGCTAACTTGTTTTGCATCTTAAAGAGCATAATGTAAAAAAGTAATCCAATAATTTTTTTTGTAGTTGTTCCCAAAAGGTGATGTTTCAATTTTGAAACTTCTTTAGAAAATATTTTTTGTCTTCCGCTACTTAAGAAATTTGATATTATGTTAGAAAATTGAGTTCATAACCTTCATTTTCATCCTTTAAATAATCGTTACTTATAAGGGTGTATAAGATTGTAGGAAAATCTCAATTCCTGATATGTATACAAATACTAAAAGATGTTGCAACTTGCAAATTGCAACATGTCCTTTGTCATGGGGAAACTATTGTAGAAAACCATCTAAGCTCTATTTACTTTTTTGTTTTAAAAAATTGTAAAAATTGAACTACAAATCAATCCTCATGGTCATTTTTTGGAGGACCTTTTATGACTACTAGCAGAACAAAATTATTCATATCTTCTACCTCATTTATTTATAGTAGAATGAATGAAGTTTCCTTGAATATAAAGATTTATTCTAAAAGAATGTTTTTAGTTCTTACCCCCCAAAGAACTAGAGCACATTCTAGAAATAAATGATCAAAAACTACCAATTTTTTGGTTGGTGAGGGAAAATGTAAAGAACTTTTTTTTAAAAGTTTTTTCAAATTACAAGAAAAATACTCATTTAAGAGAAATTCTCAAAATTTTCAAAAACTTAGATTCCAAGAGTTTCCATTTTTAAAAGTTTTACTCAAAAGGCCCTTCAAAAAATCATTTTCAATGTCGAAATCAAGTTCAAATTCAAAAAGTCAAAAGTGCTAAAATACACTACATAAGTAAACGATTTTTTGATACAACATCCTATGCAAAATTAGGAAATAACTAATATATCTTGAAATTAACTCAATGATGTGTACATACTATGAGCAAAGTTGTACATTCAAATAAATTGGATAAAATCATTAGTTTTCTAACAAATAAATAAAATTGTAACTATACATATGCCACCTTTGGGCTTCCCCAAACTTATAAAGTTATTGATTCTATAGTTACCTACTACCTATACATCGTGTATACGTATACACACTATATAAAGCCCCATAAAATTACAACATTACAAATTTAAATATGACAATGCATGCTTGTATGTTGTATATGATACTTTTAAAAGATTTAATTACAATAAATAATGTAATTAAGTATGATAGCATTACAATATAAAACATGGACATTTGAGCATAAGTACTTGGCTAGAAATACCTCCTTTTGCAAGAGTGGGATCTAAACCTCAATTCAAGAAGAAGAAGACCCAATATGATTAGATTGCATGTAATCATGACTTGTTGTCGTTTCAATTGAAAAAATTGAAAAAAAATTAAAATACAATGAAAGTTTTTAATAACAAGTTATGACCCAAATTTTCATGACTTTCAGGATAACTCTAATAGATATTGACAATTTATGCCCCTAGTGTATCCCAATCCTTTAGAAGTTAATCAATTTGTATTGGTGCTGGCAATATTTCTGAATTTATTCAAGCTATTCAACTCATGATCCAGGAGAATTACTAGAAAAATTAGGGTTGCAATGGCAAGAGACTATTGTTTTCTAATTGGATTTGCAAAGAAGTTGCAATGATTAAGGGCATTGGAATGTTGGAGACAAAGGGATGTCCATGGTTTTTGCTTGTTAGGAGGCCAATGGTTTGCCAACAATTGTTTGATTATGATGCTTTCTTGCCATGTTAGTGAATTTTTTGATGCTTTGTTTTGTTGGAATTCAAGGTAGACATGGTTGATTCGGTCGAAGTGAACTACATCACAGAAACTTCCCTACCAATTTTTGATTAGCATAAACCTAAGTTGATGTTAACCATGGATAACAAAAGAACCCTGGGTTAATCATGGTGGACCGCCTACGCAGTGTTGTGAAGTAACGCTTCAAAATTTGAAAGATAAATTCTCCGAGTTGCGCTGCAACAAGTAAAGCATTATGATAACCTAATTTTACATTCGAATTTTACATGCTGCCTCATATCATCATCGTCTATTGAACCCTTAAGCTTTGCTTACTGTCTGGATATCCAGAGCGAAAGCTTTAGAAATAGCTTGTGTTGCAATTGCAACAGCATGGTAATATGAGCTCCAATTTTAGTTCTCTTTAGAGTTTCATTCGCCTTCTCTAGTTCGAACTAAACAAGCATAGCAACTACCATTCAACGTGAATTTTGACCTTGCATTGGCGCCACTGTCGTGATGCATCGTGGAAAAGCTCAGCGTAAAGTAAAGATTCGGGTCAAGTATGCTGCCTTTCATCGTTTCCGTTTAACCATGCTTGGAATTGCAAAGCTCATGCTCAGTTGCTCAGTCACCAAGCTTGTTGTTCGTGGGTATTACAAGTCGAAGACATCCAGAATCGTACGTCTTGTCTGAAAGTGAAATTGTTTGTTGAATGAAAATTTCTAGACGTGAACTTATTTGTTCTAGTCAGTTTATGATACCCTTTTAATTGCTGTAGTTCTGTCTGAGTCAATTGTGAGTCCATCAATTGTGCTTACACAGGTCACGACATTTCAAAGTTTGTCGAAAGTTGGACTGTACTGTACATGTAATGGACTGATACATGTTTCAATTGATGAGCTCTATTTTGCTATCTGCGTCACCTGGATTTTGTTGTAGGTGACGCAGATTTCTACTAGTGTTTGTGACTTTTTCACTCACTCCAAGTGTTGTTGCTATTTCGGGGAATGAAAAGTGACAGGATTTGTAGTAGTGTGAAAGGACCAAAAACCTCATGAAAGGCCATCACTTATCTCTTTTGGCTTACATTAGTATAGGTGCAAATTGTGTCATGATATCATCTATTACACTTTCATCCACTTGATTTTCCATTCATTCTTTTTTGCTAAACCCTAATGACATCCAAACATCTCCTCCAAAAAATGTCACTCCTTCATGAAATCTTTGGATATTGTTGCATTGCAATGTAATGGGCTTCATTCTAGTATATAATGAACGTCAAGGAGACATGAACAAGTGCAAAAAGATCTTGAAAGCTGATGGAAAAATTCAATCGACGTGTTCTTTGAAGATAGAAAGAGATATTTGTGAATGGCTATAAGAGTAACTTTTACCATCATTCATGTTCATATAAACATCAAATTAGACGTGTCTATTCAATGCATCGTTTGAGTCATCAAGGGATACATCATTTGGAGTTTGCACATCTTCCACAACCCAACAATCTCTAGAATCTTTATTAGTATAAATCAAACTCTTTTTTCCAACATATCACTTCATCTCTCTCTTGTTTTAGTGGTGCACTACTTTGGTTGATATCAAGTGACTTGAAATGAGCTAGTACATTCTTTGCACACATATTCCAACAACAATGTGTATTGGATAAGATTTCCAATATGTAAATGAAGAATCGTCTTTTGAGAGTGTTGCTGATCAAGTTGGAGGTGTAGACATGGTCACCTTGGCCACCAATGCAAACCTGTATCCTTCAATTTGTATAAATGGATTCCACAATAGTATTCCAACTATTCAACTAATCCATAATACAAATGTCATTATGATATGAGATTTGTGTAGTGAATTAGTTGAGTTGTTGGAATATGATCTTGATGAATCTTTATGTTGCATTGATGAGAATTTGTATCATTATTTAGCCTTTATTATATGTATAGATTTTGTAAAAGAGGATAGTACATAGTCCCATGTACTCCACAAACATCAATTTCAAATAAAAGTTTGGTGTAAATGTTGTAGTCTTTTGTTGAATGTTCATGTTGGATTGATAGAAATTTGTCAGTGCAATCGTATGTTTGTATTTAGTAAGAGAACACATTGATGTGTAATCTATTTGTACATGATGGAAATGTCATTTTTCTATGTATTATAAATAAATTTCTATGTTCTAGTTTTTTTTTTATTGAATTTAGTTCTTTATTGGAGTCATGAGTACTTTACATCTTTAAGATAAATGTATGTACATAGATGCACTTCAAACTTTTGGTTTGACACATATACAAATTTTTTTTTAATTTTCTGAATGCATTTGCAATTGGTGATTTAACTCTTGAAAGATGACAAACACCAATTTTCTTTTAATAAAAAACAAGTTGTGAACCATGAAATTGATGATTTTTCTTCTAGTTTTATAAGTACAACTTTGTTGAGAAAGTATTTCCATAATTGATTCATATTTTTGATGTATTTTTTTCTTGTGTTATATATTTTTTGAATTTTTGTCTCAAAATGATAGAATACCCATACAATGTATTTTAACACTATTGCCTTTTAGTTCTAATACCTTGATATCAATACCCAAGAATATGATTTGTTTGAATACTACAATCAAAATAAGCCTTTCTAATCCTCATTTTTATTCAATTGAAGAAATTGGATAATTCTTGAAAATGTATAAATTATTGTAGTTGAAAATGGAAAGTGAACAACCAAGTATAGAATGACATGGAAGTTTTGATATGCACTATGGCATTTCAAAGTCTAATTGCATACAACTAATTTTAAAATTTTAAAATTTATTAAGTTTACGCAGGTGTACCATAGTGTGACATGGTTTTTTATTTTATTGTATTAATTCATTAATGTCAAAATCGAATTTCTATCAAAGAAATTATGAGACAAACAACAAAATTTGAGAAAAAAAAGTAGGAGCTTTGTTGAAAACTTCACTAATAAAGTTTTAGTGATGGAAGGGTTTTGAATTTGTGGCCAACATGCTTAGGATGTTAAGAGTTAGCACAACACATGAATGACACCATTTGGTACTTATATTCACAAATATCCAAATGCTTTGAATAGATACTTTGTTCATTTACTACTCAAGCATTCTATATACATTCAATACCTTGAATTGTTTCAAAGCCCATTTCTTCTATGTATGCATGTTAGTGGTAAAAGGACATAACATTTTGATTATAATGAAGAAATGACAAATTGTGAAATAATTACAAGAATAGAAAACTGAAATCGTCATTAATTCATATCAGTGTAAACAAATCACTTTGGATGAAAAAAATAATTATTTCATTATTGCAAAGATGAAAGCCATGTTACACTGTGGTATTGATATGAATTTTTAGCAATTTGAATTCAAAATTTAAGAATAGATTCAGAATTTCACAAAAAAAACCTAGAAATTTATGACATCTAGAAGACATATGATTTCATCTTTGAAAAATAAAAAATAATTTTTTTATGCAATTATAGTGAAGATAAGTGGAACGAAAGGTTTGGAAGTTTGAATCATAGTCATAGGCCCTTCTTGTAAGGTTTTAGGTGAAGAAACTACCATTTACAAATTGATCTTCAAAGATGTTTTGCTATCATTGTTTAAGTACTATTGTGTATTCCGGGTCTTCTTTTTTACAATGACAATTCAAGTATTTGACAAAAAGGTAAGGACATTGGTATATATGAACTTTTTACTATTGTAGAATATACATGCCAAATGACTTTTAACCTGAGATTATATTTATAATTAATTGACTCAACCCCACACTAGTTTCATTAGCTTACAAATAGTGTAACTACATTGTAGCTTTCTAAAATTTTGGTCAAAAAATAAGCAATTGAAGGGGTGTTTTGTTTGGGGGATATTACTAACCTAACTTGTCCTCCTTTAAGATATATAAACTAAAGGATTGCTCAATTCATGAAAATTCAACTTGATCCACACAACCTTCCATCTCTTCTTTATCAATAACTATAAATATACATTTCAAAATTTTTACTTTGCCATATTGACTGTTCTAAAGCACATTGTCTCAAAAACAAAATATATGGAGACACATGTACTTGACACTTGTACATGGATAGAAAAGTCCTTGCTTTTACCAACTCTCCAATACCCAACTTGTACTCAAAATGGAATGAGACTGATAACCAACCAATTTCCTAGATAGCCCATTCGTCTACCAAGGCAATGGAATTAAGTTTCCAAAGGGTGGGGTGTCATTTTTTAACATGCTAGGTAGGAAGTCCATGAAGCACTTGGGCTCTAAAAGTGTACACCTTCAATTGTACACTATTTGTACATGCTTTCTGATTGCATAAGGAATGTACAAACAGTGTACATTTCAAGAGGTGGATGCTTTACTGACCATTACATCTGACCTTCAAAAATTCATAGCTAATTCCACAAAGCTCCAAGAAATATGAAACAACTTGGGTTAGATGCCAAATTCCATTTGTCTTTAAAGGAAAATTTACTGAAAAATATTTTCAAGAGAAGTTAAATCTCCCCAAATTGATTTTCAACGCTTAAATGATGGGCGCTTTATGGACCTCCTACCTTACTGTACAATTCCATACGTTGCAGAATGACTGAACTAGGCAGAATTCTCACACGTCTGACATGACAGAAAATAATGATCTGATCAAACTCAGCCCTCGACAAGCACTGAAGAAAAATGTAGATCTGTAAGAAGCTCAAGTCACGAGTTCCTGGCAATTGATCCCAGAGCTTCACATGCACAATTTTAGTGTCAGGGGTGGAAAATGTTCTCTGCACTGTTTCCCAGACAGAGTTGCTGCTAAAACAAGTGCCAAGAATACATACAAGACACCAAAATGATATGTTTGATATGTCCCTGCATTGGCTTGGCTTTCATTTGAGATAAGAAAAAAAGGACGATGGACTCTCCGGAAGCCCAATTACTGTGAGCTCATCTTCAGCCACCACGTTTAACATCTTGAAGCAGGACTCTTATTGAGACCACCTCAGAACTCAGGGTAACAGCTACCTTGTTACCCAAAATGAACTTCGTCACAAAATTGAAAGCACCCTTGGGATATGTACATACTCCTGCACTGTACTGGCTCTTGTAGCACTCCATGTTTTGCAATGAAAATACTTTCATTTTCGCCCCAAAATAAATAAAAGGCATAAAGACTTCATGACTTCTTGTGATGCTTCTAGAATATAATAGCTGACGGTCTCTCACCAGAATTTTCAGATGATTGCTGCTTTTAAAAAGCACCGCCTGGAGGTTGGGCTTCAAAAACCTCAGGAGTGTCCTTGTCCTTCTCCTGTTTACGTTTCTTCAACTCTGTGATGGTGATAGCTATGGCTGCCCCCACCAGAGCTACTGACAGGATCACTCCCAGTACAATGGCAGTGACTTTGGCAGCTCTGGATCTCTTCTCCACACCACCTACTCCACGGAAACACCGACACCCACACCGCATGAGACGTCACATTATTCACCATTTCTCTTCAGAAACTGAGCAAAATTCTCTCAAAATAAAGGCGTTATCCGTGAACTCATATTTTTTCAACCTTATTTCAAATAATGGCAAGAATAATCGAAAAAGGGCTTTCAAGCACCCACAGATTCAATCAAGGTCACCAAATTGCTGGGCAATTTTAGATTAATCCTTGATTTCTTTTTACATAGGGTCAGCAACACAACATTGACACAATACGTATAAAGGATAACTCTAATTGGAGGAGTCACAATTCATGATTTCAAGCTGTATGATTCTTGTGTGTCTTTCCAAATCCAGCCGGGCATGATTCTAAGCCCTCAAAATCTTGCGTCAGTGTACTTCCCCACTCGCAGGATCTCCAGATCTTGAATTCCGACACCCCGATCTCAAAGAAAGAATGCTACTACTGTCGGTGGCAGTCAGAGAGGTCAGGGCAAGCTCACAAACAGGAAGGAAATCCAACCTAAGGGTGCTGAACCTCTTAAGATAACTTAATGTAATGAAACAATGATACGACTGTTAATGCCAGTCAAAGTGACCTTAGGGCGAATTCAAGGACAGAACACCTCTAATCCTCTCCATCCAATCGAATCGAATCGAATCTCAAAAATTGTGTCGAAATCTCAAGACAACTCAAAGAAATAATGCTACCATTATCGATGACAGTCAAGGTTGGCTTAGGGCTAAATCACCAGCAAGACGGAATCCAACCCATCAGACATCACATGTACCTTCACAAATTGAGTTCCTTCACAAGAAATAATAGGACTACTGCCTCTCGTAAAAGCTGTTCAAAAACATCAAGGCAATGCGAAGCAAAAAACACGCCACAACTGTCAGTAAATCCAAAGAAAGAATGCTACTGTTGTCTCCTTCAAACTCTTGTTCATGAACCTCAAGACAGGACGAAGCAAAAAATCGCTACTACTATCTGTAAATCCAAAGAAGAATGCTACTACTGTCTCTCTTGAAACCTATTCAGAAATCCTCACGACAATGCGAAGCCCAATCCGCTACTAATACTGTAGGTAAATCCAAAGAAGAATGCTACTACTGTCTCTCTTGAAACCTGTTCAGAAAACCTCAAGGCAATGCGAAGCAAAAAAACGCTACTATTATCGGAACCACTCAAATTCAGGTTAGGGCAAACAAGCCCGACTGTACCTCATCGGCGTCAAGTCTCTCTTCAGAGACGGTGCCAAATTCTCAAGAATATCCAAAGAAAGTATGTTACTACAGTCTCTCTCCAAATCTGGTCACAAATCTCAAGACAATGCGAAGCCAGAAAACGGCTACTACTGTCGGTACCACTGAAACTCAGGTTAGGGCAACCAAGACAGACTGCACATTGATCATCGGTTTCAAATCACCTTTCAGAAATGGTGCAAAATTCTCAAGAAAAACCCAATGAAAGAATGCTACTCCTGTCGGTAACTGACTAAGACAGGTTAGGGTACCCCGGACAGGAATTGCATTCTTTCTCTCTCTTTAGAAATGGTGCAAAATTCTCAAGAAAACCCAAACCAAGACTGCACCTCATCAGACGTCTCACATCTTTCTCTTCCGAAACGGTTTCAAAGCCTTTTCAAAGTACTGACGGGTGATTACCAAAGCAAGCTTACCAACAGGAAACTCCTCCGTGCGTTGGACGAGGAACTGTGGGCACTCCGTGCACAGATCGGTTTGGATCCCACACAAATTCGCTAGCTGCAAAGCTCTTGTGAAGTTCTCGGTGGCCGGCGGGTAGAAAGTCGCATCGCAAATGCAGGCCGTGCGGTAGGACCCCACTTCGTTCATCCCCTCGCAACAGCCCGCGTCCGGCGAGGCCACCAAGTTGGCCAGGAACGGCTGGCAGTTGCCCATCTGGCTGGCCATGTTCTGCTGGTCGTAGTAAGTGCAGGCCGAGGGGGAGATCATGGAGGAGCTGTTGAGAGTGCAATTCACGGACACAACTTGCGCAGACAGCTTGTCCATTGAAAGAAAGGTCATCCCCACCAGCGCAAGTATGAAAGCCATTCTAGTCCTCATGATCTCTCTGTCTGTTTCTCACTCTCTTTGCAACTCCCAAGTCCCAACTCTTGCTATCTAGCTACACATCCCTGCACCAAGCAACTTCCTCTACTAACTTACTACAAGCCAACAAGCTGCCCAAGCCATTCGAACAGACAGGAATGAAATGTCGGAGACCACAAAAGGAGGAGGAGTTCACCAGCAAGGAGAATGCCCAGAGAATTGAGCAGCAGGAGAGATTACGGAGGTGGACTTTGGGAGCGCAAATGAGCATGAAATCGGCAACGTGGGGACAGAAGGACAACTACAGTACTGTGGCCGAAAAATTCAAATGTAGTACCGGTAGCTGCTGGGGGCGGGGGCTAACTTAAGTTAACTTAATGGCTCACTTCCTTGTTCCCAGAATAGGTAGCCAATAGAAAAAGGCTACAAGCTTTGATAGTGGAACAAGACATTGAAAAGGTTTCAGTTACGCTTATCTTAAAGGGTTAACTTATTTTAAAAATTGGGGAGTCACTCACTTCCTCCTTCAGTTCACTGGCTGAAGTAAGTTAGTCAGTGGGCCATTCGTTCGTCCTATTGAAAAATAATAAGCTTCAGTCTGTTGCACGGACTGAGGTGATATTGATAACAGGAAATTCGTCCCATTCGTTTGCTGCAAGATACTTGGGTTTGAATTTCCGTAGCCTTCGTTTACATTAGTTTGAGACAGTTGGTGGTTGCATTGTTTACACTTTACACTCAACAGTGGGATCGCCAACGGAATTTTATATGTTTAAGTAACTTAAGCTTATCACCATTCGGTGCACAACGTGCTGCAACGTCCACCGAAACTTTCGTGTATTAACTTAACCCTGGAACGTCCAGACTCATCTCCAGAATCATGAAGTGCTATTTGGAAGTACATTTTGGAATAGACATATAAACAAAAGTTGTAGACTGTGAGTTGTAGATTCCATCTGTATGGTTAGATTCACCAATGCTATCATCAATATTTTTTTTTTTTAATCAATTTTGAAAGGGAAATTTCAAAATTCCTTCAAAATTTGGTTACAAGCAAAACATTATCATTTATCAAGTAAAATTTGTTGGAATGAATTTGAAATGAGGTTCTCTTGATTTGAAATGAGGTTCTCTTCATACAATGATTTTTTGAAATTTTTGTGTTCTTCAAATCTATGACCCCATTTTAGAAAATCCAGGTTTGAACTAAAGTCAATGCAATTTGACCACTTGACATCCTTGCACATTTGTAATTTTAGAAAAATATGTACTCTAGTAACACCAAATCAAAGCCTTAGATAGGACAACAAATTGATAAAGTATCTCCAAAAATTAGGATGACTTTCATCCAAGCAAAAATGAGAAGATACAATAGTTGCAATCTATTCGTCGTCCATTTTTTGGACATTAGAACGCTCCAGGGTTAATTTATACTAGAAGTTTTTGTGTTCACGGGTGAGAACGAATTGAGAGTGTTTGGTTAGCTCCCAATTTTTTTGTACTCTCCTATTGTTGTACATTTAGCTGCATATCATTGCTTGTAAGAATGCAAGCTCATCCTAAACCCTAAATCCTTTAAAAAAAACTTAGTATTATGGGAGTCTCAAAATTGTTGCTTTGAGCAGTTTAAAGGGTTGTAACTACTGTCATAGATTCCAACTAGGACATATTAAAAACTTTAGGGCATGTCAATATGGTGCATTGAAATGCTATCAAGGTAATTTGGTGCCAACCTCTGTGTCAACTTAATATCAAAGTGATTGAAAAAATGACATGGAAAAGGCCTCTGCTATCAAAATGGCATTCAATTAGATTAGCCCAACTTTTGTGATGCAAGGCTCCAATGGAGTAGAAAGCAAATTAGTGACATTTTTTCAATTAAGCTTAAAAATATTTAAATCAAGAATAATATGTTAATTCAAGTGTTGACTTTTCAAAATGCCCATGGGGCTTACAATGTCCTTCAAGGGTTAATGAAGATTCTAATTTTAGTTGTTTGAATTGTTGCTTCTTACATTAACATTATTCTCAAGAGCTTGAACTTTCCTATTGTACAATCTAAGTGGCAAGATACTCTATCATTGTTTGGTGATTCTAGTTCAACAAATAGTTCAAGAATGAAGGAGAAATTGACATTGACAAGTTGGATAACACGAATTGGATCATGATTTAATTTGTGTTGAAATATGGTCCAATATGAATTCTCTTTTTCAAAATGGACTCACATGACACCCCATCTCCATTTTTGACTAATGTTATAAGGAGTACTAAGGAACTCATTTGTGTCAGGAGAGTGTAAAAACACTGACAAACAAAGGTTCAAGGAGAATTTGAGCCCAACGAACTAGTATCCATAGTTTTCTTTTGAGAAACGGTTTTAGATTGATGATCTGAGAAATTGAGCCCAACCATCTAGTTTCCATAATTTTCTATTGAGAAATGTTTTTTCATTGGTAATCTTCAGCTATTCCTTGTAGTTTTACTGAAAATAATTAGTTTTTGAAACAGTGACCGGTTCATTTTCCCAAATTCTACAATTGTGATGTGTTGAGGGATTGCGTTGTGCCCAGTTCGCTAACGAACGTACAAATTGTGCAACAAGAAGTGAGCGACGTCTGACACCCTTAATAAGCACACCCAAGGGCAGAGACAGTCTTACTGCCATCTGTAAAAAGCTGAACATTCTTGAGGAGCTGCCTCCCTTGGACACGATAAGAACTGAAGCAGGATTCCCACATGCCATGAGCTCAAGATTGTGTACAAGAAGAATCTGAAGAGGAGCACCAAAAACAACTGCAAAAGAAGACAAACAACAATCACTCATTGAGCTTCATCCATGCTCTTTACAGTGAATGTCAAACTTTTGAGTCTTCTAATTCAGGTGGCGTCTGCAGTGGGGACAGAAAGGCAAGTTCTCACAACTGCTGAAAATGGTATTGCACATCAACAAGCGTAATCTCTTGATTAGAATACAAGGATCAGGTATAATTCGACTAGACTAACCTAGATTAACCCCTAAACGTCCAGATTCATTTACAGAATTGACGATTTGAGAAAAATCACTATAAAGTGCTATTTGGAAGCATATTTTGGAATTGATATACAAATGAAAGTTATAGATTATGATTTGTAGATTCCATCTATACGGTTAGATTCACCAATTCTATCACCAATATTTTTTTTATAAACTTTGAGAGAAAAATTCCAAAATTCCTTCAAAATTCGATCACAAGCAAAATATTATCAAATTTTGAGTAAAATTTGTTGGAATGGCTATGAAATGAGGTTCTCTTCACATGGTGATTTTTTGAAATTTTTGTGTTCTTCCTATCTATGACCTCATTTTCACTAATCCAATTTAGAACTAAAGTCAATGCAGTTTGACCACTTGACATACTTGCACATTTGTAATTTTAGAAAAATATGAACTCTAGTAATACCAAATCCAACCCTTAGATAGGACAAAAACTTGATAATGTATCTTCACAAATTAAAATAACTTTCATCCAAGTAGTTAGGAGGATGAAACTGGTGTTTCAAACTGTTCATCGTCCAGAAAATGGACGTCGACGCGTTTAGGGGTTAAATGAGTTGAAAATTCCGACTCATAGTAGGAATCCAGTGAATCTTCATAGAGTAATTACATTAACTCCAACTTCGTTCCTGTATCATCTTTGTTCATGTAAAACGAAGAATAATCTGATGTTCAAGAAATCAATCATACTTCCATGAATGTCCTGCCAAACTGCAGAATTAAAGATTTGTCGGTCGCTGCTGAACATATACAAACCATTACCAACAGTCTGGATACAATAACACAGGACAATCTTTCACAATCTATGCTATGGAGGAAAAAAATAGCAGCTTACGGTACAAGAAGCTATGTTGCAGTAACTTAACATATTTTTGAGGAAGGTCCTATTCAAATTTCCTGACATGTAATTTCCTTATCACGTTGGTTATGCAAAGCCTCCTCCCCTTCCATCCGTAGCCAATCAAATTGTTTCCAGGGATCAATACCGTCACGATTGAGAAGAATGATGACACCATTGAATAGAAAGTTACATTGTTGAAAAGAAAACTGTTTGAGAGAGGTAATGACATTGTTAACAGGAACACCGTAGTGCGAGCATTGGGAATGTATTCTTTGTGGACCATTTCAAGCACAACTCTCCTCTAAGGAAAGAAATTTCTGACATTATTGCAAGACGATCGACATCAAAAAGGACAAGACGACCATACAGATGGTGATGACTGGAGATCCAAATCCAAACCAGGAGTTTCAAAGTTCACAAGCTGCACAATAGCATGGGAAACCTTCAGACAAAGATTCCGTTAGGGGTATAAATGCCTTCATCATGCTCCAGGTACCCTACCGCCCTAAACCCTAGCCCTAAACCCTGATTCAACCAAAATGTGTCCCCCCCTCAGACCACGCAAGAAGTATAGCCGACACATTGAAATTGACCGAAATCACGCCATCAGCAAGCAGCACGTGACAAAACCAACACTGCGAAATCACTTCCATTAGGGTGACAAAATCGAAGTGCTTTCCTCGTTGAGTTTCAGTTGGGTACCCACAAACCTTCAGGCAACGATCGCGTTAAGGTTGCAAGTGCCTTCATTACACTTCCGGTACCCTACCTCATTAAACCCTAGCCCTAAACCCTGATTCAACCCAAAAGCTTCATACACACCCTCAAACCATACGAGAAGTATGGAATTCCACCGAAATCACTCCATCAGCAAGCAGCAGGTGAGTGAGTCCAGAGTGGAAATTCCACACTGCGAAATCACTTCCATTCGGGTGACAAGATGGAAGTGCTTTTGTGGCTAAGTTTCAGTTGAATGGGTTCACCACGACAAGTACCCACAAACCTCTCAGCAAAGATTGCATTTGGGTTACGAGTGCCTTCATCATGCTACCGGTACCCTCCCTCCATAAACCCTAGCCCTAAACCCTGATTCAATGCAAGGGCTTCACACACTCTCTCCCAGCATGCGAGAAACATTACCATCACATTGAATTCCACCGAATCACTCAGCAGCTGAGTGAGTCCAGAATGGCAATCGAACACTGCGAAATCACTTCAGTTAATATGACAATAAGGAATTGCTGAGTTTCAGTTCGAGGTTCACCAACAGGTACCCCCAAACCTTCCAAAAACGATTGCATTAGGGTTACGAGTACCGGTTACCATGCTACGAGTACCTACTGTACCTACATAAACCTTAGCCCTAAACCTTGATTAAGCCCAAGGGCTTCATGCACACTCTCTAAGCATGCAGTGCAATTGAAGCCTATCGAAATGACAATGAGGCCCACTGAAATCACTGCGAAATTATTGTGACAATATGGTGTAGGTTCTCGTTGATGAGGTTCAGTTGCGTTCCCCACGACAGGTACCCCCAAACCCGGCGTTTCTTCGGGCGGAAGCCCCGAAGCAGGCCGTGACACCCACTGGATCCGCGGCTTTGATCAAGCCCTTCAGTCAGGGTCCCATTGACTGCACCCACCCGTCGAAACCCCGGGCATATACCAGTCCCGTTTGACAGGGTCAAACCAATGGCCCCTCCACACCAATAGAAACAGACCCTAAACCGCACGAACCCGGGTCATCCAAGCCCGGGGTTTCGACGGGCGACTCATGTTGTCAGGAACGGAGACTGCGCCCACCTGCTATTCTGCTACCTTGGGAACCAACCAACCAAACAATCACAAAGCACAGCAATGCAAATGGGCTACTTCAGTTGGAGAGTTGCCGCAGCCAACTGCTGCGCCTGATCCACTGCCACAGCTCTTGATTGATCGCGCACTAGATTGTCACCTAAATTTTCCAAGCTTTTTCTCGCTCTCCGAAACTCCTCTTTTTTCTGCTTTCAGTTTTCCCGACAAGCTCCCTCAAACTCTCCCATTCTGTCTGCTTTCAGTTCTCACAACAAGCTGTCTCGAACTCTTCCATGCCATGGCATTGTCTCCCCAGTGTGCGATCAAAGTGTGTACCTTGGGGTTCGCTGAGTGGGTGCCCGTAAGTGCTTCATCAATGTACAGCAGCAGAGTCTCCAGCACTTTGAATTCGTGGCTTGCTTGCTTCAGCAGCTCGGTTCATTGATGGGCATTTGTTTTGCGCTATGACCGTCTTTTTGGCGCAGGGAGTGTGCAGCTGTTCTGGGTGTTGCCAATTAGTTGCATAGCTTCTGGCTATGGCGTCAGGATTATTGCTACTGCTGTTGCAGCTTTATGAAGACCGTCGATGGTGAAGGAGCGCTCGAGTTTCCATTGATTGTAAGTACAAAACGGCGTAGCTCGCTTGCCCTTTTTAATGCGGGCAAGAGGGGAGAGTGTGCAGGTGTGGGCGTTGTCAATTAGTTAGGTAGCTTCAATGCAGGAGCTTGGCTATGGCGTTAGTTTTGGTATAGCCATCGCAGCATTGAAATGCTGATGAAGACCATCCATTGTGGAGAATGAAACCGCTTGGTTTCCTATTGATTGTAAGTGTCTAACGGCATTGCTCTCTTTGACGTTTTGTATATTAGCTTTTGAAATGACACTCGTTCTAGACACATTGTCACGGCTCGTAGAATAATGCCAATTTTTTTGCAATTGGCCCAACCAGCAGAGGTAGAAACAGTAAACATATGGAATGACATTGGGATACATTTAGGGGTAGCGGAAAGGCAGGTTGGAGCTTCTTAAGAGCTGCAGTTTTGTGAAGTGCGTGTCAGTGAAGCAACTTTTTCAGCTTCAATTTGTGCCAAAGCCTATGTTGTCCCTGGGAAGAGCAACTCCACTCCTAAGTCTCTCTAGTGTGTGCGCCTTCTTGTTTTGCGCAATTTTCGAGAATCAAATGGTTTGATGAAAACGCTTTTCATACTCGTAAGCTTCAATGACTGTTAGGGCACCCACCTTATTCTGGAACCCACAGTAAGAGTGTAGGTAGATTGAGAGGCTTGGCTGCAATGCAGTCCACCAATAATGGTACGCCCCAAGCGGAGACCATCTTAACCTGGCTCCACCAGGAAATGGGGTACCAGACACCCCCCTCGGTGGAATCTCTCCGCAAAATCTGCCGAGGCAACATGATCCCCGTGTGGAATTTCTTGCTGGAGAGGGTGAAGTCGGAGAAGACGAACGAAGCCATTCGCCGCAACTTCGTCATCCATGGCACCACCATTCCTTCGTCTCCCTCCAAGCCTGAGCATCCAACAACCTCCAAGCCTGAATCTCCCAAAGAGAGGCCCAAGACACCCAAGAATGAGAGAGGAGAGGCTGGCAAGAGCACACCAGGAAAATCAGCAACCAAGAGAGGCAGAGTACCGTCGTCACGGAAGCCTGAGGTGCCTGAAAAGGAAAAGGAAGTGGCGATGACGCAGAATGAAAGTGGAGCGGAAGACTCCAGAGAAGCGGCCATGCGGGATCGGGATGTGGCTATGGGGGAGGTGGGAAGGTTGAGAGTCACGATTGAGAGATTGGTGAAGGATATCAAGACTCGGATGATGGATGTTACCAAGGAAGAGGGCGAACGGCAGCGTGGTTTGGATGATCGATCGAACTCTAGGTCTGCAATTTGCACTCTCTTTTGTTTTGGATGTTGTTGCAATGATCTGCCTTTCCTTCTTTGGGTTCCTCTGTTTTCTGATTTTGCATCTATGTGATGGATGGTGTTGGTACACAGGAGCCTCTGTCTGTATGCTCACTGTGACGAGAGGAGATGATCTCTTTGTGATGGTCTCTTGAAAGTGAATGTTTAGCTGAATTGGTAATGAAGCTCTAGGATGAATTGGTATAGCAAGACTGGTGTAGATTCTTAATGGAATTTCAGTTAAGCAGACATGGAATACTTTTCATCAGGAATGGGCATTTGAGTTTCCTATCGTGGAGATTTTGGAGCTCTTTGGATAAATGAGTTAGAGATCACTGTGACCAAAGGGAGGATTCTCTTATGATGTTTGTCAAAAAGCGAATGGTTAGCAAAATTGATTGCATACAATCAGTCAGTGGAGCTCTCGAATGAAGTGATAGCCTAGATTCTTAATGGTATGCCACTCTTCTGGTACTTTCCATCAGAAATCGGCATTTCAGTTTCCTATCATGGAGATCGTTTACTTTCATACCTGAGCTCCTGTTGCTCGTTCACTTCTTAGGGGTACAGACTACATTTCACATTGAGAAGAAACCACGTGTAGTTTTCTAACATCAAGATTTCTTTCTATGTTTGTAGACACAAGCAGGTGTTACTTGAATCCTATGAGCACCGTGTAGAACAAACCGCTCGTATCTTCGCTGAATATTCTCGTCGCCTGCACCTCTACGTGGAGCATGCCCGAGAGGCCCAGAGAGCGAAAACCAATTCCCCCCCAGATAATGGCAGTCCTGACATGTCCTTTCTTCCCAAAATAAGTGCCCACCCCGCAGAGAATCCTGAGACGCCACGCGAGAGATCTGTTCGGCAAGCTTGTGAGTCGCTTGCGGAGGAACTCACACTCAGAATCAGGACGACATTCTCGGCGTACGACGGTGGTGGGGGAAGCAATTATTTGGAAAATATGCAACTGGAAGTGGCCAAGCTGGGGTTCGAGGTGGACGGGGAAACTAGCATCCCTGAGGAGGTGCAAGAGACGGCGCTGGCGTTGTTGAAGAGCCCACCGTTGTTACTGCAGGCGTTGGCTGCGTGCACGAGTCGCGTGGTGGGAAATATTGCAAACGAAACGGAAGAGATTGACATTCGAGCTGATGCAGAGAGGCTCAGGTCGGTGATCTCTGTCTCAGTATTATGTGATGAAGGTCATTTCATAGCATCCTCATATGATATACTGAACCTTATATGTCAATCTAATCCTTTAACGCTTAGAATGGGTGCCATGTTTATTTTAGCATCTTTGAGTGACTCATATGAGGACTTTCTTTTGTTCGATTTTACTTTTGGGGCATTGTCAACACATGCAATGTTCTTCATTGATTCTGGTGGTACGAGATTTAGCGCGGTCTCCACTATGTTTTTTGCAGTACGATCAATCATTTGTCATTTTCTAAAGCCATGAATGCTCTGTAACCGATTGGAATTAGCGTTTTCAATTAGCGATTGCTGTCTTCCAATTGTCTCTTCTAGCTTCAGTTGGATTCCTGATAAAGTAAGCAGATCGTTGGAAACGAGTGTTGGCGGAGTTTGGCAGGAAATTATGAGATATATGTCAATTATTATTAAGTTTTAAGACCGCTGTCTGGTTTTTATGGCCTAACTGGTTACATTGGTGTTGACGTCGTCTGGTATGCAGGTATAGATTTGAAAACAATAGAGTTGTGGAGGACATTTCTGCTGAAGTGGACGATTCACTAATTGGGAGTCGACGTAGTAGCCGAGGCACCACCAAGAGTTCTTTTCGACAGCTTCGAGAAAGACAGGTTCATATCCTCAACTTTCCAGCAAATTGATTTACAATTTTGAAATCTCAAGTCTAGCGTTTGTTTTGATGTTTTCACCCCGTTCAATCACGTCATGACCTATGTTCCCAGAAGCTTTGATCTGAGGATGCTTCTTGTTATTAACCAGCTTGGTTTTCCCAAGAGTTTTTGACTTTTGGCTGTGCTCTATTTGTTTTGCAGAAAGCCCATGTGCAGCAATTTATGGCAACCGAGGACGCCTTGAATCAGGTCGCGCAAGCTAGAAGAATGACTGACGAGCTCATAAGACGGATACGTGGCACTGATGCGGCTGCACCCTCCTTCACCAACTCCGATGTACAAAACTCTGGCAGTTTGCGACAATTTGAGGTAGAGTCTGCTTCTTGACATAAAAATTTAATGTGGAGCTCTTGCTGTCCTTTCTGATGATGACTTGGAATTCATCTATTTTTTACTCCTCCATGGTCGTCTCATCTGCAAGCGTGTGAGATTCCAATCACTCTGTTAGTTCGACCATGAACGCCCAAAATGGGTGTCATGTTTTGTTCACCACTTTGGAGTGGCTCATATGGGAACTCTCTTTTATTCGATTTCATTTATTTCTTGACCTACACATGCAATGTCTGTCATTGATTCCGGTGATATCAAGCTCTGGTAATTCTGCAGGATACTTTTCACAATATGATCAATCGAATTGATCATTTTAAATCATGAAATCTCTGTTCTTTAGGGGTTAACTTGTTGCGCATGCTTTGCAGCTGGAGGTTTGGGCTAAAGAGAGAGAGCTGGCGGGAATGAGAGCTAGTGTCAACACCATCAATTCGGAAGTTCAGCGCTTACAGAAAATGTGTGAGGAGCGGCAAGACGCCGAAGAGTCTTTACAGGAGAAGTGGAAAAAAATCGAAGAGTTTGATGCTCGGCGTCTCGAGCTGGAGGCCATCTATACGGCTCTGTTGCGTGCAAATATGGTACTGTTTCTTAAAATTACACCCGAATTATTTTATGACTCACCACACGAGAGGAAAGGTAGTGAAGTGTCATTTATCTATTAGAGCAAGCTGTTTCCACGCTACTGGAACGGCAAGAACTGTTGAGTTCTTTTTTTCATTTGGGCACGCTTTGGACATCTTATGTGACATGATACATCACAGGGCAATGAGGATGCAAGTGCTCTTGCAGGCACTATTGCTTAAAAGTTCATGAAATGAGGAAATAACGCTAAAAGCTTTCTCTACACGAGTGTGCTTCATGATTGTTCCCCTTCATATCTAAGCCATCACTTCGCTACATCAGAGGCACTAAAGAAACGTCTGTATCTAATCCAACACAATAGGGATGTCACGGACATTCTTTTAGGCATTACCGTTAGGCTGATGTGCTGATATGCAAATTTATGTTACCTTTAGCCTTGGAAGTTATATTTTATAAATACCTTAAAAAGGTTATAAGCAAGGTTATATGCAGGGAACGTTGACAAGACATTTAGTCTTCTCAACTCCTTTCCATGTTCCGTGTCATAGACATTAGAGAGCTAGATTCATTCCATGTTTTTAAGTCTACGTATTAATTATAATTAAGCCATCCTTGAAAGCGCTAAACGTGAAATATTTATTGAAGGCTGCTGCAGCTTCATGGGAGCAGCATACCCGGGGAAACAAGGAGCAGTCCGCCAACACGATTGTACCCATTTGTGAGTCCACACAAAACCAAGCAAGCACTGCTCGTGATCTGCTGGAGCGTGAAGTTGCAGCCTTTCACCGCAGTCCTGACAATCGGTCCTACATGATGCCAGCTACTTCTCAGGTACTCGTGTCTACGACTCAGTCGTCCACGTGTCTACGATGGGGTCATAACCTTCTTGAGAAGGTAATTGAGCATCCTTGGAATTGATTAACCGTGAACCGAGAAAAGGAATTTAGATTCTTTTTGTACACAATCTAGAGCTCAGAAAGCTAACTGCACCTAATTGTGACCCCTTTTTGATCTTGTCCTTGGTCTGCATGGTTGAATGTGGGCATGTGGCAATAAGTGAATGCTTGACAATGAAATAAATTGTTTCTCAGTTGGACCAGTTCTTCATTCTTTGAGTGCTTTAGATTCTTTTAGTGCTACCGTGGAAAGGTTGCAAGTAGTATAGTACTCGACTTTGTTATGGTTAACAAGCAGTATATGATGTAAAACTTGGATTTCATTGTTTTGCAATAAAGTTTTAGCGATGTGTCAATGTTGCAGGCGATATTGGATGCAAAAGGGGCAAATACAAATGGTGGAGCCGAAGCTGTTGCATTTGCAGAAAGACAGGCGGATATGCTAACATTAAGGGCTGGATCTGGAGACCCTTCTGCTGTTCCAACAATCTGTCGTGTTTCAGCAGCCCTCAATTACCCACCTGGTATGGAAAAATTTATTTTTCCAACTCTTGATTACATAAAATAAAAGACGATCGTATATCATACAGCTAGCTAAGATTTTTCTTAGAATCTGCAGTGACTTTATTTTCAGCCTCAGTTAACACAACACCTAACCTTTAAGTGCCCAAGCCAAAAATTAAAAGTTCAATTTGGAAATTAACAGTTCTGGTAAATTTCAGACATACGATTCTATTGTTAAATTATGTAGGATAATATGATTTTTTCTCCCTATTGGTACATTTTGTTACCTTGATTAGCTTCCTAAATGAGTTGTTTCAACTCCTATAGATTTTGAGCCTCCACTTTGGTCCATTTGGGCCTTTGGGGCACTTAATTAGGTGTTATATCTCCTACCACTCAATGGAGCAGGAAATAATGGTCCCTTGACCCAATTTTATTTTCTTAAATATGTCTGCCTGTGTACTTCGATTCCCACTTTCTTTTTCCTGTTGGTAACAATCCAATGATGCAGGAACAGAGGCTGCGGACCCTGGCTTAGTGTTGATTTTGGACTCCATGCGGTTCTTCTTGCGACCTGGAGGTTCACCTGGAACAGTTCTTGAAGACCTTGCTAAAACTTTGAACAGGGTGCAAACTCTTCGGGACTTAATGGGCAATAGCCGTGGATTGATTGCAGCAGCCAATGCATCGAGACCGGAGTATGAAAGGTAAAGCCCAGGGAGCTTGCTATCACACTATATACCATGCCGGTGTGTACCGTCCTTGATTGGTTGCAATTCCATCCCATCTGTTCAACAAAGCGCAGTAAACCAGGTGCCTAGTGGCATCAAATGGCCATATTATTAAATTTTACTTCCTCTGTCTTAAAATAAATCCATAGTTTCTAGTGGGGAACTTTACAGTAGGAGTACCACGGATTTAATTTGAGACAGAGGGAGTAAGAAGAACAGAAAAGCTGTGAAAGTGTAACTCGCCACCCAACCATAGAAGAGAGAAGTTCAGAGATATTGGGAGAGATGCTATGGTACTCCATGGTACTTTGGCTACCAAAGTGCTCTTGAGCTTTAGCTACCTCAAAGTCCATGGACTTTAGGTGAATTAAATTACTGCAAAAGTAATTCAATTCTGACACATATTGCCTCCCGTGCAAACCAACCACTGGGTCACCAACCATGATCTCGATCATGCCAATGTTGTTGTGTAAACTGAAGAGTGGATCTGTGTGTCGTGCAGGACGGCTACTCAATGCACGGAGACAGCAGTCAAGCAAGAGAAGATAGCGCTGGAGGAATGGCTTCCAGAGCTCAAACTGGCAGTACAAGACGCCCAACAATGCTTGGAAGATTGCAAGCGGGTTCGAGACCTTGTGAGTAGACCTCGGACTGTGACTGTTTGGGGTGTGTTTCTATGGGAGAAAAAGTAGACTGAGGATACAGTGAAAACCATTAGGGATTTGAAATTGTCTCTTGGTTAAATATCTGGCCACTGATATTTGAATGGAAAAACCGGGTTGTCCAGTGGTCTGCTACCTCACTTTGAAATCGAATAGGAAATCTTCTGTTGACTCTTGTACCAAAGTGATCTCTCCACTCCATCCACTATACAGTGATCTCCCAATAATCACACCTAAATATTGGTTAAAATGCTTTAAAGTGATGGAAAGAGTTTCCTCTACCTTTTGATTTATGGGACATTCACTCCGGCTCTTTTGGGTTTTCCAAAAGAGCATATTTTGACTTAAGACCATGGAAGGTTTTTGCATAATTGTTAATACAAATTGTGGCTTGGTTTTTGGTGTGAGTGGTTGAGATTAGTAGAGAGAAAGATAGGTAGGCGAGATGTTGAAGTGGTTTGAACCCTTACATCAAATCAAATTCGAGGCCTTAAACTCATTTTCATATTCAACTACACTCTTCATATTCTATTTAGTGTTGCTTGCAAAAGCAAATTATTTTAGGGTATATCTTTTCATTGAAGAAATATTTGTTTAATTTTTTACTTCTTTCTTCTGGACTACTGTAATCAAATTTTTTTTATTTTTTTGATATGGCAGGTCGATGAATGGTGGGAGCAGCCGGCAGCTACTGCTGTGGATTGGATTTCAGTGGATGGGCTGAATGTGGCTGCCTGGCTTGCGCATGTGAAACAGCTTCAGACAGCCTTCTACGAGCAGCAACTTTTGTAATCCATATAACATTGTTTACCTTTTGCAGGCGGGGTGGCGGGCGGGGTTTCCCTTTTGCATCCTTGAAAAGGGAACCTCTACAGTGAACAAAATTGTCTTATATGGTTCCTCAGCCAACCTCAATCCTTGAATTAACTGATAAGGCCCTCCCAGGTATCTATCAAAGCATAATACCTTCCCAGCATGAGGAAGACCATGGCCTGGTTATACAATGTTATGAATCATTGGGTTCAAGGAATCCATTTTGTAACAATATTTGGCATCGTAAAGTGGACTACACCATTGGGTATTTGTTTGACATTTGCTACTTTCTTTCGGTCATTTAGAGATTGTTTTTTTATGAGTGAAGTATAGTGGGACACATGCACTTGAGGGTGTCCCATGGTGTGGTCATTGGTTTGAATTAGGTGAAGGTGGAACTTGAGCTTGAAGGTCGGTGCCCTCACACCATGGAACTTCCAAAAGTTAATGTGTCCCATGGTGTTAAGCAATGGGCAACCAACTGTGTGAAATAGGTGTAATTATGATTATTTAGTGCTAGGTATTGTAATATGCATCTTATAGTTCTTGACATTGTGGGCTATGATAAGGCATGGAACATAGGCAATTCTAGTGAATGAGCAACCTTTTTTTTACAAGGGAATAGTGTTTGGCAAATGCTTAATGATTTTATAACTTGGCACTTGAAATGAATATTAATTAAGGCAACTACACCTAAATGCATCCAAATCAGTAATTGAGCATTGTTTCTATGCTTGGACTTTGTTGGAAGCTGAAAGAGTATTCTACATTCTTTTCTTATGCAATTTTTGGACAATGTATGAATTAACTATGAATTTTTCAAGAACTACATGTTTTTGTTGGAAATAGATGTGTGCTTTAAAGCAACCCTAGGTTCTTGTTAAATTGGGCAATACATTTCATGCAAAAATGTATGGAGGTTGGTTTTAGAAAAGGGGTCTAAATTTGGTGTAATTAACTAAATGCTCAAGCAAATGTCAAACTCTCATGAACTCATTTCATGTGTATATTGTGACAATATTTGAATTTTTCAATTGTTACAATCCTAAGTTTCCACTATGTTTCCAACTTGGAATAAATTTTAAATTTAGGTTAAAGTTTGAGATCCTAGAGAATTTAACTACTACTTCTTTAGAAACTTGTTTGAACGTTTTTTAGCCAATGATAAAGGTAATATATATTGTACCTCTTTCATTTTACTTTTAGAAACAATCCGCCAAGTCAAATATTGTTATATTCATATGTATATGCAACTTTTTGAGAAAACTTGCAATTGAATGTCATTTGATTAATATTTGAGTAGGCAATGGTAGAATTACATGGCAAAAATACTTGACAAACTTTGAGAATTGAACCCCTAACTAAAAGATCTAAGGCGTTTTGAGGCCCAACTTTTTTTTAAAGTAATCCAAAAATTCATTTGCCTTAAACTCTAAAGGATTGTGGTGTTTTGAGGCCCGAAATTGCTTCACAATACTTGTATCTAAAGCAAGGCTAGAATGTTCATTTAAATGTATTCTTTAAGAAATTCCAACTATAAGATCCTTTAGTTAACTTATTCAAGTACATCCTCCCAAAATTTTAGAATGAAAATTCCAATTCATTGCAAGTTCAATGTGCCTAAACTTCAAAAAGTAGTTATTTCTAGCCCTTCTCATTGGTGAAGTTTGTCTTTTAACATTTTTAGGAAGAAATGTATATGTTTTATAACTTGTGCATTTTAGTAAATATGTTGGAACATAGGTTAAAAATACATAGAATTATATTCAACCCAAAAATCTGTAATATTCATCTTTAAAAAATTTATAAAGTAGAAGGTAGTACTTGATGAAAGCTAAACATAAACCCCTAGTAACTTTTACACGAAATTGAGGATTGCAAAATGAAAATCCCAATTGTCATAGTGTTCTAGTAAACAATATATACATTATGTTTTTTTGTTTTATTCCAACAATCTTAAAATTAATTGAGTTCCAAAAAGAACTTTTAGGATTTTTCTACTTCCAATGCCCGCAAAATGTAACTTTCATCATGTTATTTGGAATTGAATAGTTCAAGTACTTGTGGAAGTATCAATCTAAAAAATAAAATAAAATAATTGAATTAGTATATAAAATACATTTTTAGCTATCCGCTTTGACATTGAAATTGAAGAGAAAACTCTTTACTTTTGCAATATTTATTGGAATGATGTGAAACAAAGCTTCATATGTAGATCTGGAGGATGCACTTCATCCTATAAAGATTTCATGAAAAAAATTTAAATTATGAAGTCCATAGAGCTTGCTCAAGTTTCAAAATTCCCAAAGTGGGTTTTTTAATCCTCTAGGAGATTGTATTGTCACACGATATTCTAAAGCAATGTTCATGCAATTTTTTCATTGTAGTTACATTGTAGTTGGTAATTGTCACACTTGCTTATAGATAATTGAATTCTATCTCTCTCTCTCTTTCTTGTCCAAAAATAGCTGAGTTTCAAATAGGAATTTACAACACAATGACCAACACAACCGGCACAAAACTTGATACATAGTAGGGTAATCGATACCCTAAAATCATGGTTTCTACTGTCAACCCTAAAGACTACAATACGGTATACACCGATTGAACCATGCAATACCTTGCACATACTATGGTACAAACGATACCAGGGAGTATCGAAGCTTCTAGAAAGCAACATGGCAATTCTAGGACAGACGTTGAACTCCGTGCTTTGAAAGTTGGACTGAGCACAGAGAGTACTCTGCGTTTGCCACTGCACACACCTCTCGACGTTGCACGAATTGCGACCTGTGCTTCTAAGTGAGCGCCCCAACATTAGGAGAGGTTCGACAAACAATATGGACAACTGAATGACGACATAAGTTTTACACCTTGATCGTCATGAGCATTTGAGAGAGTGGAAGTTACAGTATGAAAGAAGATCTTGATTGCTTGAATGTTTACAGGTATTCTAATCTTAGGCTCCAATAACAAGGTGCAAGCATGTTGAAGACACCTAGTGTATGTCTTTCTAACACTCATGTTTGTGTGTTGGGGGCATGGGCACAGGTGAGACATGCTCGCTCAAGATTGGAATATAAACCAACAACTCCTACACTTTCGATCTTCATTTCATTTTATATTATTCTACACTATTCTCTATCAACTCGTACTGTATGATTAAGATGCGAGTAGAAAGCACAAATAATGTCAAATTCTTATTGACCGAAATGACGATGTAGGATGTTCTTTAACAATAATGTTCATAGCCAATGTATTGAGGGTTACATGAAGGCAATGGAAGATATCACAGGACCACAGGAAAGTTTTCGCACATGCTAGCTAGAATAGAATATACTAACTGAGCATGAATTTTAGAAGTTCCCACCCTCCCTCCCGATCAAACAAGATCAGTAGGGAATGTAATAACAGACTGAATGTCTCAACGGAATTTCTTGAAAAATCTTCTTGCCAAAATCTTACAAGATTCGGAAAGATTTATTACAACATATATCCATGAATTTTGTTTAAATCTTTTCTGATAAGCCTTGATTCTTGTGAGTGATTACATTCATTTTATGATGTTTTATGACAATTCTTGCAAATGCATGAATTGGACATGAAACTTTAAATATAGTACTGTACAAAATAGAGAAAATTAGGGATTGGAATGACAAAAAATGCCCTGAATAGGGGGGACAAAAAAAGTGTGATCTCTCTCTCACACACACGTTGAAGCATATGATATTCTATCACGAAGATTATATGGGTTGTATAACATAGGGGTGAATATCCGCGGATGCTGGGAATGTGATTTCATATACATCTGAACCGGGGATGAACGGATCTCACATGGGATGTGTTGGACACCACGGAACAGCACCCCAATATCAAACACACACACACCAGGTATACACTGGCAAGAAACAGCCACTTGACGACTAGTGAACACACCCTAAAGAAGCAATACCCTAAGAGGGTAGCACCTTGGGAAGTGGTTCTTACAATGCCCCCTAACAGGCACACTTTCACGTTCTTGGAGAGTGCCTATCTCGTTGCCTTGTTGCGTTATTGCGGTGCTGTTGCAGGCTCATGATTGGGCACCTAGGGCCAAGGCTAAATTTCAATGAGTGCGTTAGGGATTAGGCCATGGATACCAATGTGGCATCACACATTCTGTCCCCTCTCCATAACTGATGAGAGATGAGGTTTGGTAGACATTGAATCCATTATTGGCTTCAGCATCGCATTTACTTGTGGCTTGTGTGATTTTAATTTGTGGCAATCTTTGGCTCCTATAACAAGGTGTAGTCATGTTGTAGACACCTCGCATGCGTCCTAGAACTGACCTTGCATTTGTTGTGGGATATGGATGCAGGTGAGGCATGACTACTCAAGATTGGAAGCTCATTTCCTCACCCATAGCTTGAAGTATTTTGCTCTCTTTGAAATTTGTTAGACCCATGTTGCATGTATCTTTTCAAACAACAATTGCACTTGTATAGTTGTGAGTGATTTGAGAATCATTGGAAACAAATGTGTTTGATTGTGACAAATTGATCTTACAAATGGTCCCACCCACCCTCCCAATCAAGATCTTGATTGTGGTATCATCGTTGAACTTACAGATTCTAATGCTCCATGGCTCATATTCGCCAAGTTGATCCAAAAAATAGATGTAGTAAATAACAAGCTGTGTAGTCCGATGGATGTTGAATTGACAAAATAAGCCCTGTCTTGGGGTGTCAAGTAAAGAACTATCTCTCTCTCTCACATCAAGGCACATTTTTTAGCACTAGTTGAGTTTGAATTCATCTTACTTTAAAGGATAAGGTAATCTAACCAATTATTACTCTCATTTCAATTCCATCCTCATGTACCTGTGGTATACATTCTAGAATAAAAATGTATTCCCTATATAAATGAGGGCGAAATTCAAGTGAGTGGTAATAGGCTTGAAAGGCAATCAATGGGCCATATTGGTTAGACTAGGAGATGGGTGTGTGAATGGTTGAGTATACCAAAATCGGCGAAAGTCCATATCCATACAATTCACTACAAGGCTAGCCAAAAAAACTTTGCTCAAAGAAAGTAAACACAATGATTCAGAGAGAGACACATGGTAGTGTAGGTTAAGCATTGGAGGGGATCCTTTCATAACCCTACAATGGATCTAGCCAAAAATGTCCAGTGACATCATCTACCCATCCTATTATGATAAATTTGAAAATGCCAAGAATTCAAATTTTATCCAATCTACAATTTCTCATAATATTTAGAAGTCCAAATTTTTTTGGAAAAGTACATTATTTTTTCTCTTCTATGGGCTTTTGAAAATATGACTTAATTCAACCCCTTCAAAAGTCCATAACTACTATTTTAAGATCAATATCAAATAAAGCAATATAATTTCTAAGCACTTCAATCTACACTACAATACATGACGAATTACTTATACAATAACAAAAATATTTTTTCATTAAAAAAGACTCTTACAAAGTGCTATATAGAGCTTTTTGAATTTGTACTACAATTTTAAAAATCCATCACTCTTTACTTAAAGGAGAGACCTTCTAAATAATTACACAATTGTCTTTGCATTCAAGTTGAAAATATATGTTCAAATTTGTAGCTACAACAATGTAGTGAATTATCTACAAATGAATGTAGCTTGCAATACAAAGGTCTTGCAGAAAACAATACTATGAGAGGTCCACTCAACCATGCCCACACCTAAGTGTGAAGTTTAGTAATAAATAAATAAATTTTATTTTTTTTAATTCTTCAATTACTGTGATAGGCTAGAGGAAGAGTTGTATGGAAGTGATGCATCCATCTAATATTATATTTTTCATTCATAATTAGTCACAAAATGGGAGCATTTATAATGAAAGAATCTTGAGTTCAATTTCATAGTCTTATCTTTTTAAAGATTAAATCCTAAACATGTAAAATAACTCCCAAACACAGACTTTGAATGTATTCCCTAATTTATGACTTTGAATTCCTAAGCTCTCTAATGTTTATATTTTGAATGATGGATAAAGTGTTTCTATGCAATGTTTGTGTAAAGAATTTCTCATTCATCCAAAGCATCTTTTAAAGTTTTATGAGACAACCTCCTAATATGACCAATTTGATGATATTAAGGCAAATTATATAATTATACAAAGATGTTGACAAAAATGTTCAAACTTTCAAAAAAAGATTTGCTCATTCAAGGATTAAGGGTGAAGGGTTAACCCCTCAAGGACCAAAGGATATCCAAAATTGTGGAAATATATTGTAAAATGCAACTTATAATAATAATTAAAGGTTGATTTTCAAAATGAAGTTGTAATATATGAACCATAGATCATATCTATAATGGTTAATTCAATTGCTATGCTAACCAACATATTTTATAAAATATTTTGAAACCAAAAATTAAAAATTCTTTCTAAAATTGACTATAGATTGAATACTTTTAACTTTCAAAAGATTTTTTTCTTTGAATTCGAAATGTTCAATTCTAATTATGATGATTTTTTAAGGCTTTTGTTTTATTTATTTAGCTCATTTATGAGGGGTCATATTCTAATTTAAAAACATTAAATTTTGAAGTAGAGATACATATATTCTTTGAACTATAGAAGATTTGCAAAAGAGAATTGTAAAAATATCTATTGTATAGATGTAAAAGGACTAACACAAGAATACAAAATGATTAGAAGAATGAAAAAAATGAAAAAGAAACATATGTTGGAGACAAATTTGCCTTTCTTCATTGTTCAAAATTTAAATGCAAGCAATCCTCTAGGGTTTAAAATATTGTGCTTCAATCATCTTATTGGTTAGCTTACCTTAGTACTCCCTTTCACTTTCCTTGAACACTTTAAAGACATGACTTGTAGGATTTTTTTCATTATTTTTTTGGATTGCACAAAAAATGATCTCTAGTGAAGCTATTTCATCTTTTAGTGTGGATGAAATATATAAAATATGGATGAAAATACATGTATTCATCCATAGTAGAGTACTATCATCTTGATTTTGTAACAATTGAGTAATTTCATCCATAGAAAATAGGGGAATCTATTGCCAAATATTTTCTTAAAAAATTGTATAGCTTTTGAGCAAAAAATTGCCTCCAATAACATTGGACATGAGGTGTGTATTATAAAAGTTATGAAAAATTGTATTGTTCTAACTATACTCACAATAGCATTATAAAGAAAGTCAAGATTCAACATCATAGTCTCTAAACTTCATATTATACTTGATGTTAAATTCTCATAAACTTTTTATGGGAAATGAATAGTTTGTTACAAGTAATTCTAAGTCTTCTCGTGAACATAAAAAATAGAGGTTGTCATACCTTCTTTGAGACTAAAACTTTTATGAAGAATGAGAAGGTATGCAATGAAAAGAGAAGTCAATAGGAATCCTTATCCATGAAGGTGCGACCCCCCTTTTGGTGTCATGTGGAGAATGGATCAAACTAAACTAAATTAAACTCTGCACACAAAAGCTTATGCATGCCCATTTTCCACGTCTAGAAGAGAAGAAGAAAACTTCTCAATCTTCACAAAATGGGTCCTCCACAATTCAAGGGGAGAGAGACACATCCTCATTTTTTAAAGATTGAGAATGGGTAGTGGAGGTAGGACCACTTCTAAAAAAATTGTCTTTATGAGTGCTAATAATGATTCAAGAATACTTCATTGTTGTTCAAATAAAAAAAATCCTTCATTGGGGTACAAAAACTTATATGAGCACAACATATGTTTGTCATTTGAAGCCTATTTTAACCCCTAAAGTTCCTTCACTAAGTTTTCACCAAAAACGCTCAAAAACTGCCATTTCTATGGCAAGGTGTTTTTTTCATTTTTTTTCAATTTTTGCCATATCTAACCATAGGATTTTGTAGTAGGGTGGTTCAGGAATATATGGCATTTTTTGTGGAAGGTTTGACCACGTGGATTGGAAGAAATTAGTGTTTAGGGTGACCCAAAACCTTTTTTTGGTGCTTCAAAAATCTGGGCAACTGCACTTTGCATGGGCTAATTCACCCTTGTCAATGTGCATGTCACTTGTGTAACATTGAATTCATTGTCCATAATAAGTAAACTACATGCTCTGCAAAATTCAAGTTGTTTTGAATTGTAGAACATGTAGGAAAAAATTGAAATGTGCAAGTATGTTTTCAAAAAAAGGCATACACTAGCAAATTTTTATACTTCAATATGTTCTTCATAAAAACATATTTACACAAACAAAACAGTCATCACCTCCAAGGTTTATTCCTCTATCATAAAAAATTCTTAGCAACCTAAGATTGTAAAATCTCACCAATTTGTAGAAGAGATTGAGTTCTTGAACCTATTGCTCTTAGGGTAGGTTGAAAACAGGGTTCTAGTAATCAAAATGACAGGCTTCTTCCATCACTCATTGAGTCTGTCATGAGGGCCCTAACTCACCAACTAAAAAATGCAGAATGCACACAAGTACTCAGGCACATGTACCTACCTATAGTCCTAACACACTACACACTACCTTGGAGCCAGCTATAAGGGGGGTAGTAGTTGCTTGGAGTCGGGCTATACAGAGTGTGGTTGGTGCCAGTTAGCTAAGCTTGATTGTAGTGAGTCCCTTCCCCACCCTCTCCCTTGCCCGTTATGCCCTCTCCTCTACCTTCATCCCTTACTTGGCTTCCCTCGCTTGGTATGGCCTTCTCCACCTGGGCACCCTCATTCCTTGCCTAGCTACCCTATCCTATAAAATTGGCCCTTGTGCCCCCATTACCTAAAAAACCCAAACCACTTGATTGATGTTGGCACTCCATGAACTCTAGAAACTCTAGCCTATGAACTCCAACCTCTAAAATTGTGAGGACATTAGTTTAGGTAGAAATTATAGCTGAAAATTGTCTTAGGCCATTCTAGAGTTGAGAAGTATATTATGAAACATTTTTTGAAACTTATAATTACTATCCTAAGTAGGGGAAAAAATAGAAAGGAAGGAACCAAAGTAATTTAGAAGAAAGGGAAAAAAAATGTGGAAATAGGCCAAAAGAAATTGAGAAAGTCCAAAGAAATTTGTAAAGAAAGTCCAAAGAAAGAGGTAAATTGGGTCCCAAAAAAATGTAAACAAAGGGAAAAAATGTAAAAAAAAAAAAGAATTGTAAGCAAAAGGAAAAATGTAAACAAAGGCCCCCCCCCAAAAGAACTTGGGAATAAAAATAATGTACCTTCAAAGGGTTCTACAACATTCATGGCATTCATCCCCATAGTTGATTGGTCCACAGTGAAACTCCTCAAAGCAACCGCAATTTAGACAAAGGTATGTCCTATTGTTTGCACAACAATAGAAACTACAAGATCAATCACTACAAAGTACACAAGGGTGGCATTTGCAAGTCCATGTTGGCAAATGTCTCCTTGGATCTTGGTCCTCAACATCTATCACTCATCCTTCCCAATTTTGTAGTAGAGCTTTACACAAATTTTTCTTAAATTGTAGGTGTGTCATTGGACTTCTATCATTGTCAAGTTGTCTCAAAACGCCTTGGTATAATATAAACATATTCACCACAATCGTGTCCAAGAGGAAAGAAAACACATGGTGCCACCATTTGTGTGATCTAGTTTGACATGAATATGATGCCCTCAATTGATCCGCAACATCCACTCCCCTCATATGGGTGGTATACTCCAAATGAATTAGTGAAGTAGGAATGGGATTCCTATGGGCTCCATCTCTACGAGGCACGATAGGAATTGGGACACAAGGAAATCCTATTGGCAATGCATGTGTGGAAATTAGAAGCACCGGGCACCGATTTTTCTATGATACACAAGAAATTCCCCTACTTTTGTGCATTTTCCATTGCAATATCCCTTGTGGAGAGTTCTTCCAATCTTTCAATGTCTTCAACTCCAAAGGCACTAGAAGAAAACTGCATTGTAGTGAACAAATGCTAGCCCACATTTTTTGTAAATTGCGTTTACTTCAACGCAATTTTCTGAAAACTGCGTTGCTGTGAACAGAGTTTACAAAAAATGTAGGCTAGCATTTGTTCACTACAACACAGTTTTCTTCTAGTGAGGTAAACCTATATGATTACAATGTATTGTCCCCGTTGCATAAATGTGGATAGAGGCCAACTCCATAAATAAGCCTATGCTAGAGAAAAAATTATATGTAACAAGAACATAACCCTTGTCCTCAAGGCCTTGTACTAAGTCCATTACCACATTGTGAGCTAATCTAGGCTCTTGTCGAACAACCACTAGCACCTCATCCAATCCTAAATTTGGATTGGCTCCACAATAAATGTCAAAGTTATATACGTAGTTTGACGTAGAATCGGCGAGGCACCACACCTTATTGCCCCATTTTGTGGTTTTGGGGGCATGTGTTGCCTAGTGGGACAATAGGACCCTTTAGACCTAATCATCATCTCATCTATAGTTAGGTATAATCTTTGAGGCATAATCAACAGTTGAAGTAGACAACCACTTCTATTCTACCAGGCATAATCAACCAAGACTTTTGATTCAATGACTCTATCCCATAAGTATTTCAATTGTAGAACAAAATCAAACATTCAGTATTTTAATGCTAGAGGAGCTACATGATAGTGTTGAATTGGCATTATGGTTTGGCCAACTAGCTTGCACTATAAGCTCACCAACCACCTCCCCGTACAACTAAATTGGCACTACCCTACAACTTCTCTAATATGTTATGTCTTTTCTTTTGTCAAATTTTCAATAGCCTTGGGATCATTTTGCCATTGAAGTTTACAGCATTCCATGAAGCCAAACAATTAAAGCCACTATATGTTTTTTTCATCTTTTGATGCATCATCTAGCCTAACCTTTTGTTTGTCCTTCTATCCCCTAGTTGTTAGCACTATGCTTTATGTATAAGAACATTTCAACGTTTCAAAATCTTAAAATTACAATGTGTTCAATTAGGCATCATAAATATAGTGCATAATAACATTCATAGTTGTAGTGTATATTATGCATATTTTGTATGTGATTGAAATTGTAAGAATATCTAAAGGATTATGAATGGAAAAATAGAAAAGGTAGTTACAACCTTTGTTGAGTACTTGAGTGGATAATGACAAATGTGTTGTATTTTGTGAAAATTAGACATGAATAATTGATGGGTACATGTATCATTCTACCATTAGTGGTTAAACTTTTCCAACATGTATGAATTATGATTTTCATTGATAATTTCAAGTAAAATTGAAAGCAAAGAGGTGGGGTGGATTCTTAAAATGGCCCCATGAACTGCTCATTTCATGTAGTCGACACAATTAGAAAATTTTACAAGTTTCTAGCATTCAAAACCTTGATTACAAGCCAATTCCAACCTAATCTTCAAAACCAAACCCTAGCAATTGAATACCCTACTAAAACCATCAAGCCCACAATCTGGATCTCCAAAATCCCAAAATAAACCACTCAACAAACATCTAATTCACATGCGCGTTCGTCTCTAGTAGTCATTAAATTGAACTCTTAAATTCTACAATTTCTAACCATGATACACTTTTAGAGAAGCTCAAAGCGTAAGAAGGATTTAGGGCAATGAGAAACAATCAAGGAAAACCTCTCCCAACTATAGCAACAAGAACAACGTAACCTACAAACATTCAATTCTTTACACTCAACTTCTGAACTATACCCAACAAACATCCAACCCTACACTAAAACCAACCAAACCGTAACCCTGAACCTTCCAAACCTAAACAACCATTTCACCTATGCGTCCATCTCTTAGCACTCACGCTCAACTCTTGAATTCTACAATTACCAACCATGACGCACTTTCACAAAAGCTCAAAGCTTAAAAAGGATTCAGGGCATAGTGAAACAAGATTATTTGAAACATAGGAGTGAAAATCTCATGACACCAAGCCTCAAGGGTGAAATCAAAGCATCGAGTTAGCATGAACTCTCTTCTCCATTTACTAAAAAATTTGAGCGTAGGAAACTAGCGTGGCAAATTCATGCTTGACCCTAATTGCTCAAACCTAATCTCTTAGCAGCTTGGATCAATGGCGTTGTATTTTTAAAGACTGATGACAATGAGTGGGGTTCCACCATTTTTTATGTGTAGATCAACAACGGGGGGACAAATCAATCATCGACATTTTTCTTTTCAAATCAATAACATGGGAGGGGGTTCCATTTTTTTTGAACAAGATCAATGGTCCTTAATTTTTAAATATTCAAGAAAGGACAGGGGGCCAAGTAGGCACAGGTTGACATGCATCTTTTGGGTGTATAGTGAATGACTATGTATTTAATGATTTTATGAGCCAAAAGTAAAAGAATCCTTCATAAAAAAATTGAGGCTTGAGGCATTTAGTTTTTGAGCAACAATTATCTATTGTATATGTATGTGAAGCGCATATTTGTTTTTCATAAATTACATAAGATAAGGATACTATAAGTTATCCATTTTCAAAATAGTAGACCCTTATCAATTACCTTTGCTTAGACATAAGTGTCAAAAAAAATACTTAGTACAGTCCTCCCTATATTAAACCATTTTGGACAACATTTTTAAGAATAAGAAATTCTTTTTCAATTTTCTTTTCTATACAATCTAAATTGAGTTGTCTTTCTATTCTCTCATTCAAAACTAAGATTGTTATACATACAAAAAAAAGTCAAAATTGTTCAATATTCTTTGAAAGCATCACTACCGATTACATTCAATTTGACCACAACCTCAAGAATTAGCTAGGCACTTACTACCTCATGAGATGTTGCAGTGAACAAAAGATCCAATACTCTACACCTACCACCTTGTAAAGTCCTCACTAAAGTTCTTCCCTTTCTTATCACATCTCTCACTAACCTCTACATCTTCCACTAAGGCTATAGTCAAAGTTGACCAAGTTGGCACAAGTGTAAAATTGCTTGCTTCAAAGGCCCTTCATTGCCAAGCAAATGTAAAAGTGATAGGAGGAATACAACTTGTACCATGAAGGGGTGTTGATATAGAGCCATTTTTCTCTAGACAAGTGTGGCAAGCCTAGAGTGGCATTGCTAACGCTATTGGCAAGGCCTCATAGTGATGCTCCTAGTGTTGGAAGATTTTCTATTTGGAGAAAGCATTGATGTTTCTATCATTAACCCCTAAACGCCCAAACTGCGTTTTTTGGCAACATAGCGATTTTGGGCAGCTCACTACGAATGGAGTTTTTCTTATTTTTCTTTGAAATTTTCACACAACATGTGCCCGAGGAGTATCTTTAAGACCCAACAATTTTCATAACTTTTGACTTCATGGTTAAAAAGTTATTGCATGATATGTAATTTTCAGTGCTCCTCGGGCAGCCCAAAAATTTCTTAAAAAAACACTTTTTTAAGAAATAAAAATTTGAAATTGATTTTCTAGATTTATATGTACATGGAAAGCTTTGAATCATTCCATTTTGATTTATGAGATGAAAGTTATGAGGCGTTTTAGTTTGCGGGCAGTTTCGGATTCCCTACTCTAAAATAAACTTTGAAGTCCTTTATTTCACTCAATTTTCAATATTTTTTGAAAAAAATAAAATGATAGGGTGTGTATTGTTTATTAAAACATTACAACCATTGGGATTAAAAATTTTCAATTCCATAACGAAATTCTTCACAATTTAGTATTTTGAATCATTCTCTACTTCTTTGTACTTACTTCTTTTTTCCTATATGTTGTACAATTTCAAATGATTTGAATTTTTTCAAGCACATAGACAACTTGCCTTGAAGAGTGAATCCAAAGAGTAACCACCATTTTGGAATTTTTTTCATACAAATGTGGCCTTGTGAAGTGCAGCTGCCCGTTTTTTCACAGGGCCCAAAAAAGGATTTTTGCTAATTCAAACACTAATATCTTACAATCTACACGGTGGAAAATTCTGAAATTTTTTCCGCATCTTCTCAAATAAGTTTAGTACAAGATCTTACGGTTACATGTGTCCAAAAATGTTTTTTTCCTAAAATTTGGTACTTGTTCTAGAAATGACAGTTTGAGAGCATTTTTGGTGAAAACATAGTTGAAAACATTTAGGGGTTAATTATTTTTCATTTCTTTTACAAAACAATTGAAGCAATAATTTGGCCAATTTTGGAATTTTTTCAAATGCTATAAATAAAAAGATTCTTTTGGATGAAAATTTGTAGTTAAATATTCTAAATTGATTTTAAATTCATCTTCAAATATTTTTTGTAATTAATTTCTATTCTTCATGCTTCTCCTTCATGTGTCAAAGGGATGTGTGCGTATTGTTCTTCTAATTCTTGGATTAGATTACATGGACGCACATCTCAAGATCAATTCTCCTTGCACACCACCATGCCTTGGTAGGGTAAGAATCTACTCATGTCATGTCACGGACAAAGAGAACCAAAAAACAAGAACAGAAAAAGAAAAAACCAAGGTTTTCAGCATGACATCACTTCCAGACATCAAGATGTCTATCAGAACATTAAGATTCAATCCCAACATCCACTAGGATCATGAAAAATAAATAAATAAAGATTTCTAGACAGACCATCCATTTAGTTGGATAGCGAAGGATGGACAAGCTTTTAACCTAGATAGACATGTTGTCCAATTGATGGATAGGCCATCTATAAAATAAAATAAAATAAAATAAAACAATTTTTGGGGATCAATCATGATCTAGATACATCAAGAAGTGTTCCAGATGACATTGATGGACATCTCAACACAACAAGCCAAAGCCAACATCAAGATAGAAAAACCTATTGAAAATTCTTTAGCCTCATCAATTTATTTCATCATTGAGAAAAAATAATAGATTGAAGTTGGAATACCCCAATCCCTACCAAAGTCCCAAACCTAATGATCTAGTTATACCAATATACTTTCTTTTGGAAGAGTCTAGAAAATCATTGAGCACTTTTGTTACCTTTGGACCTTCCCCATGATCTGTAGCCTATTGCAAATGTTTGCTCCACTTGCAAACTACAAAAGAATTGCAAAGGATTACTACATATGACAAAATGAAAAGAACCATGAGAACAAATGGTTGACACAAATCTCGATCCTAGTTATCCTACTAATTTGGCCTTTCTTAACTTGCTCACTAAAGTTGACATTTTACCTCCTCACTTGAAGTTGTGTAGCTCTTGCTAATTGTACAATTTTTGCTCATGCTAATTGTACAACTCTTGCTCATGCTAATTGTGTTAATAAAAAATTCAAAGTTAGAAATAGTGCACAAATCTTGAGCCCTAATTGGCCCAAACTTGATGCATTAATTTCCCATATTTCTCATTACATACAAGATACAATGATCAAATGGCTTTGGTGGGAAAATGTTGGAAACTATATCCATAGCATGATCATATAAAAGTCAATGAAGATTTTGAAATCTTAGAGCATAGAAAAGTTGATCCAAATGCCAATGATGGCAACCATTGTTTCCATGCTCAATAACTTGGGGGAAGGAATCCTGTCACAACCCTCATCAAGAGGCGTGCCCGGCCACCTTGGTGAGCAAGGGGGACGTTGGGGGTGACTCCCCAAGCCTTGTAAGAGATGAGGTGAGGGGGATTAGGGGTCCCGAGCGATCAGAGCAATGTAGCGCTCTAATCCGGACGAATTTGGGGGGGTGTCGCACAAGCTTGGAAAGCTTGTGAGAAGACGCGTCCATGGATCCAAAGAACGCGAGAATCCGAGTTGGTAGTCAAAAGATATGGCTCCTCAAAGTTGGGAGCGTCCTGGGAGCGTCCTGGCAGCGTTCCAGCAGCGTCCCGAGGCATAGGGACGTGGGAAACAAGGTTTGGGAGGGTTCCTTAGAGCCAAATAGGGTATGCTGCATATCATTGAAAAGCTAAGGAGACAAGCTTTCTAGAATGATAAGGCTCATGAAGAGATAAGCTGTGAGCTCAAAGTTATGGGCATCTAAAGAGGGTGGAGTCCCGGAGAACTACACCTCCGGGGGACTTGTACATTTGGAGGGCCATAACTTCCTCAATACTTGTTGTATTGGGGAAAGTGAATATTTCACGGTGATCTACGGAAAATATAAATCATGAAAATGGGCTCGCACTTGGGATTTGGAGCTCGAAGCTAAAAGTTATCCCGATGGGAAAATCGGGAGTCTTTTGGAAGTCCAGTTTGGGGATACCACTTGGAAATGGGTGGTCTTCCAAGATGGGGTGCATCTTAGGGGTTCCCGGCGACCTCTAGTATGGGGGGGGGTTGCTGAATTCCGCAGAGAGTACTATGAGGAGGGGTGGTCTCCCTCCTCACTCCCGCATGGTGCCATGGTGAGCCTAAGTGGCCCTAGGTGGTGAGGCTAGTGTTGGAGCCTCACCACCACTTGTGTGTTACCATGGAGTGCTTGTGCACTCCTTGATACTGGTTGGGTGGTGTCCCACTCCACACTAGGCCACGGTGTAAGTCCCGTTTGGTGAGTCCCGATTAGTGAGTTCCGAAATGAGTTGGGTTGGGCCTAGTGGGGAGTTGGGTCCTATTCAAGGGCGGTTAGCACCGGTGGGAGTAGTGCCTCACTAAGTGCTTGGACATCAATGGAAGTTCCGCCCCATGTCATCAAATGACATGCTCGGTGTCTTGTGGGAGTTAAGTGTTAGAAGGAAAGGATTGAGAGTCACGGAGGAATGGGGAACCCCGTGACTCGAGTTGGAACCTAACATTGTAGGTACGTGGCATGTGCAGTGTTAGGAGAGCATGAACCTTGGTGGCACTAAAGTGTTAAGTGCTTGGAAAGTGAGCTTAAGGTGGTAAGTGTCATTAAGGGGCGCGACAGATCCATACTATGCCACACATGGCTTTGGTATTGGACTTGAGCTATGACACTGTGGAATTTGATTATTCCTTGACATTGTTATAGGAAATTTATGTAAACTAATCCATTGAAGCAATGAGTCTTGAAACTAGAGACATTGACAAACTCAATACTACGCTTGTGGTTTAGGATGCCAATATAGGCCTTGATCTACTTGATATTGTAGTGAATCTAATCTTCACTTTTTCGTGTGATTAGCTAGTTGCTCAAAAAAGAGGCCTTGCAATCCCACTCCTTTATAGCCACTTGGTACTCCTTGCCACCCTCAATCTACATCACATTTTGCATGTCCTTGACATATGGTAGTAAGGCTTGTAGATCTAGACTACCCAAATCAAGTACAATTGCTTCTAGCGGGTTTGAAATCTCCTCGATGTGGAGGACAATTTTTGCAATTAGAACTACAACTAGCGGACTATTGAGATTTGTAAACTCTATCCCAAATGAATTTGTTACTAGAACTACATTCATGGCTACCATGAAGACAGTGCAAAAACAAGTAGTGAGTCATTAAGCCTTCAAAGACTAGGGTTTTCAATGTCACGTCACATTTGGACGTCAAGATGTTTGTCAAAATGTCAAGATTCAACGTATAACCCTAATGTCCATTAGGATTAAGAAGAAAAAAATTGGACTACTAGTCCGTCATGTCCATCTAGTTGACAAACATGACATCTTGACCATCTAAATGTTTTTTGGTAGAAGTTGTTTTGATGCATCCCGATTGATGCAAATGGACATCTTCACAAGTAAGTCAATGCTACATTAGGAAAGAAAACCCTAGGAATGATGGGTTGGTTACAATGGAAAAAAGTTGGATGTCAATAGTAGTGATGTCATTACTAATTACATTAGAAGAATTTGTTTCTAAGATGTCAACAACACCAAGAAAATGCAACAATTGGGTAGCCTGTTTACTACAAAAGTCTAAACAGTCCACATGGACATGTCTAAACTTGCCATTGCCCTTTCCATTCGTTTCCAAATTGGAAGTCCTCCATCACTCGTAGTAATGGCCACTTCTTAGGCTACAATAAAAACACCTTGACAAGTCAATCTAAATGAAAAACCATAAGAAATTAAAAGTAGACCAAATTGCAACTCAAGAAGTAGCCTATTACAATTTATGAAGTGATGATCATCACAATCCACTTTTGGGATCCAAATATGAAACCATGAGAACCTTAAAAAATTGGCCCAATGTGCCACAACATTTCTCCCAATGCTTATAATGAAACCGTCAAAAACAACAAGATGATAGTAATGTATAGAAGTACTCCAAAACTTGTAAAGCAACTACAGGGAAAGACCCACTTCTCCACTCTCCTTATTATGTAACCATCAAATGTCTACATAATCAAACTCAATAGAAGTACTACTATCAATCTCAAAGTCTTTCAATAAGCAATTCGGTACTAAGCACATATGGTTTTGGATAAGGTTCTACTCAAGTTTGAATCAAAAACTTCCAAAAATATGTACCCTTGACATTGATCATTTCATATATATTACATTTACAATAAGGTCTACTAATTTACTAGTTGTTTCCCACTTCAAATAACAAAGAAATATCCCAAGAACGGAGCTCTAATGAAGTGACAAGTTTGATGTGTAAGTCTTAAATTAGATAGGAAAGCCCAAAATTCCCATTGTTTGGAATCTAATTGTCTCAAAACCACGCTAATAATGTGGCCTACACTCCACAATGCCTTCAAGTCGTCCTCCATCTTGTCAATCTTCAAATTTTCTCACACAAAAAAGAACAGCTCAAATGAAGCCCAAATTCAATGGAAACATAGCACATGAAACCACAAGAAATCCAAAAAATTGACCCAATGTGCCACAACATTCCTCCATGCTCCTAATGAAACCATAAAAAACAACTAGACCATAAAAGCTTTTTAAAGTCAAAAATTTATAGTGTCATGTTACACATTGTGTAAAGGGCAATAGAATCCTAATTTAATTCTTTAGTAGAAAGAATGAATCTCTAATATAGTAGGAATTATAAAGTAAAAATTTCACATTTTTTGTAGTTTCTTTGAATGAAACATTACTAATCAAAATATGAACCTAAATTTTGTCATTTTCTATAATTCACTCCTTAAAACTTCAAACAATATTGAAAAATAATATATAAAATATTTCAAACTTTCCAATTCTCATTTATCCTATTTAAGAAATTAGTAGTTTTTTGTACTTGAATGGGATGCTGTCAACTTGTCCATGTAATTACACTAATCCAAATTATGGGAATGGTAATTATAAAAGAAGGGGCTTGCTTTTTAGGGTCCCACATGAGTTCATAATCCAAATGAGGTCTACAAAGGTAACTACACCTAAATTCAACTACTTTGAAAAACCACACACTCCAACAACACTAGCATGTGAGCTTAGAAATGAAATCCTATGAACATTGAGCCTAGGTGTAAGTAGATATTCTATAACTATTGAAGGTGTTTATAACATGCATACTTATAATATGAATACCCTATAACCATCACTAGTAGAAAACAATGTTGCAGTGAGTGAAAGCTAGGTGATATTCTTGTTCACTACAACACAATTTTCAGAAAACTACATTGCAATGAACACAATTTTTGGAAATTTGTGTTGCAATGAACAAAAATGTCACCTAGCTTTTGTTCACTGCAATATTGTTTTCTTCTAGTACACGTAAGGTGCTTGTAACATAGGTACCTACCAGAAGGATACCTATAATTATAAACATCCTACAACTATGGAAGGTACCAATAACATAGGAGCTTAGGTTCCTAAGCTCATGGGCTCAAGATCCTAGGCTCACATGCTAGCAACTATGCCACACTCTATATTCTTGCCTCAAATGTACTACCACTATTCATGAGAGTATGGTCCTTTAGAAGTTTACTCTAAACCCTATTTTTCGCACTTTGGAAATTCATAGTTTATTTATATGATGTCCAAAATTTGCATTCTAAGATAATCTAGAATCCTCTTTTGACTATCAACAAGAACCCTTGAAAAGTTTTTAATATAATAATGGGAACCATGTTGAATTGCTTATTTGTGTGATTTTAGATGTAGATACCTTAATGTAAGTGTAGTGGATAGCCATTAGGAGTGTTACGGTTCATGATTTGGCAACTTTGAGGATTCCACTAGTTAACTAGCAAGCACCTCTAAAGAATGCTCAACAAGGAAGGAAACATATGAGATGCATACAAAAGCAATAATTCAATAGTTCAATTAGTGTGACAACAAGAACAAACTTCATCACTCTTGCTCTACACAACTATTTGTTCTTGCCTTTTCTACAAGCTCTTTAAGTTAGGTAGTACTACTACTACTAGAAGAAATCAGTGTCACAATCAACAAAAGTTAACTAACGTTTTCTAAAAATTGTATTACAATGAATGAAGATTTTCTGAAACGGTATTGCAATCAACACAAATCTTCAGTTTTATGTCGTAGAAAACAGAAAAATGTCAGCTAGTTTCCGTTGACTATGATACAATTTTCTAGTAGTGTACTAGGTTCCTACAACCAATTTTACATGATGCAAATAAGCTTGCACTTGCTTTTACTCTCAGCTTTATTTCATCCTCTTGCCTTCACTTATACAAGATGTTAATTCCTAAGTCCTCGGACATCCACTTTCTCAATGATGAATAGATTGAAACTCAAGTTTCATCCTTACTACCGTACCTTTGGGTCAAGGTCGGCGAAAAATAATTATTTCTAAGAATGCCAGAAATAAAATAAAATAAGAGAGAGAAACCCGAATTTAGAAAAAATTAACAAACTAAATTGTTGTAAACGAAGTAAATGTCTTGTATTAGACAAACAAAAAAAATATGAAGTCCAATCACCATCTACCATCAAAAATGTTTATGATGGCGATGTGAAGAGGACATACTTTTTCTTTGTCAAGAGTCTTGAGGGTAGAGAGGTTCAGTTTTATAATGAAATGCATTGTTCATCATGAATCCTCAAAGGATATGGGACAATTTAAAGAAAAGAGCTTAACTATGGGTGGTAGAGCTCCTACTAATCCTAATTGGCATATCCCACATGGGTTGTTTCACCTCTTACCACCCTACTTGTATAAACAAGTTGTCTTTGCATCATCAAACAAGGGTAATGGAAAAGACTTTAGGAATAGAATGCCGAAAGCAATGAAATCATTGGAATGTAATGTTGAATTTCTAAAAATTAAATTCTAATTTGCCGAACCTACTCTAGGAACTTTAATTAATTATTCGGCAACAATGTGCCGACCCTGCCCAAAACCTACGGTAATGCTTAGATGAAAGTCAAATGTTCTTTAATGGTAAGTATATCTTTCTAGTATCTTAGGGACTCTTATAATATCTATAGGAGTTTGTAGAAGTCAAACTTTCTTTGTATCTAAGGGGATTCCTATAATATTTTGTATAGCTACTTAAAACCTTCAAGTTGCTCTTCTAAACTCGATATATAGTAAATCATTCGGCAAATACATAGGGTTGATACTCTTGCCAATCTATGGTTTTCTTGTCCACTATTCTTCTTGCACTCGTCAAAACTTGTCTTGACTATTTATCTATATAATTTGTTCATAACTTCTTTGTCCTTGACAATCTCTTTGTAAGGTACACACACCTAAAAGTGTCCAATATGCATATGAGCATCAATAGTTCCTTGAATTAAATTGTCTTTAAAAATAAATGGGATTCTAGATACTCATGAATATCATGTGGATTCTCTTGAATTAAATGTATTTTTGGGACACCATATGGGCACACTAAATATTTTCAAAGTATTGATTATAGATGAATATAAAATGGACCTTATATTCCTTTATTCAAAAGATGTGTGTTTTTAACCCCTAAATGTATTTGACTATGTTTTCACCAAAAACGCTCCAAAATTGTCATTTCTAGTACAAGTACCAAATTTTAGAAAGAATAAATTTTTGGACAAATGTAACCATAGGATATTGTAGTACACTGGTTTGGGGAGATGTGGAAAAAATTTCAAAAATTTCCACCATTTGGATTGCAAGATATCAACATTTGAAGTGACAAAAAGCCTTTTTTTGGCCCTACAAAAACCCAAGAAGATGCACTTCACAAGGCCATATCATTATGAAAAAATGTCCAAAATGGTTGTAACTCTTTGGAATCATTCATCAAGTCATGTTGGCTACATGCTGAAAAATTTTAGATCATCTGGAATTGTACAACATGTTGGAAAAAATTAGTAAGTAGAAAGGAGTAGAGAATGATTAAAAATACTAAATTGTTAATCATTTATTTATGGAATTGAAAAATGCCAATTCCAATGGTGATAATGTTGTAATAAACAATATACACCTCATGATTTTATTTTTTTCCTAAAATATTGAAAATTGAGTTAAATAAAGGTCTTCAAAGTTTATTTTCGAGTAGAGATTCTATTACTACCTACAAACTACCCACAACTAAAATCCTTCATAACTTTCATCTCATAAATCAAAATGGAATGATTCAAAGCTTTCCACGTATATATAAATCTAGAAAACCAATTTCGAATTTTTATTTTTAAAAAAAGTGATTTTCAAAGAACTTTTTTTTGCTGTGCGCATTGCCTGCCGAGCAATGAAAACTACATATCATACAATAACTTTTTATCCATGTATTCAAAAGTTATGAAAATTGTTGGGCCCTAAAGCTACTCCTTGGGCACATGCTGTGTGAAAATTTCAAAGAAAAAAAATAAAATTTCCATTCGTAGTAAGCTGCCCTAAATCGCTATGTTGCCAAAAAAACACCATTTGGTCCTTTAGGGGTTAAGTAGGGATATATAGGGTCAATTTTGCAATAAGGTTTAATAAGATTTTTTTATCTTATTTTTTTATCTTAATAATATTAGGTAGTTGAACCTAAAATTTCCATTGATCTAATTGTTCTTTCTATTTTTTGATGAAATGTGGATTGGAAGAGGTATGTATTTCTTGCTTCAAAAATTCAAGAAACAATTTCAATGGAATTTCTTTGAAGGAAGCTAAAAATACTCTTACAAAAAATTATTCTTTGGGTCATCTACCTAATAGGGGTTCAAAAATGATGGATTTGGGTGCATCTACCTTGTCCATCTAATATTTTTCTAAACATAGGAGAATCATTTAGCTTCCTTGCAATATAATTCTAATTTCAATCAATGCTTGAAAACAAAAATTTCACCACTCTATGCAAAAAATGCTTGAGTCTTGGCAACAAAAAATTTGACAAAAATATAAAAATATGTAATCTTTTTCTACGAAACATTTTTATGTAAGTATACTTAGAAAGATTTGATTCATTCCATTTGGATTAGTAATGTAAAAGTCATAAAGAGCCTTATTTTACAAGCAATCATAGGATTCATTGCATCTTTATAAAACAATAGCATCAAGGATTTGTTTTTGAATGTGAAATTATTATTTTCAAGGAAAAAATGTCCCTAGGATTCATACTGCTCCATTCCAATCTCACCTTGAGGACTAATGTATGTCAATTACATTTCATAACTATAAACAATTAGATTTTTCTTCCATTCCATTTAACTCTTTGTAATAATAATTTTAGAAATGAAATTCAAGATTATCTTTATTCCAATATACTCTCCACTCACTTATTCAAAATTCAAATTTTCAATTTTCGAAATTTAAAGTGTAAGAAAATGAAATTGATGTTGGAAGGACAAGCAAGTAATTATATTAACAAAGGCTAAAGGGGAGAATGAGCTATTTTTGTGTCTACTTTGTAATTCATGAAGTTAACCCCTAAGGCCCTAAAGGACCAATGAGCCTACTTTGGACTTTCTGGGATGTCACATTGGTTCTATTAACCTCAAAATTAAAAATTTTTGAAAGAATTTTTTAAGATAGAAGATAATCATCCTAATCTATGTGAGAATCTTTGTTTCATGTCATTCTAATAAATATTGCAAAATTCAGAAGAGTTTTTTCATTTTCAATGTCAAAATGGGCAACTAAAAATTTGTTCTAAGAAAATGAATTATTTCATAGGATTTTATAGATGGATACCTACTCAAAAACATTTGAACATCCAATTTCAAATAATGAGGTGAAAGTTATGAGGAGTATTATTTTGCAGTCAAGGAAGGTACAATAAACATATGAAGTCTTTTTTTGCTCTCAATTTTGAATTTTTTTCAAAAATGAATACAAAAATCAAGGATATCAATTGTATACTATAACATTATCACCATTAAGATTAACCATTCTCAGTTCTTTATAAAAGTTGTTAGCATTCTAGGATTTTCTTTGATTTAGTAAACCTTCCACTTTATAATTTTCTAAAGATGAACAGTGAAACTTCTTTTGGTTAATTTTCAACCCATTTTTCAACATATTGGCTAAAATTCACAAGTTATAGAACACATGTTTTTTCTAAAAATGTTGAAAGACAAAATTTCACCTTTTGGAAGGCTAGAAAAGCCTACATCTTGAAGTTTAGACACATTGATCTTGCAATCGGTGGAGGTATTCACTCTAAAATTTGGGGAGAATATACTTGAACTAGTCAACTAAATGATCCTAAAGTTGAATTAGTTAAGAAATAAATATAATTGGAGATTTTAGCCTTGCTTTTGGTATGAGTCTTTTGAAAAAGTTTTAGGCCTCTAAAAAAAAGATGAGTTAAACATAATTAATCACTTCACAAATGGCCAAAATATTTGACAAGTGGAGATTGGGGCCTTGTGTGCAAGCATTCTAGGTTGCATAAATGTCATCCACAAATTTGATTGTATATAGGAGGCAAACATTGCCCTATAATATAGAGTTTAGGTTGGAGATATAGTCTTTTTGCTATGATATCATAGTTATGAAAATGTTCAATCATTTGCTCTGTTGCACAAGGTCCAATTTTGACTAGACAATGGTAAATTTTCACATAAAATTTCAATATAGAATATCATAATGCAACTATGCAAGATATATGGCATGTTATCAAATGAAATGCGTTTCTTAATCAGACAACTACATCCCACCCACACCCAATGTTCCTTACATAGGTGCTTTGGAAATAGGGCAAAAAAATAATTAACCTTGAAACAACATTAAGGACTAAAATTGTCCAACAAATGACTTATAATATCTCTATAGTGGATAGAGAAGCAATTTTTCATCTCTTGTTTTTATGGTGGGAGGTGGGGGCATGCAAGAGCCCGCCCTCATTGAAGGCTTCTTTTTTTAGAAGTACAAAGATTCAATTACAACGACAACTAACATCACCCCCTCCTTTGTTCTAGGGTTAAGTTGTTACATCCATTTTGAACATAAAGCAGAAGTGAAGTGTATGGCACTATGGGCAACTCACACAAATGGAGCAATAGTTACATTGAATTCATGATTAGAACATGTTAGTAAAATTGTAGTTCATATTTAGCTCTATGACATCAAGTCCCTTTACAAAACATCCCTAAGTGAAGTGCATAATGTCCTCGTAATTATGCTAGATACTAGTTATGGTGCCATGTACAATAATTTCGAACAAAGTCTGTTGTCTCTATGCTTAAAGTAGCAAAACTCCGCACCACGTAGAACTCCAGTCGTGTGAAGTCCCCACCCCTTAGGCTTAGGCTCTCATCTTGCCTTCAAGGTAAGGTCCTCACACATAGGGAGGCCCTTATGGTGGAGTGTCCCACTATATTGTAGGTTCACATTGTGAGGGTGTGGGTGTCTCAAGAGATGTCTATGTGGGTAATTGTGGTTCTTTCCTTCAAGGTGAATGCATGGTTTAGTGGACCAAAATCACTATCACAAATTCATTTTCTAGGACCTCTTTTTATTGCAAGCACTATTGTGTATAAGAAAAAATGTATTTTTTAATTAAAAAGTCATACACTTTATTCTATATATGGTTGCTTAAGAAACCATGTCATTGGTGTTTAAAAAATCATTCACATGAAATATAGGGGGACTTTTGTATGGATTATTATACATTGTCACAATCTCAACACTATATATTTAATTTGTTTTTTTGTGTATATAAACTTTTGCAAGAAAAAAAAAGGGACTCTATACATCACAAAGTTTAGATCCAACGATTTGTCAACTACTATCATGTGGTAATCGTTGTTTCATGGGGTTGCACGTTAATATACAATTTAGGGCATCATTACGATGCATTATTGTACAATTTATTGCATCATAATGGTGTGATAAATTGTAAAGTAATGCATCATAATGATGCGCTAAATTGTATATTAACATGCGAACCCATGAAACAACGATTACCACGTGATAACAGTTGACAAACCGCAAGTTCTAAACTTTGTGATGTAGTACATAGATATAATAATAAGTGTTCTAAATTGATGATTTATATTTCATTGATGTATTGAAATTGTGAGTTAGGGACTTCTTTATAGTCTAAAATGGTATGTATTTTCAAATGTTCCTACCAAAGCCTTACTATATTAATTCTTGATTTTTTTTGGCTAATCCCTTTGGTATGGAATCTTCTACATGGGTGTGTATTTCAATTGAACATTATACAAGAATATAGGATCACTCTCAACTATAGTTATTTGGAATTCTACCACCTATAGGAGCACTCAAATTGTAAATTGAAATTCCAACTAAGATTTATGGCCTATGACTTTGCATACTTTATCCATGTTCATTTCATTCAAATATAAAAATTCTCCCGCTTTTGTAGGGTACCATAGGGCTCATGCAAAATGACTACTTGCCTATGGACTTCTATGGAGTCACTAAGTGCCGCTTTTGGTCCACTCAACCATGCAAACATCCTTCAACCTAAGATTTTGGGTGCTATAGTTGAAGTTCGTTGAGTAAATTGTGTAACCTCATTCATAATTTTTTTGTGAAGCTTAGGTTGAGTGTTTATGTTCTTTCCATTTAGGGTTGGGTTTAGGACTTATGCGTGTTTAATCTCTTAGTTCACATGTAGAAATGGATGTTGTAATAGCATCCCTATCTATACTTACCACACCTAGTTGGGGCCAAGAGCCAAGGCACCCCCATTAATACATTAGAAGCTAATTTTAGAACACCGGGCACACCCAATTTTATATGGGATACCCATGTTCACATGCATGGGAATTGGGGAGGTTTTAAAGGAGCCTCATGTGAGCAAAATTATGATTGATCTTTTATTGAGTTGAAGGTCATTGCAAGAAATACCATGTAGTTTTTGTAGTGTTTTCCATAGTACCCTATTTTTTTTTCGGGAGTACTTTAGAATTACAAAAGTAGAATAAAATGGGAAAAATATGTTTAATATATAAGCCTTTACATAGAAAAATTCTCTAAGTAAGAGAACTAGAAAAGTGCAAAATCTCATGAAAATTGGCACTTTCACATTTTTATTTGTAAAAAATAGGAAAATTAATTTTTTTTTAAACTAAAATTTTTCCAAGTGCGAAGAGTTGATGGTGATGAGATTTCACTAAAAGAATGATCTTAGAACCATCTTCAATGTTCAAAAATTGCACACAATGGGAGTGTTGTTTGCACTCATATGGAGGATATAAAATAATATATTTTCAAATTTTTTTGTTAGATATATGCTTTCATACTATGAAAATAGACCATGAAAGTCTCAACTCTAGATCCTTAAATTTGGGGACTCCTAACATAGTAAACTCCTAAAGTGCACTTTGTGACAAACTAACAAAAATGATTTTTAAATATAGAATGATTTTTTAATTTCTAAAAAATAAGAGATTTGATTAACATCAAGTTAGACATGTTCAATCGAAATTTCATGTTCATTGGACTTGTGCTTCAAAAGCTATAGTGAATGACAAAAGATCGCTCTCGTTGTGATGGAGAATAGGACCAATGTTCTTTGCAATGACCCTTGATTGGATTCATAATGGTTGGAACACTGTTAAAGGGTGTAGGGCAAAATTTTTGGATTTGGAGTGGCTAATTCCACCGCATGCATTGGAGCTACAATCAAGGTCACAATGGGGAGGCATGGAGTCAAAGCTTTACAATATAATGAGGAGAGTAGGAGGTTGGCCAATAGTGAGGAGAGTAGGAGCCGCAGTGCCCACCAAGCTGAGTTTCCCTCGGGGCTTTCACTGCCCCACGGTGACAATGCTCTGAGAGAGAACAATGGATTTGGTAGACACCTAGACAATGATCGTTATAAAAAAAAAATTCAATAAATTAGATTTGCAGTGAGCCACAATCAATGTCTTAAATAGTAGTAATGGAATGATTATTGACTACAATAGGAGCTTTCATCCTTTGAATGTAAATTCATTGCACAAAGTGATTTTTTAGGCCTCCATGTCAGAGCCATGCAAAAAAGTATTGTGACTACTTCAAGTGATTAGGACGTCCATTATGGATACACTCATACACTTTTTGTTGGTTTGGAGGTAGTCTAGAGACTCTTCTAGACCCCATAAAAAAAATTCATATTTTTTCGAAAAAATAGTATTTCAATTGCTCTCACCATTTCTCACATTTGTCTAATTTTTTTTAATTCAGCAATGATATGAAGGCAAACTCCTAATTCTTACCATGATAGGTTGTTCTACCTTAATTCTTTTGTCTATTTTCTCTCAATGGTGGATGGTTATTACAAGATGTTGATGTTTTCAATTGTGGATGTTGATCAATCTGTCTAATACATTTTACAATTTTTACAAAGAAATAATTGTGTATTTTGATCAAAATGAATTGTCTAGTCAAAAAATAACTTATTTAAAATTGTAGTCCACAAAGACTATGACCAAGGGGCCACAACATTCTCAAAAAGTCTTGAAGCAAAGGTATCCTACTACATTGCCATTGTATCAAGCATTATTCATTGTCTATTAGCATGCTATTCCTGATGATCAAGGCTCAATTCAAGATTTATAGGATAAAAAGAGCCTCAATTCGTAGAAATGTCCCCACCCCCACCCCATTTACTAAAAAATGTTATGTCTTAGACTAATGATTTAATGCCTAAGTGAAGGACAAGGAGAATCATTTGTCATTATCAATGACATCATTCTAACCTTTGACTACCAAAAGTAGACCAATCATGTGTCATGGTTTGTAAACAAGTTTTCTCCATTTGACTACAAAAAGCATGTGTCACCTATTTAGGAAGCTAGTGACACCTACTTTTGATAATTAAAAAAAACAAAAATTGATTGTAAATTTAAAAAGTCACCTTAGAGTCTTGTTGCCATGAGCAAATCTCGGGTTTTGGTGTAAGTACGTAATAGGAAACAATAACCCATATCATGGTTGTAAACAAAGTTTTTTCCTTGTAGCTACCAAAAGCACGTGTCACCTGCTTTCAGTGACCAAGGAGAACAATCACTAAGCTTACCTTAGTTTTAAAAGAAAAAGTTACCTCTATGTCTTGCCGCCCAGAAGCAAACTTTCATGGCAAGTATTTGACCGAATAGGCTTCAAAAGCAACAACAAAACTTAATAAAATTATAAGATGGATGATGTTACATTTGGAAAAAGGCTCGCAAGCTGGTTGCCTTTTATGCTGCCAAATCTCCCTCTCATATAAAGGGGCTGATGTACAGTACAGTAAAAGCAAATGAATTTTGCATTCAACATGTAAAGTATCCATCCCAAGCTTCACTACTTCACATTTCAATTTCCTTGGGTCCTTTGAACTTTTAACCCTAAAGAGTAAGAGTCCCGGCTCTATTAGGTGGGTTCTGGATATTTCAAAAGCTTCCTGTGAAAACTGAAAAGATTAAGTGAAGAACATTCATACAGTCAAAATGAAATTCTAATTTTTATCTATTCTTGTACAACATGATCAACTTGATCACTCTCTGCTTCATGATTTTCTTGTACAAGGTTCTAAATTAATTTTACCCTTGAAGGACGCTGAGGCCAAAAAGTGGTCGATGGATGACTTCATAGTTCCGTGTTGGAACAAGAATGCACCTATTGTTGGTCCAATCATCAGAGCATTTGGATGACTATCTTGATCATGAGGGGCTGTTTCCTTTAAGGGTTAAGAAAGAATAAAAGGGAAGATAAAAGAAAAAAACAGCAAAAAGGAAGATCTTATGTCTAGATTCTTCTCTTGCCATAATTCATTCGGTCTCTCCATTTCCAGATTCCCCGCCATTCCCCTCCCTCCACGAAACTCTCCCCGGGTTCAAAAATCATAGAAACCCGCATGTCTCATCATCCCTGTTGGGTCAAGCCTTTCTCCGCAGAATCTCAGTGACTCAGCTCCCTCGCTCGCTTCTCCCAGTGGCTCCCCTTTCTAAATCCTCCCACGGCCCACCCCCACCCCAAAAGCAACAAAGAAAATGATTGCTATCTATCTATCTACAGTAGACTAACTTAACTTCGGTGAAGTGCAGAAGCCGCATTCTTTTTCGGACCTTTCCCTAGCTCCGACTGTGGTCCCAGGAACTGACTGATGAGTGACCCATCGGCCAAGCACACGGACCCACTCTCGTCACACTCGTCCAAAAGCGCCTAGCCTACTGTAGTTTTCTGATCCAGATGGGCAATTGAATTCAACTGAACGCTGATATAACAACAATCAGGTGCGGCAAAGCTGTCATGCGCGACTCAGCATGCACCTTCGATCCGCATCGATGCATACCACGGGAGATATTATTATTAACTTATCCCGTAGAGAACTGACGCTACAGTAGGAAGGTGCATGGGCAATGAAGGGAATCACGTTTAGTTTCTTATCCTCCCGTCTTTTTCCAGACGAGAAAAAGTAGACGTCGAGCTAGGGGAATGGAAGAATCTCTCCGCTCCGTCAGTCCTTCATGGATTCCGCCCGGGATTCCGTCATTCCGGTCCATCTTCTTCTCACATCGATATGACGATATCAGTCATTGAAGTTCGGCCTTTTGTTTCCTGATCTCCTGAAAGGGCACGAGATCCGCTTTAGCTTTCGGTTTCAAGTCCAGGGATTCACGGAATTGTACTACTTGGGCGGGCTTATGTGGAAAGTACAGTGCAGGATAGGTTCTTCATCGGCGGACGGCACCTTCCGATCTCCTCCCCGTCCATGTGCATTATGAGTGATCCACTGCAAAGCTACTGTACAAGAGTGGCGTCATGGAAGAAGTTAGTGCGCAGATTTTAAGTATCCTGTTACCCCACCCGGGTTCTCTTTTTCTTTTTGGAAACAACTCAAGCAAATGAAACGGGATTTCATGGCAAAGGAAAATACAAAGTCACCAGCCACTCAAGTGGTCTGGCCGGAGGGGGAATACTGCCCCACCCGGTTACAGTTTCCACTTTCAAGACGGGTTTGACGAAACGAAAGTTCAACATTCAACAGATATTTCGTTAAAATGGCAGTATTCATACGCCATTTTTTCATTCATTTTCTAGGGCTGGTATAGATTTCAAACCGCATGGTCTAAAATCTAGGGGGATTATACATTTCAGAACGCACGGTCTAAACCTGAAAGTGCCAAGTTTGCAAAATATTGCCATTTTAACGAAATATCCGTTATTCCAATTTACTTTAGTTTGTTTGGATTTCAAATTTTCATGCATTGGAATGGTTATTCATCCATTGATTAACCTAAGTTGTCTTTACATTCACGAATGAACAACATTTCATCCAATTGGAGAATTGGTGTCATTTTTGTAATTTCAAAAAATCATAAATTTGTATTTCTAAAGACATGCAACATTCTCATTTTTTTGATTAATTTATTGCAAAATCCACCTTAGCATAGCTTAATTAGGATATGTGAACCATAATATTCTTGATAGTCCTAGATATTATTCTCCTTGGATCCAAGAAACTAAGGTATCTCTTGTTGGATACCTAGGGGGTGTATATATTAAAATACAACCAAATGAGTGCCTACCACAACTATGACGGGCAGCTCTTTTCATGGAAGTCAAAGCCCACTTTTGATCTAGTTAGGAATGTTATGTCTAATAAACAAAGATGCACTATTTGTTTGATGTCCAAAATCAATGTAGATTGATATTTTGAGGTGTATACCTCAAAATATAACTAACACTTGGCAAATTTGAAAAATCTACAATTAGCAAGTGAGTCTTTGGTGAATTGATAGTTTTGTAGTACAAAGTAGTTGCTTGGCAAATTTATAACCTCTTCTAATTTTACAATAACTTTGGTATTTAGTTGTCTTTGTTAGAATAGATTATGAATCAATGTAGTTCTAAACCATAGAGAAAAAACTACCTTCATTCACCAACTGAATTTGTGAACCTTAGATACTAACAACAAAGAAGAAATATGGAATTTAGAAAATTGATTGGATAGTAAATAAATGGGAAGCAAAATGATGAAGCAAATGTCAAATTTGGTGAAAAAAGAAAAATTTGAGGTGGAAAAAAAATTTCCAATGAAAATAGGAGGGTCTTGAAAGATCTTTCACTTATTCCCAATCTCAAAAGTAGTAATTATTTTGGACTTTCAACTCGTGTTGTTCAACCTAATATATTCATTGTTGTAGAGGCAAATAATTAATATTTATGAGAAAATTGGGTTCAAAACAATTTCAATATTCTCTGAAATTTGTTGATTTCTATGGAAAATATTCTCTTGACTTTGAAAAATAACTTCCCAATGATTTCCTATCCTTAGTTTCAAAATTATTTTTTTGACAATATATAGTTTAGCTACAGTATAAAGTTGTTTCATTGGCTTGGGTACAAAATTGATACAAAAAATGATAAGGTAAAATATTGAGGAGTTGAAATGGTATTCTGTGTTGCTTCTAATCAAGGTTTTCCTCCCATAAAGGATTGGAGTACATTCTAGCATATATTGTGAAAAACTCACACATTTTAGGTCAATGAGAAGGAAATGAAATAATTTATCTTTTTTGAATTTAGTTATACAAATTTGTACTACACCACTACCATGGTAACATGTTGAAAAATTTTCAAGAACTTTTGCTGGATGGAGCAAAAGGTTATAATGTTTGAAGTTAGAAGAATTATTTTTTCAACCCTACCCAACAAGGCCAAGAGACTTTAACTCCTAGAATGAACTTTTTGCAAGATATATAGTGTTGTTTATGTGATAGTAGTATCCTCTATTATATGGTTTACATACTCACCAAATTTTAGATATAGATGTAGAGTTTAACAAAAGATTCCAATTTTTCCAAATTGCCCGGACTTTTGAAGGCAATATAACCTTTGATTTGGACTCATAACATTGCCTCAATTGTCTGGACTTTTAGGGGCACTATAACATAATTTGATCTAGACACATAATTTATTAAAAAATTAAAATCCCAATAAGGCATATGTCCACACCTTGTGTCAAAATTTCAAAAAATTTCATTCAAAATTGGCTATTGGCTACATAGGATCAAGGGGTTAATCTAATTCTTTTTATACGACATATGACATAATGATTAGGTCCGTCCCAAGAGACTCTTCAATAACAAGGTAGAGTGGGGTAATAACATAACCTCCATCTCTCCCTCCATAATAACACACGATAGACCCTACAAGTAGTGCATGCCGTGAGAACTTTGGTTGTCTAGGTTGTCAACCAATGATTTAGAAAACACAGGCGAACTAACCCGGAAGATTGAAACCCACTCCCTCTTCACTGCTGTAAAGTCATCACGAATTTCAGGTAAGACAACACACATTGTCCAGTTCTGAGTGGTCCAACATGTGACCCACTTTAAGGCCGAGCTAGCTACTCCAAACATTTTTCCATAGGCTTTGATGGCTGTGCACAGCAAGACTTTTGGGGAATATCATTTATTCTTCTCCTAGAGATTCAGACCAAAAGGAACAGTCCACTAGAGTGAGCTTCGGAAACTCAAACCCAACAACCATAGTCCAATCAAAACCCCGCTTATGGATGACTAGTAAACGTGTAGATAATACTTTCCAGGCTTTCAGGTTATGGCGGAAAGCTAACCCCACTCGCAGTGGTGGAATTCCCGAGACCTAAAAGATCTAAAAACCCCATACTGTACTTAACTTACTTCCAGTGACAACGCTTTCCTTCATTCTAATGAATTTAAGTAATAGAAAAAAGTAGCAAGAGAACCACCTCGAAAGAACACTGAGTGACATGAAATCATCAAGTCAAGCAGTGGACAGAAGAAGGAGAAGAAGGAAAAGTAATAATAATAATATTCATCTCGATCAAAAAATTTATCATTCAATTGATCAGTCACATGAATGGTACAAAGGGCTTTTGAACAAGAGGAGTCTAACGCTACGGTGATGGAATTCAATCTGGCAGGTGAAAGCTGGCAAGCTCTCCACATAGAGACAATGCATACACAAAGTTGGCCAGCAGCATATACGGTTGGTTTATGTACACGAGAGCATTTGAACGTTGCTCTTGATCTAGAAACCCCTCCTGTGATGCTCTCTCTCCATTCAAATGGGGTCTGAAGCTGGGGTACTAGCTATAGCAATAGTATAGGGCGACCAAAAGGGTAATGAAACACAAAGCATTTGGTCTATTTCAACCGGAACCAAAGAGGAAACTAAAAGTGATTGCACCTCCAGTACATGGGATTCGGTCTTGTACTTTCATGGGCGCTGGCTGTGTGTGCCGAAATGAGAACCCAAGCAGGCAGGAAAAATCATCACAAAATCAGGTGAAAATTGCTAGGAAACTCTCGAGGAGAAGTGCACTCTCAGAACTCCCTCCCCCACTCACTAATCGGAGGCGGAAATTTAATCAATCAATCCGCCATTCTTCGTTGTAAAATCTTCCCTCACAAGTGAAGTTCCGTGTCCACGTCGTCATGCATCAAGTCTGGCACTTCTTGACTCCGTCTGTAGGTGTCATTGAAAAGCAAGCTTTTCGTGACGACGGCCTCCGTCGTGGTTGCAGGGTTCAAGTTCGAGCTCTGTCGTGTAAATGTGCTGAAAGCCGATTTTGAGCTTTGCGGCAACATGTGAAAGCTGTTCCCAAATGCAATCTGCACATACATGAATTCCCCATTCATATGTGAGAAAAGAAAAAAAAATCCAACGAACTGAAGTTTGGCTTCCCCAAGCAATCAAATTCAAGAGTACAAATTGTACCAAGTGATACCCAACCCACAATTATTGTGGGAAAGAGCCTGTCCAAATGCTGCAATGGAATTGCAAAGTGAGAAAGGATGGATGCAGTAAGTAATTACCTGAGACGCATTCGGAAGAGAAGACAAATTTGGTTGAGGGATGTGAGCCCCCACGCGCCCTGAGAAATTATCCAAACTCATTTCCGAGTCATCACTTCTGAAATGGTCCGGCACGCTCTTAAACTCCACCGACTGTCCCCCCGTCTTGTCACACCTCGAAGACACCACAACAGAGCCCAGCAACCCCATCTCCGGAGCAGGGGGGCCGTTCAACTGAAAGCTAGTAAACGACGGAATTTGCTGGGGAGGAACAGCAAATTCTGGCACACGGTGGCGCTGCTGCTGCTGCTGCTGCAACGCAGGCTGATACTCCACCACTTTCGGTGCCTGGTGCTGAAACGGCTGCTGCTTCGGCGGCATGTACATCAGAGAAGGATTCTTCGTTCCAATCTCGTTTCCAAGCGTCCAGCCAGCAGAGGGCCTAGACTCTTGACTGGCACCCCAGCTGAGCTCCTGTTTGCTGGAATAGAACTGCTCGGAGACCTCATTTGGAGGAGGAGCCATCACTTGAGGCTGCTGCTGCTGTTGAAAGGAATAAAAACCAGCAGTCGTGGGAACAAAATGACGAGATTCGTGAGAAACGGGAGGAGGGGGTGGGGGCATGGAGTTGGAGACCTGCTGCGGCTGCTGCTGCTGCTGCACCGACATGGACCATTGCGAAGGGTAAATCTGCACTTGTTGTGGTTGGTTGGCGGATTTCTGCATCTCCGCTTTGTGCCTCTCCATCTGGGCAAACTTTTGCTGCAGAAGGGCGATGGTGGAAGGCTCTGTGGATGGTTCATCTCTGTGTTGTTGCCCTGCGAAAGCCCGCACATTCCATTCGGCTTGCTCTTGGCTGGCGTGCTCTTGCTCGTTCCTGTTGTACGCTTGTCTCAGTTGATCCAGCATGGCGAGGGAGGGTTGATGAGACTGCTGCTTCGACTTGGGAGCCATGCCTGCATCATCAAAGGAACAACTGTGAGAAAGAATCTTCGAGCATTGAGGAGTTGGAAAAAGCATTCTAATCAGAGAGTGGGCAAACATCAAACGAACAAACTCTTAAATCAAGTCAATCTCAAGTAGTGATGATGGTAGTTCGTATTGTAATGAGGATAGTTTGTCTTGAGAGGTTTGCGTGAAAATTTGTTATTCTGAATTCAGAGCTCAAGTTACGGCTGGCTTGATCATTAGAGCCTGGATTTTCAACAAGAGGTCGTGGATTCGATCACTACCTGAGGTTCTCATGCCATTGAGAAGCTGCGCTTGCAACATGGCCTGCTCATGCTGGGACAATTCGCTGCTCAGAGGAAACTGGCCTTGGAGGAAGAGCTGTTCGAAGTTCAACGGAGTAGTGGGACTCCCAATGTGACCAAATGGACTATGAGACCTGCTCTTGGTGTTGAGATGACGTTGCTCGAAATCGTTCATCATTACCACGTCCATGCCTACACCACACAACTGTTGATGAGTAACAGGTGCAAAAAAGCAAGGGATACACCTTCTCTTGTAAAGAAAGAAACGTCCACCACTATCAAATCTAAGGATATTATCTTTCTACTTGCTGCCACTCCCTTACTCTAACTTCTCTAATCACTCTCTCCCCGTAAGAAGAATTTGACCACTGTATCTTGACTTTCGCGGTGAGAATGAAGATCTCCCAAACAGGATTCTATCTCTGGGAAGAATTGTGGCCAAATTTGAGAAGTTTTGAGATTCGAGAGCAGGATAAGGTGTTCACCAAAACGTGAAGAAAAGGCAAATAAGAAGTACTATAGGATGTCATCTCTTTTACCACATGCAGACTACTAGTGATGGTTTTTCTAGCCAACAATCTGCATCTAAACTATGATCACCTTTGGAACTGGACTTGGAGACTCCAGAAGTAGGCAACTTCCGTGACGGCTGTCCGGGTCGGATTGTCATCCTCCCTCCAGTTCGAATTTTTCTGTACTCTGGCAAGTCGAGGGGAACACAATCCAAGAAGGAGACCAGGGTCGGTCTTGCGATTTTACCTTCAGATCTTCTCTTAAGTTTTCTAGAAAAGAATCGCGGGGAAGAAATCAACTAGAACAACCTGCACCCATCAAGGTAACAACAGTGAGTTGGCAAATTCGGAAACAACTGCTGTATAACTTCTCGATCTACAAACACTCTGAAGACTTGCCTAGTTGCAGATCTATTCACCAACAGCAGATACTGTCTACTCGCACAGATCTCGAAATGCGAACACAACTCTGACCAAGGTCGCTTCGAGAGAACTTTCTGTTGATTCTTCACTAGAGCGTGACGAACTGGATTTTCTTGGGAGGCTGAGTCTCAAGGTCAGAAACTGCAGTGTATCAAAACCGGATTATCTTTGGAAACTGACGCAGGGTGCACTATTTCACAACGATTCTACTGCCAGATTAAACCCGGGCTCTCAAGGATAGCAGATCTACTCCACAGTGATTTACCGAGAACGATATCTGCTCCTAGTTTCTCACAAGGAACTGCGTGCTCACGAAACACAAAGATTACCGTCAGGGCTTCACAAATTAAACAAATGATAACTCAGCTATGTTCTCGTATCCAAAAGCTTTAAGATACGTATGTGCACTGCGGGCGTAAGACTTTGAGAGTAAGTGGCAGACCCGCCATGGAATCGAAAGATAAGCCCCACGACTCGAGAAATGAAATCCCACTGTGTTCCTTTCCTAGAGGAAGAAAAGACTCCTCAGAACTCTGTTTTTTACAGCGAAAGAAATGCGTGGGAAAATCAAAACAAGGTTCCCAAGGAAAACAGGTGCACAGTTCCAGAGCAATTTTAACTGCTTCGCCTACCAGATTCACAAAACCAGTACAGCAAAGAGAGGCTACATCTCACTACTAACTCAAATCATCAGCCACAGTTCGATGTTACGAGTTGAAGGCATTTACTTCGGTTTGCTTCCTGATGAAGGATAGCTTTCGACGGTCCCCGATAGAATTTGCCTGGAGTAAGTTTAACCCCACCACATCTTTCTAAACGACAGGTGATTCTTCCATAGTATACCTCTGTTGCTCTAAAAGATAGCTCTATTTCGTTATTTTCAAGTTTGGTATCCACGAAAGAAACGAAGACCACAGAGGAACCCGAAAGCTATCCAATTACACATTCTCCAAGAAGCTTTCTGCGTGAGCAGATCTTTACACAAGAAAATGATCAGAATCCTCTTGCGCAAATTCAGAAAACGTCCGAACTAAATCACGAACGCAGCAAAGAGAAACGTTCATTACCAAGTCTTGACTACATCGAACCCCAAATCCACAAAATTCCTCCTACCCCGATACCCAAAGACTAACTCCCACACATCATCGGAACCAATCTCTCAATGAAACTGTCAAAACAAGAACAGAAAGCACCAGCTCAAAACTCCCAAAACTCCCAAAACTTGCGAAGCTCTCAACTTGCAACCTTCCCGAAGCTCTCGAATCTCTCCAGACTCTCCAAACTCTCAAATCTTTCAAATCTCTCTCGCGCAACTGTTTCTCTCTCAAGCCTCCAGCCAGATGCACACCCACCCAACTCCAAGCCACAGCACCTTTCTGCAACTCATGTCACCTGCAAAGGCACACAAGATCAAACCCACCACAACTAGAGCTCCAATAATCTTACCCTGGATCCCAATCTTCTGCTGCCGTTGCTGCTGCTGCTGCTGTTCCTGTTCCTGCAGAGCTGTGCTACAAGAAGAAGAAAGCAATCTGAGCGTGATCTGAAGAGGAGAGGAGAGGAGAGGAGAAGAGAGAAGAATGGCGTGGTAGATGGAAGGTTAGGTGGGATTTGAGAGATGGGGAGGAGCCAAAAGAGCAAGTACCTCTTTGTGAATATAAAAACGTTGCAATGAGGAAAGTTTGCATCATCTGCGCGTGACGAAGGCTGGTAAGGTAAGATAGTAGTTTGTATTTAGTCTGGGTAGGCAGGCAGGCAGGCAGGCAGGCAGGCAAGCAGCTGCCACTCTTGTGCAGCATGGGGCCTGCAAAAGGGGGGCGCCCTTCATGACTGACTGACTGACCTGGTGTTGTCCACTCTCGCCCCTTTTTCCTCCCCTTTTGCCATGTTTTACCTTACCCTGCTTTTGCGCTTCTTCTGTCAGAGAGGCAGTTGTCTCTTGGGGAATAAAACAATAAACACTTGTCCTCAGTTAACTTAACTTACTCTGGGTAGGAACTCGAGTGAGAATAGTGAAAGTAATCAAACTAAGTTACAGTCAGTGACCGGCGTCTTGCAGAGAACCAGTACTCCATTAAGATAGGGGCTCCTGTCCTGGACACCAATTACAACTGAGCATAGGTATGATGATGCAAAAATAAAATTTTCGTATTGGGTCTTATTTAACTTAATGGCAAGTGAAAAGAGGATTCCAACACACTTTAGCATGCATGATTTGGACACCATACGAATAAGTTATCAATTTTAAAAAGTACAGTTTGTAAAGTACAAGCTCTAGGTGTACCGAAAACCAATGTAAAGCTATCATTGAATTTCATGTTTTGATAGTGGACATTTGCATAATCAACATTTAAACTTTTGTGACCCTTTTTTAGTCACAATGTAGGTGTCTGCCATGTTGAGTAGTGTTGATTATAGATGTCTGTACCTCATTCCAGCAACTTATGTACTCAACCTCAATACAAAACTAGAAGATTCAAAAGCAATCCTATTTTCTTTTCTATATTTTATGAGATACTGCCAAGATGGAATATCACTCCAAATTTGGTGAAGCATTGCATTTCTGTATTCATCCATCTTTTGGACCCCAAAACTCTTTTTCAATTGTATTCATTCACTTCTTCATCTTAATTTTGCAACTTCATCCACAAGTTTTTAATAGAAATAGAAAACTTGTGACAAAAAAAATTTAATTTTACTTAGCAAAAAGTAGACGTTCGTTTTGAATGGTGTAATCTCGCCCCATGGTGCCCCCCTCCCCTAAAAAGGGTTATTTAAAAGTATTTTCTTTCTTTGTGTGCACTTACTTTTGCTGGTGAAAGTTATAGAGTTGATCACGCAATTGAATTTGTAGGTGCACAGAATTTACCACAGCCTAGCATTTGTCCCATGGGCAATTCGGGAAAAAAAAAAGGCCCCATCCTCACTTCCTAATTTAACCTAATGTGCCTATTGCAGTCCCAAAAATTCTTATGATGTACACGTGTCTTGAAAAATGTACCCAACAAGAAGAAGTGGGACTGTATTAGGCTTGTCCAGAGTTGTGCCTGTCATAGGTTGAGTTACCTTACTCAGTGCATGAAGCCTACAGTACACTCAAACCAAAAAAAAGGTAAAAAAAACAAGCGCAAGCAATCGGTGGCTGACCGACTTTTTCAGGCAAATCTTTTGCAGTGAATCAGCAGTACATTTTTCTCCCTCCCAGCCTAACTTATTATATGCACTCAACTCAACCTCCATACGGAACTCCATACGGAACTGGAACTGCAACTGCAGCTGCAGTGTGGCCGTTTTTGAAGTATTTTCTTTTGTCTGCTTTTCATGTAAGATAGATAAAAGTTTCAGAGTTGGTCGTGCCATTTCCAGTTGTAGGTGCAAGGAATTTAAGTTTGTGGCCCGGCAAGGGATGAACGGAAAAGACAACTGAGACAACAATAGAAAGTACAACAACAACAGGAGTGCGCGACCACTGAAGGGGGTCACTTTGGGTGGGTCGTGTGGAAGAGGGCGAACTTTGTCTCCCTTATTTCATGGCATGATGGGAGTGAGTGGAAGGTGGACTTCAGTAATAGTCATCGACTGGGACCTTGTTTTCTTCTTTTTGCTTTTTTTGGAATGCAAATGAATCAGTTGGTGCTGTGATTTTGTTTTGTTTTGTTTTGTTTTAAACACATGGACAATTTCCATGCTGTGATTTGTTTGGATGCCGTGTGTTTTTGTCAAATAGAGATATTAGAGTTGCTGTGCACTTGGGTGATAATAAAGATACTGAAATCATGGGTATGGAGGATTGACCCAGGGTTTTGGGTTTTTTTCATTTATTTTAGGCAGTGCAAAAAGGAGTAATTGCTGGAAGGATGAAGCTAGTTCCATCCATCCATGGAAATGGATGAAAATTGCAATCAATGGATGAATTTTCATTTATTCATCCAAAATGATGTACATTCATTTGTGATAGTGAGATATTGTCCCAAAATTTGGTGGCAAAGTAGTGATTTCATTTTACCTTGAAGGTTGAGGTGGTGGCTTTGAAAGGGTACAATGTTTGGTAAAGTTCGTGTAGATATGGGAAGAAAATGAAAAATTGCGCAAATGAAGATCATATATCTAAAGCCTTTTTCACATCATAATTTATTGGCCTAAAAATAGCTCTCAATCTAAACTCCCTTTCTTTCTAGGTACTCTCAAAGGTTGATGTAAGTGCACCCATCATCATCACTTTCCATGATGCAACACCACATTCGGACCAAAAAGTGACAATGAAACCCAATTCTCATCACAAAAGATACACACAATCACAAACATGAGAGCCTATGAGAGCCTACTGTTGATTATCCATATACCTACATCCCACACTTTAAAAATTCATAACTTATTCACATCATATCCAAACAATCCATGCTAAAATCTGTTGGAATCCTCTTTCACTTGCCAATAAAACAAACCATGTTTGATGATGATAATAATAATAATAATAATAATAATAATAATAATAATAATAATAATAATAATAATAATAATAATAATAATAATAATAATAAATGTGCTAAAATAACAATTGTAGGTTCACTTTCCTCTTGTCATAGATTGTTATGGTTATGGGTTTGGCTCCCTATGCGAAGCCGGGGATGCATTCAGGACAAATGTACAGTCCAGCCACTTCCTTGATATTGCAGAACATGCTGCACAGAGAGTGAAACTGAAGCAAACATAAAGTATGCATTGTGGACTATGAGTCTTCATAAATGCTGTTGAAGTTCCTTGGAGACCAGCAGACTTGATCAACTGAAACTGGCATTTCACTTCCCAAGAGACCCGCGTCCAGGAAATTCACATGGTCCATCTGCAGGTAAGTTAAATTCAAAATTGTGTACTACTCTTGGAGTGGTTGTAAACTATGTAATTGTAATATTTTTGACACAAAATGATTATTGTACCTGGCCATCAGCATTTCAGCAGTTCATGCTGAATATTAAAATTAAGTTGGGAAAACAAATTCATTAGGTGTTAACCCTTAAATGAAGCAGAGGACATTTATTTGTCCAATGGATGACAAAGAATCTTCCTATGTGGGGTTGAAGTGCAATTGTTCATCCTTGGAATTTGGTACAAAAGGGAGAGATCTTGCACAATAGTTTGACCTCTAATAAGTATTTTGGGGTTTCTTAAGTAGATGATGTCATGTGGTTCCAAAAGGGATGATTTCCACGGTCACAAGTCCATCCTTTAAGGATTAAGAATAGGATTAGTTTCTTGAGAATTTGAGTTTTCACTAGTTAGAAAAAAAAAACCTACCATTCTAGTATCTATTTTTAGTGATTATAATGGATGAGTAGGATAGTTAGGTATTCACTTCCCAAAAAATTTCTAAGGAAATTCAACTGAAAATACCTAATGCCATTGCCCTCCCTAATTATTTTATATGTGGGCATTTTGAAGTAGTACTACAATGATCTTAAAATTTACATGTTATTTGTCTTTTGTATGTGGCTTGACACAATTGTAAAAGAGTAGAACTTTTGTTTATTTTTTCTAAAGATCATGCAAGGATGCATTGATAAGATACTTTACATTTATCTCCAATATCTAATTTTAAAAATCACATTAATTATATAATTATTCCAAAAATCAATATGTTTTTCAAAAGTTTATGCTTTGGACTTGACAACAAGTTCAAAAATAAGTTGTCATTGTAAGTGTGACTATAGGACAATCCACTTCAAAAGTATCATATATTGGTTTTCAATCATCATTGTGATAGGGAAGCTTGATGAAATAAACATGGTCTAAAATGCTTTAAAAAAAAACTCCAACCTTTTAGAGTGAATAATTATTTGTTCTACACCTCGCACTACAATAATTACAACAAATCAATAACCATTTGAAAATTCTTCTACATGATGATGCACTCTATATCACATTAAAATACAATCATGATTTGCTACCGTGAGTTGTTTGAGTACGTTGTCTTCTTTCATATAATTAAACCAGTTATATTGTTGAAGTTCTTGTAAAATATAATTAAATTCTACGTATGATTGTCCTTGAGATCTTTCGCACATACAAACATCAAAAGAAGCCCCCACTTGTATAATAATATAGATAGTATTTTGCATGAAGAAAACCAATGGTGTTATTAATGAAATCAATATTTTACTACAACATTTTGTCTCAAAAATTATTTTGAGTATTTTTGTTTTGTATAAGTGTTCATAGGTGAACTCATTATGGAATTTTAAAGCATTCAAATTTTTTTGTTAGATTAGTTTTTGATTTAGGACACTTTAGTATTTTTTTGGTCTGAAGTAGAGTTTTTAGACTATCTATTAAGAAACTTATTCTATTATAACATTATCAAGTGTAACAAGACATTTTCTATGGTACATAGTTAGAGGCAAAATACTTTGTAGAGTAGTAGAATATGGTATACATCGACTAGATATATGACCTACAAAAACATCCACATGACTAGACTTGAGACGATTGACACTAGGTGAAGGTCCTTTTGCAATCATTTTATTGGTCTATGTAAATTGGCATGCTTTTACTAAAGACAATTTTAAAGGTTCCAAACCACAATTTTAACAAGCACCTACAAAAGATTTTGTTCCTCCAACACTAGTTTGCATTTTGAGTAAGGCCCCATTCAAGGATCATATACACTCTTGCTTAAAAAGAAAGTGAAGTCACTCCCTCCCTCGCAAGCTAAGTCAACTAACTTTGACTGACATTCATGTGCACTTGTTTTTATGAAAGTGTAGATGCATAAATTCTAAATGAACCATGCCACAAGAATGTAACAAATAGTTACAATAATACTCTTTCAAAAGTAAAGATGTGTAGGGTCACTTGACTAGGCTTACAAGTACATTATCAGTCTCCAAATTTGACAAGCACCTACAAAGACTTGATCTTTCCACAACTAGCTTGGATTTTGAATAAGGCCCCAATTAGGGCTCATTTTACATTTTCACTTACAATGCAAGTGAAGTGACCCCTTCCCCCACAAGCTGAGTCACATTCACATGCATGTATTCATATGAAAGTGTAGATGCGTAAAATGTAGATAAATCATGTGGTAGGAATGCAACTAACAATTATGGGAACACTCTTTTGAAAATAAAGATGTGTAGGGTCACTTGACGAGGCTCGCAAGTGACTAGCGAGAATTTACAAGGTTCACCTATTAGCCTCAAAGTTTCTCCGAGCAATTTCCCCCTCCCCCTCCCCTTGCCTGCTTAGAAAAACTCCTTCAGAAGGCACTCCCTTGTCAAATGACCCTTCACACTTCCTCAATGGTAGTTTATCAATGAAAGCCTCCTCTCTTTCTATCAAGAGCCAACAATCTACACATGTCTGACACAACTCACCCGTACACCAAAGACAACTCCATCTGCATTCTATGAGTAACTTATCCCCCTTTTCTTTTTTCTTTTCTTTTTTGACACAAATGAAACGGAATTTCATTGCAAAGAAATACCCCCCTTTTTTCCCAAACAAGGTGCAAGTCCTCGTTGCATTGAAAGGTACAGTGAGTTGGGAGACCAGAGAGGCTACTCTACTCACACCCAGAATAGAGTTACTGTGAAGTCACCAAGTCACCAAGTTGCCTTGCAAAGTGTAACTTAACTTAAATGCTTGCAATTCAACACTAGTTGGAGTCAAACTTCGCCATAACACTGGTGGCGGAATCAGTAATTCTAAACTTCTAACTCTAGTCTTGGCTCAGGTCGGTTGTCAGGGCATCCTCCTCGAGATCCAACCAGATAAGTTCAACAACTTAAGTTAATTATTCATGTCCATTCAAGTAGAAACTGTTGTGATGATCCCAAGTACAAATCGAAATATAAATATACACAAATTGAGCCCCCACACGGCCCCTCCCTGTGCTGCGCCGTTTGGCTCTTGGTGCTCCTGTTGTGGTGGTGGGGTGGGGGTGTCGGGTTGGTCTGTTGTTGAGGTTCCTCGTCTGTCCACCTGTAGATGGCTGGTTTGTTCTGTTTATTTTGGCAATGAAATCAGTTTCGTTTCATTTGTTTCCAAATAAGTATATTAAAAAATTGAGCCCCCTTCTTCTTACCAGGAAAGAGGCTAGACATGGAGGGCACTCACTCGCACATCGCCTTCTTCTAATTCTGAATTAATGAACTTATTATACTTCCAACGAGCTTGGCTTTGACCGCCTGGCTGGCCTGAGATTCATGCCGGATTCCAGGTAAAAGAGAAGCCCCATGTTCCCTCGGAGTCGGGGTTCACAAATTCCCCGCAATCCTGCCCAAACATGCTCGAAATAGGATTCGGAACTGAAGCCCCATGTCAGGCAAATCCGTCCGTCCCCGAGTCCTCCGTCCCCCGTCCCCCGTCGATCTCTGACAAGTCTGACAAGTCTGCATTGTGCTGCAACCCTACTCCGTCTCCCGCGCATGCTCAGCTTGCTTTTCTTCACTGGGTTTCTAATCCGGGGATGGGAACAAACTGGGCTTGTTATGTAAGACACGTTGAGCTCACTGGAAGGGAAGGCTGAAGCCAGGCACCGTTGTTTTTAGACTCTCCGTATCCATGGGGTTCTCCTGTGTATGTAAGTTCTTCACAGGCCTTGCGCGACAGCAGACAGACGCAAGAAATTCAATCAAATTAGTTCGAAATGGTTTACGTGGCTTTCCTGAAATACTGGCTGCCATGATGGGCCTCAAATCGGGGAGGACTGGTGCTTGAATTGGCAAGGATCTAGGCAGGAAATTTGCCAAATGTTCATCAGCTGCCTGTGGACGGATGTGACTACGTGAGTGAACTCCGCATTGCAACAGGAACAACAACGAGAAGCAAGGGAAGGGAAGGGCAGGGAAGGACACGTCTCAATAGGCCTCAATAGGCAATGGAGCAATGTTTCAATTACGAAACCACGAAAAAATTTCGGTTGGAAGTTAACCCCTAAATGCCCAAGGCCTATTTGGAGCTCCTTGAAATTTGCTCTAAATTGAACAAAAAGTCAACATTTTCATAAGTTGTATCAATTTCTTTTGAATTGTAACCGTACAAATTCAAACTAGACATGTTAGAGATCACATAGGAAAAGAAAACATAACAATATTACTTATAGATTGAAAGATTATAATGTTTGATCATGAAGGTGTAAAAACTGTGAAAATTTTTCAATTTACTTTTTGCATGTCAACTCTAAAAAGTTGGTCACTAAAAAAATATGAGGTTATAGGGCCTAGCATGTACAACCCCAATCAATTTACAACTTTTCAAAATCTATTCTACAATTTTTTTAAATGAATTTCTAATGTGATTTTGCCTCCAAGATCTACACTGAATAGTGAAATTAGGTTGCCCCTCACTAATTTCTCGACATTTGACACTAAATAAATATTTATAGTTACTGTACTAGAATGAACTACTTTTGAATTCATATCGTTGTATTTGGGACTCAGGAACCTCCATGTGTACAAATGGAAATATTTTTAGAAGTTTTTGTTGACTTTGATGACTTGTAAAGTAACTTTCTTGGGGTAAGGCAACCTAATTGTTAAGGCAACCTAATTTCACTATTTAGTGTAGTGTATTTGAGGCTCATTTCCAAGAGCCCTCAATACTACGGGAAGTCAAGATTGCAATGGGCATCCTTGCACTAAATTGTCAATAGAAAAATCATGATCCTTTATTTTTCAAATCAACTTTTTGATCCTAAAACTAGACTTCAAAAAGAATTCTCCAAAAATATAAACTAATAATAATAGTAATTTTGGTTTGGTTTTACTTAACTTCAAAGTTTTCAAAACACCAGAATTTGGTGCCTTGGGCATTTAGGGGTTAAGAGAGGATTCTAAGTTGGATTCTCTTCTTATGTATTTTTGGGATGCTAACAACCTCATTACTAATCCAAATAGGATGATTTGTTTTGTTTTGGTCTATTCTTCTTTGTGCTTCAGTTGTCTCTACTCATACTATTGAGTCAATCCAATTAGTATTAGAGTTTGCATGGTGCAAAATCCCTCACTCTAATATGAATCAATGTTGGATGAATATGTTCAAATTTATATACAAAATTGGATGGACATAGATGAAAGTTGAATGTGACAATCATACTCTTTCATGGAGCATAGAAATAATGTAGATCACACCCAATTAGCTTAATCTAAAATAATACTCTAATTTTCTATATTAAAACATCTTCCCAATTAGGGTGAATTTGTGATATATTAGCATGGGACATTTGTTGAACTAACTTGTGTAATTTTTTTGGTTCTTCATGCTATTTCAAAAATCTTTTTTGAAAATATAATTGACACACAATCATTGTGTTTTTAATTCTATTTTTTGAAACAAATGAAGGCAGAAACATCATAGGGGTTTTTGGCAAAACTTTGAAAACTTTAACTATATGAGTTAACCCTTGAATGCCCAAGGCCATTTTTGAGCTTCTAGGAACTTGCTATCAAGTGAACAAAAATCCATCATTTTGATAAGTTTTATCAATTTTTTTAATCTGTAACCATACAAATTTAAATTAAACATGTTAGAAATCACATAGGAAAAGAAAACACAACAATATCACTTATGAATTGAAAGATTATAATGTTTGATTATGAGGGTGTTAAAACCACGAAGGTGATTTGAAGTCTTTCAATCTTTTTTTCACATGTTAAGTCTAAAATATTGGTGACCAATAAAATATGAGGTCAAAAGGCCTACTATGCATAACCCCAATCAATTTATGGTTTCTCAAAATCTATTGTACAATTTTTTCAAATGAACTTTGAATGTAATTTTTTTTCTCCAAGATCTAGTGTATTTGAGGCTCATTTCCAAGAGCCCCCAACACTATAGAAAGTCAAGATTGCAATGGACACCCTTGTACAAAATCTTGATTAGAAAAATAACAATCAATCATTTTCAAAATCAAACTATTGATGCTAAAACTAGACTTCAAAGAGAATGTTCCAAAAATATAAAATACTAAAAATTACAACTTGGTTAGATTTAACCTAACTTCAAAATATTGTCAACAACAAAACTTTGGTACCTCAAGCATTTAGGGTTTAAGGAAATTTTCTACTACAAATTTTATAATTTCAATGTATAAATTTTAAAATTGAAATGAAACATATGAATGGTGATTTGTCCGATCTTTTTCATTGAAGTTCCACGTAAAGATAATAAGATTATTTTTGAAAATTTATGCTAAATAATTGAAAATCCTACAACATATATGTATTCACAATTTCATTTAGAGCAATGTTTTTTTGTTTTTTTCACAATTATATTACAAATTTTTTTACAACGCTTTTCCAACAAATGTTAATTGGATAAAGTGCACTTTCCACAACATTCATCATTCACCTAGTGGATGATTGAGGGTTTAGAATTAAATTTTATGCTCTATCCATCCTCAAATAAGTATCTTCATTTTTTTAAATACTAGTTTCATTGATCATATTGTACATTGAGCAATTCAAAAGGGTCCAAATTTTATATCTCCACAATATATGAAGAACATTGTATGTAGTCGTTGTAATCTAAATGAAAGCTACTATACAACCTACTCAAAATTACTTAAAAAAACCAAGGGTTTCCAATGTGGACACTTATTTGGGGACAGAAGTAAGATATGTGAACCCACAATCAACATTGCCCAAATTGCGACCCCTACATTTGAACCAAAATGAATCATTTTTTCTCAGAAATTGACACCATGGCTAAAAAGGAAAGTTTATGGGAGTCTAGTGTTGGGTTATTTACACTAAGAGATCATACTTTGAAAATTTTGAACTTGTTTATGTGATGTTCAAATAATGTATACTAAAAGTGAATTAGAATCCTCTTATGATTGCCAATACGATTCAATAAAAATAATACATGTTTAATAATATAAACCATGCTTGGTTGTAATCAAGGTTGATTGTAAGGTAGGAGGTCCACAAAGAACTTGGGCTCTCAAAGCATCCGCCTCTTGAAATGTATACTAGTTGAACATTTTGCTTTCTCATTGCCCCAACAATGTACAAATAGTGCACATTTCAAAAAGGTGGACACATGTAGTCACCATTACATTTCAATTTCCAAAAAATTCACAACTAATTCCACAAAGCTCCATAAAATACAAAATGATTTGGGTTCAATGCCAATTCCATTTGTCTCTCAAGAAAAATTCATTACAAGAAGTCTAACCTCACCCAATTAATTTCCATCTCTTTAACCTTTATGGACCCCCTACCTTCCTTGAGATCCCTACAAGTGATCTAGTAAGCCCCCCCCAAAACTTACAAAAAGTTTTTACTTGTGTTTGGCAATCAATTTTTCTCAGTTTTTTTCTTCTTGAAACAAATGGAAATCCATTGCATAACAGTTTTGTTTTTAACCAAATGAAACGGGATTTCACAATTTCATTAGTAATAGCAATAGGGGGTCAATTTAAAAAAAATTCCACCCACGATCTGAGTTCATATTTGGAATCAGAGGCCCCAAACGAGTCTTACAGTGTGAAGAAATACAAAATTTATAAACAAGGCACAAAATATGGGGCAATTTTTACATCTACTCTTGGCCAGGGCAATATCACGGGGTCAATCCTCCCTGGCCTGAACTGCCCAACCAAACCAGAGCCAATATTCCCGGAATTCCCGAACGCGGTCCCCCCAAAATCCAATGCCCCATTGGTGCTCCCCCAATGGACAACTCAAATCAATCCTTTGGTTCATTCCATTATAATAAATAATCAATAATGAAGTTGGTTGATGATATTCGCCTCGAATTCCTGGGTAAACTTATATTAGCATTTTATTGGCCTGCTTTGGGGGAGAGACGACAAGGAAAAGGGGTGGGGGGTGGGGTTGCCTTTTGGGGGTTCAACTTTCTTTCGCCCCCCCCCTAAAAAATAAAATAAAATTAAGGAATTTTTTTTTTTAAGGGGAACTCTGGGCCCCCCCTGGGCCCTTTCCCCTGTCCCCGTGCCTGCCTGGGGAAGTGTCTGACTTCAGTTCCTTTGGCTTCATTGAGTTTGCTTTCAGTTGGAGAGGCTTGCGTGCTGACACTTCTTGGGAGTCCGTGTAATTACGCAGCCACGGCAGCTGTGGCAGCTTCTCTGCAGCTCCGCTCAGTCCGCTCCATGGGAAGGGAATTTTTCTTCTTACTATTTCAGGGAAGTCACCATGATTGCTGCTGGACCGGGTCCTTCGCAGGCAAGGAAAAGGGGGCGGGGGAGGGGAAAAGAAAAAGGGTTAGTTTTTGATTTTTTGATTTTTTTGCAATTTACTACTTTTTGATGAATCCCGGATTTCATTCCTAGGAAATTATGAATTAAGATTTTATGTAAAAAAAATTGGGGGCGTAAGGAAAAACTTGACACTTTCATTGAGTGGTTCGATCAAATGGTGATTTGGGGTAGGTAAGAATAGAATGTTAGCCTATTGAAGTGAAAATGAAATCAACTTGTTTGTGATTATTTGATCCACAAACTGAGTACTCTAGAAGTTTCAAAGTTGAAAGCACAGTATGATAGCTATGCATGCCTCTCCTAAAACTCCAATTAACCCATTTTCATGACTTTTCTTGAAATTTTGGACACTTTCCATTGGGAATTAATTACCTATGAATTTGACCCACATGCAAGACAGGAGGTTTGTAAAGCGCTTGGGTTTTGAAAGTGTCCCCCCCCCTTTGTGAAATGTACACTATTTGTCCATTCATTCTACTTTCACATTGCCTCAACAATGTACATTTCCAGAGGGGGACACTTTCAATGACCACTCACATTTCCACTTCAAAAATTCACAACTAATTCCACAAAGCTCCAGAACATATAAAACGACTTGGAGGGGGCAATGCCAATTCCATTTGTCTTTTGGAAAAAAAATTTACTGAAAAAAAATTAATCTCAAGAAGTCTAACCTCCCTCTAAAATCACCCGCCACTGGCTGCAGCACTGTGATGAGAACCGAACTCAAGGTGAAAACTTTTTTGTCTGACAGGTTGGTATATCTAACATGAAATTGGCCTTTCTCCTTGATGGAAACCCTCGCAGTGTGTTCTTCAACACACTTGTGTCCTAAAAAACAACCCAAAACCAAACTTTTTGTGTTGCACTGTGTCAGGCTTGAGGTTCAGTTACATAGTCCTCCGTCAGTTAGTCATGAGGCAGTTGAGGTTTCTGTCAGACTGGGTTCTCTCGTTTCCCCCAGTACTGATCGTTACACTTCTGTAAGTAAAGTTAAGACTAACTTAGTGAGTGCTGGCCATGTTGGTTTTCTAGCGCAACCCCTCTTGGTTTCTGACCATATATCATTCTTGGGGAGGGCGACAATCTCACCCCCCAGCCTGCTCCACTTTCATGGCAACAATCTGCTACCAATCTCAACAACCAAGCTTGTTTGGGAAGCCAAAATTTGGAACAAAAGAGTCTCATCATGTATGGTAACTTAGAACCATCCATTACCAACCAGGCCCCATGGACAATTTACAGGTACAGGGAAATTCAACAGAGATATGATTGATTTCTAACCATGAGTTTTTTGGTTTCCAATCATCTTCTAGCCAGCATGGTCACGACACATGTGCTTGATTTTGAGAGACAAATTAGTCTTTGGATGAATACTTATGGAAGATTCTATGTATTGGGGATGGGTGCAGGTCAACTTTTGGCCTTCAAAATTCATAACAATTTGAATTGAAGGAATAAATTAAAATTATAAAAATTTGACAATGTTCATCATTTCTATCTTTCTACATAGCAAAAAAATTGGCATTGCCTTCTACTACTCTAGGTCATGCACATAATGCTTAACCCCTGTGTGTTAGAGCGGATGTTTTATGGACTCTGAGAAAATAAGATTTGTGGAATACGAGGTTCATCAAATATTATAATCTTGAAATCCGCATGGTGGATTCTCTTATAAATTGCAGATTCATACTCATCAGTAAGTTGGCTTCAAATCTCAATGGTGAAAACTTCAGTAACCGAGTAGTTCTCAAATTATTCTGGATTCTCTAGATCCAACCAAAAAAGCTCCTCAGTCATGTAGTTCTCTCTGTGATGCACAGGGGTTAACCCCTAAAGGACCAAGGTTTTTTTGGGGGGCAACATAACTTTTTGGGCACGTACGTGTGACTAGAGATTTTCATGTTTTTGGCCGAAACTTTAATAGAAGGTGTACATGAGGAATACCTTTCATGTGCACTAAATTTTAGGGCATTTGGAAATATGAGTCAAAAGTTATGGCTTGATATGTAGTTTGTTCCTCAACTTGGGCAGTTTGGGCAAATCTGAAAAAATCATTTTTTTAATAATAAAAATTTGAAATTGGTTTTCTAGATTTATATATATATAAAGCTTTGAATCATTCTCTTTTGATCAATGAGTCAAAAACTATGAGATGTTTTTAGTTTGCAAGCAAGTATGGATTCTCTACTCTAAAATAAACTTTGAAGTCCTTTATTTAACTCAATTTTCAATATTTTTTTGAAAAAGAATAAAATCATTAGATGTAGGTTGTTTATTAAAACATTACAACAATGGGAATTGGGATTTTTCAATTCCATTAATAAATTGTTAACAATCTAGTATTTTGAATCATTCTCTACATCTTTCTACTTACTATTTTTTTTTCCTATATGTTGCACAATTCCAAATGATCTAAAAATTTTCAAACATGTAGCCAACTTGCATTGAAGAATGAATCTAGAGAAGCAATACCATTTGGGACATTTTTTCATACAAATGTGACCTTGTGAAGTGTAATTGCCCGTTTTTTCACAACACCCCCCAAAGGATTTTTGTCTCTTCAAATGTTAATATCTTGCAATCTACATAGTGGAATTTTCTGAATTTTTTTCCACATCTTCTCAATCTAATGTACTACAAGATCCTACAAATACATGTGTCCGAAATTTTTTTTTTTTCTAAAACTTGATACTTATATTAGAAATGATTGTGTTTGAGAGGTTTTGGTGATAACATAGTCAAAGAACTCTAGGGGTTAAATGATTATTAATGGGTGTTTCTACCATGAGTTAAACTGACCCAAAAGGCTTGAATTGCATGGACTTATTACAGTTATGCACATGTGAGTGAGCGGGCGGTTGAAGTTGTCGTTACCAGTGTTGGCAGGCAGAGATCTTGGACGTATGAACATTGCACTGTACCTATAATTTCTGAAATAATGTCCATTTCATATCAAGTTACATTCATATGTTCAGTCAATATCCACCCACCCCACCCCACCCCACCCCCAACACAGGTTGTTATTCAATTCCCCACTGCCTGTCTTCAAGTGAAAGTGTGCCGTTTGTATGCTGGATTGGACAGGCTCTCATGGCGTTTACGAGTTGGTTGCGCATTGCAATCAGTGGTGTCACATCTGGGGTCTCATGTATTGATGCCGTGCAGCAGTCTTCGGCTTCAACTTTGATTGCTATATGACACTCATGAGTGTAATCCATTGTTAAACTGTTATTAGTATTAGCATTATTAGACTTTCACAACCCCTTTAAAGATTATGGAGAGGTTTGTTTGTTTGTTTTTGGAAACAAATGAAACGGAATTCATGGATAGGTTTTGCATTGAATGAGTGAGTGAAGAAAGAAAAAGAGTGGTCTTTTGTTTGGTGGGAAGAGGCTATCAGTGATCAAGCTCTTAATAAATTTCCAAATAATTAGGCAGATGACCACATATAACTTAAGTTAAGCTCACTTGAGAGTCCCAAAGTGCATGCCGTTTCGATGGGAATGGCATCAGTGGAAAGGATATTACCTTGCAAAATTTCACTAGAGAGAATGAATTCTAGATTTTCAAATGGAACCTAGGAGGGTGTGAGTAACAATGGGACCATTAAAAGAAATCTGTGTTTATTTTAACAAAATCTACATGACGTGTTTGTTGAGGCAAACATAGAATTGTGCGTTTTTCTGCATTTTAAAAGTTTTTGCCCAACTAGTGAAATGAAGTTTATTTAGTGTAGTTTCTACTCCAATTGAAAAATTGGAAAAATTCCATATTTTACTTGCAATTTGAACTTCGGGCTTGTAGCCATGGTTTGCTGATTTTTTATAATTTTAAAATGACAAGGTAATTTCAGTTTACACGATCATGATGTTATACACTATAATATATACCCATACTAAAAATTTCAGAATATTTTTTTAGCACATTTTGTATCTGATATGAATTTTCTTCACTTTTCTTTCAAAAAATGAATAGTAATTTCAAATTTTTCTATGACTCACAAAAGACATGTGATTCCATCTTTGAAAAATAGGAAAATAAATTTCATTCATATTTATAGTTGCTAAACGACAACAAGCACATAGAAGAGAAGGTTTGGGAGGCTTGAATCCGTGGTCATGTGCCCCACATCCTTTCATAGTGAACATAAGTTAACCCTTAGAGGATGGACTAGTGACCATGGAAATGACTTTTCTAACCATGTGACATCATTTACTTTTAAAAAAACCAAAAATATTCATTGGAGGTCAAACTACTATGCAAGGTCTCTACTGTTTTGGGACAAAATTCCAAGGATGAACAATTGCACTTCAATCCCACATAAGAAGATTCTTTGTCATCCACCTAAAAGCAAGTCCTCTGAAAGTCCTCAGCGTGTTTAAGTCTTGGAACTGCCGAAAGACTAGAATCTGAGTTCCAGAAGTCCAGCTACATGCCTCCAGCGTTTTCCTGCCAAACACTAAGTTACAAAGAAGTCAACCATTCTTCCACGGCACATAACTTACTTGATGGAAAAGGATAACCTACACTCACCACTGCCTTGAATGGATTCTATGGACTCCGCCCGTCGGGTCCGTCTGTCTGCATCTGCAGCTCAGCTCTGGACTGGAGTCACTGGACTGCAGGATTGTAGGAGACTTTGTTTCAAATCCACACTCTAACAGGCACTCAGGGATTGCATTGACTCAGTCGATCGCATTAAGTTAGATTGGAGTTGTTCGATTCGGTTGTCCCTGGTTCCAAGTTTTCCAAGTGATACTATTAAGTTACAGACTTCGATTCACCCACTTGCAGTTGTTTGGAGGTGCCTGTCGATTGATTTGTGTGGCAAAAAAACAAGCAACTAATCGTGGCAGATGTGCTGGCTGGTGGACCTGATTTGGAGGCTTGATTCCTCAAGTCCGAAACCCTAAAAAGGCTGTCTCCGGACGCCGAAAGAGTGGCATTTAAGAACTCCCTCCAAAACCCAACAGTAAGTTAATGTCAGACAGTTCCAAAAGCGACCCTCACTGTTGCAAAAAACCCTTTCTCTAGAAAGATTCTTCCCTGGAATGTTCTGTTCAGATTGTTTTGCTACGAAAAGTGATGGTGTCATGAACAAAAGAGAAAAAGGAATGCAATTCTCTGGGACTCCCCAGGCAACTAAAGCATACAAATCTCACTAAAATTAATCTCAATCTGTTCAGAAACAAAGCTCGCATCTCATGCACTATAGAGTCTCCGTAAAATCAAAGCTTGCAAGATAAATGTACAAATTCTGAATATGAGGGTGTAGGATCTAGTTTGGATATCAACATTTCGAAAAATTTGTAGTTTACTCATACAATGTTGAAAAGTACATGCTTAAAGCATCTCCATCAGGGCATGTCATACTACTCTGGCAAATGGTTTAGAAGCTTGGAGTTGTCTCACCTTGTATAGTCTTTGTTGTTTTTCAATGCAAGCCACTTGAAAAATCCATTGCAACACTTCAATTTGTAGTGTCTTGCATGGTTGAAATGTCACATGCTAGTCACGAGATGATGAACTTTTAGCCTAAAACTTCCCACTTTTGGATGTTGTGACCAATTGCATCTCTCTCAATGTGTTTGGTTTTGGTAGCTAACTAACCTTGCACCTCCTTAAGTGGGAGTTTTTGACATGTGAACCTATCTTTGAAATTTTCTAGTGGGGGAACAGGAACACGACGGCCCATCGAGTGCAATTGGCACACGCCATCTAGAGGCTAGTGCATCCCTTTTGGATATAGTGTGAGAGTATAGTGCCAAAAGCTAAACATGATGCTAGAAAATATCTACCGTAAAATAACATTTGCCATCATTTGAAATTTCTCATTTTCACTAGCTATTTTCCTCGTGTCAATAAATAAGCTATATTTTTCTCCATGAACCTCAAGAAACCACACTACTATTGCCAAATAATGTTATTGAGAGTGAAAACTAATCTCTTTCACATTTGTTTTCGAATAGAGATCTAAAAAGTCTAGTGAATCTACTTATAGCTAGAGATAGGCATGTATTCTGAATACATAAAATCAAGTTTTTTTCTTCATTTTGCAATTGTCAAAACTCATTGAGAAGGAGGAAGATTAAAGAATACATATAGGTCAGATCCAATTCAAAGGAATGAAGTTATAAAGAAGCAAAGCATAGAGTGCCCAACATGGAGAGTATATACTACCATTGCATTAGACTTAATCAATACCCTAATCTACAATCAACATAAGATCTCAAATAAAATTTCAAATAACAATACTAATAGAATCCTTCTTGTGATTTATAAGAAAGCTTCTCTATAAATAGATCACCCCCCATTCACAATACCCTACAAATTATTTTGAAATGTGGTGTTTATAAAGGTACCTCAGTAGTCCTTGAAATCATCACAACATTTGCAAGCCTTCAATATTTCACTCCTCCCTCACAATAGTTGAACTATATTGTAGCCTTAAACCCTATGTACACCAACAAAAGAACCAAATTTCAAACCACTACATTGAATTATACCTATTAGTGAGAGCAAAAGAAAGATGAATTAAACAAAATTAGTAGAAATTAGTATAATATTTTCCCATGTGCTAGTTCTAAATAGTATGGGCTTTTGAAAAATCCTATGTTGTATACACTAATTATAGGATAAATTAGTATACTTGGTGCATATGACAATTCCTATATTAGACCCATTGGATTGGTTGTACCTTGCAAAGCATGTATAACATTCACTAGTATAGAATGAATTGTTTGAGCACCAAAGAATAGTACCAGAGTTTGATGCCAAAGGCCTATATATGCCCATATAGGCATTAAACACCAAGGTTTGAAACTTTTCTTTGGTACTCAAAACAATTCATTCTATACTAAAGTATCTCTCCTTTTGCAACACCAACCATTTGCTACGAGCAAGAATAGAGTTTTTTTACATCTACTTGCTGTCTACCCAAACATGACAAAGCTTTTGCTCAAATTCAACACTAGTTTTGAAATGGAATGATTGGAAGTCAAAGAATTATTTGAAACAACCACTAAAAGTTGAAGCATATTGTACTTCAAGGATGCCTAGGTGATTAAGGGTAGTGAATAATATGTCTTTCCATGACCTCAATTCAAAATATTTGTAGTATATATTCATATTGTTTCTAAAAATTCTCAAATCAATTAAATTCACTTGTGCTTTTATTTTCTATCATTGTGATATGATATTTTTTTCAAAATTGTGTTCAAAATTGTTGTCTTGAAAAAAATGTTTGTTTTAGGTGTAGATACCTCATTGATTTTTACTAAGAAGACTAAAGATCCATCTACAATGGCTCACATTTCATTGTAAAATTTGAATTGAAGAGTTTCACAAATAAAAAAAACTGCAATTCAAGGGAAGGAAAGAGTCCCTCAATATCCTGCTTGTGTATTTATGACACATGAAATATACATAACATTATATAAAGAGGCAATAATCCTCTCATATTGGGAAGGTATTATGCCTCCCTTGATACTTGGGAGGGACTTCTCAACAATTCAACAATTGGGGTTGGCAGAGGAGCCATAGAAGCTATTTTTATTCATTTTAGGGATTCCTTTTCAAGGATGCAAAAAAAGACCCCTATGTCATTGGTAAACAATGTAATGTACCCCCTATATGAAACTTGTCAATACTAATCCCTTTGCACTTGAACTCCAAAAGAAATCAATATTAAAAATGTTTTGCAAGGTTTAAAGACCAGTCAAAATATGCCTACTAACCCTCAAAAGGACTCGCCCCCCCTCCCCTAGCCCTTGACCAAAGAAGTCACCAAAATGCTCCAATTATTAGACCAATAGGTGCATTCTTTGTTTCTACAGTGAACAATCAAGTCACCCATCGACCACTTTTCGGCCTCAATGTTGTCCTTCTAGTGGAGAGCTCAAAAATTGGTCTGCCAAGTCCATGTGTTTCAAAAAAATAGATTTGTCTGCCAATTGTATGGGTGCAAGGAAGCTTCTTAAATTGAAAGAATGTGCGTGTTGCCCCTAGTCACTGATAGAGTAATGGCTCACCTACAGGAGGTGTCCTCACAAGGCAATTTCCTTAGAACTGAAAGGTACGTCCGGCCAATGTCCGTGCCATCTTGTGATTGTGCCAAATCAGCCATCTCCAAGTTTTATTTTTTTATTTTTTTGAAACACCATCTCCAAAGTTTCAAGTGAAGTCAAAGGATCAGCCAGTTCATATGACAAACCACCACATCATCCAAAAGTACGTAAATTTGAACTCACACTTTTTTGGAAAACTACGTTAAGTTATTGTAGATATCCCAACATGTGTTGATGTGTTGTTGGGTTTGCAGATAGGGGCGAGGCTTTCCATGAATGACTGCCCCCAGTCTATTGAACCAGTAAGCTTACGCGGACAACCGACCACCCACAAGCAAACCAAAATTGAAATCCCATTGTAGGCCATTGAAACCGTACAGAGGAGTGTATCTTGAACTTGTGCTAGACATTGGTGTCTTATAATATTTAAAGGTGTCTAGTTTATACACGTGTTTTAAAAATATGACATGTACATTGAAGGAACAAATAATTCTTTTGATAAAAAAGCTCTAGCTTTAACATATAAATTAATCTTTAACCTTGTAAGGGCTTGACCCCCTATAACTAAGGTAGTGTCCAAAATTCTTTGATTATTGGACCAATAGGTGTATTTTCTTTTTCTACAATCAACGATGAAGTCATCCATTGGCCCATTTGGGTCTACAATGTCCTCATAGGGTTAACAGACGTAGTCCCTGTGACCAAGATAGTCATTGAAACTCTCTGGTTCTTTGACCAATAGGTGCATTCTTTGTTTCTATAGTGAACAATGATGTCATCTATCAACTACGTTTTGGTCTCAACGTTCTTTCAGGGTTAAATAAATAATCTTGGAATTGAATGGTTTCTTGTATATAGGACAAATTTACTTTTGTAATCGATGACGATAGTTTGTAAGCCTAGAAATGTGAGTCTCAATGAGCCTTGAGTCTAGGTGTAAGTAGTTACCCGACAACCATTGGAGGTGCCTATAATACAGGCAATTGTAACATAGGTATCTATGATATAGATATCATGTAATCATGAAAGGGGCTTATAAAATAGGTGCTTAGTTTCCTAGGGTAATGGGTTCAATATCCTAAGTTCACATGCTAGCAACTTTTGTTTTGTAATTAAAAGTTTCCATGTGTGTAGGTTATAATTCATGCATTTGAATGGTTAAAAGTTCTTACATAAACATGCCACTACTAACATTAAACTTTTACATGGCATATTTATGGAATATGCCTTCTACTACTAACATTGAATTTTTAACTATTAGAAAGTACAATGTCCATAGTTATAAAGAAAGTACAATATTAGTAGTGAAAGACTTTTCTATATATAAATTTCAAAATTGAATAATATGTAGGATTAAAGTATTCATGTAATGCAAAGTCATTTCATAGTCATAGTGTATAGGATGAGAAGTTTCCTTCGAAAAATAGAAACTTTTCTACAAATAAAAATAAAAACAAAAACAAAGAAGCAAAAATAAAAGGTAAATGAAGCAAATTCAAATCAATTGAAATAATTGTCATTCAAAAGTTTTAAATAGCTAATCTACAATAAACATTTTAAATCCTAAATACTTTTCAAGTTTTTCATATTTGGATTTACATATTTCTACAATTATGTTATTTACCTCAATTTTACAAATTGATCATTGGATAAGGTTGGTCTTTAAAGATTGAAGCATTACTTTTATTCCCTTAATTAGCACTTAAACTTCCTAATTATGGATGATGAATGGAGAGGCTCTAGGGCATTTTTTATTACATAATTTCTCATTCATTTGAACCTATGCTTGAATTTTATAAACCACACTTTTATATGATGAATTTGATGAAATCAAGGTGAATCATATGTATTTATAAAGATGTAGGTACTAAAGGATTAAGGAATGAAAAATATTTGAACCAAAACATTGCCATGAAGCAATTTGTTTCATCATCTAAAATATGGACTTCAAGTCATTTAAAGGTTAAGACATCCCTCTTACATATGATCTCCACCCATGAAGATTTTCTAAAATTCTTTTTAGGTAACTTTCCTCTAGCTACCATCAATGGCAAATTTTGAATCATTCCTCACTTATCTAAAAGACTAGTGGTGCAAAAAAAAAACATGTTGCAAAAGCCACGTGGTGACCTTGTCTTTGTGTAGGGGTGAAGAAAATTTTACATGACTATATGTTCCTTATTGTTCATGAATGTCATGGGATCTAAACCATTAAAACATTTGTACTACGTGAAAGGCATTTGTATTCCAACTAAAGTTTAGATTCACATCACTTGCTATGGACTACACTATTAATACTATCTCTATGAGCCTTTGAGGGGGAGGGTAAAAATTTGAAACAAAACTTCAAATTTTCACCTTGGAGAAACACAAAACAAATAATTTATTGTAGATGATCAAATCTGAAAATTTGGAATTCATATTTGGAATTCTAGTCTCCAAATTAGGTGTTGGAGGTCATGAAATACAAACTTGATGGCCCACTATATGCAAATTTTATGTACATAACAAGAGTGGAAAAACATTTCCACCCTTCTTTGAAAAGCTTGTAACAATACTTTAAGCAATCCACCTACATCAATCTAATGTGACTACATAATCTCCAAAAGCAATGTAGAAGGAGGAGTGTTGAAGGAGTGGGCCAACGTTGCTTCATTCAAGTAATTGAAATGAGATCATTTTTTGAGTGACTAAGGTAGTTATACCTTTCACCATTTGCCCTTTTATTTAAGTCAAGCAGATGTCCATTGAAGTGTTACCAATATGACATCAAATCATTTACTTTGAATGATTCATATTTTACAAATGACACTTTATGATTGTAAAGTAACAAGTTCTTAGTGAGTGGTTTGGGGTCTTCCTTAAGGCACTTCGAAAATTGCACCTAATTAATGAACACTTTGATTGAGTTTCTTCTAGTCATGACTTTGAAATTTTACAAAAAATATGAAAATTCTCCAAATCTTAGTTTTAGTTTTTCAAATATTATTGATCTCTATTTGTCAGTAGGGAAAAAACAACAACTAATTATGATTTTCACTCCATCTATATACACTAGCTTAGATGAACAATAATAGGTCTTTCTATTTTATCCACCCTAAATAGTGAAACGAGGTTGCTTGAATAATTAGATTGTCTTACTCCAAGAAATTTACTTCACAAACCATCAAAGTCAACAAATATTTCTCCAAATATTTCTATTTGTACTTAGGGAAGTTTTTAAATCCCACTTACAACAAGACCTAATTCAAAAGCAATGCATTCTTATAAATTAACAATAACTATTCATATAATGTCAATTGTTGAGAAATTAGTGTGTGGGCAACCTAGTTTCACTACTTAGTGTAACTTATAGGCCGGGGTGGATTGACCCCCTTACTCACCCCACCCCCAAGTCATTCCAGGGGGGCATGTAAGAAAAAGGACCCCCTATTTTGTGCTTCATTAATTTATCTTCTCTACCTCTTCTAGTTAATTTAGGGCCTTTGATTGCAAATATGAATTCAAAATTTGCAAATTTTATCATGCATGAAAGATAAAAAATTTTAGGATTTTTACTTTGGGACGAGTGAGGGTGTCAATCCACCCTAGCCAAATTATAGGCTCATGTCATCTTCCCAAGTTCAAACTTTGAAGCATTCAACCCCACTTGAACAAATAGTTGCTATAAACCATTGAAAATACAATGTTGACAATTTCCTGATTGACACCGTTGCCATTATGCGAGCCTAGAATCATGAGCACAAGAGTCTATACACCTCTGTTACAAGTGTATATACTATAGAAACCTTCCATGATTAGAACATGCTTATATTATAAAAAACCTATATATTATATATGTTTACATGTAAGCACCTTCATAGAGTTCTAAAGTCTCTCTTTATACATTATGCTCAAGACTTGTATGCTCACATTTCCATGCTCACATACTACCATTGTCGCACTCACCCCCCTTTATTTCTCTCTTGTTCTTTTAATATTATAAAAGGGCACGAACCCATGTACTAACTACTAAGTACATGATGTCATGATTCCTGATTAAGCAACCATCCACTTGAAATGATTTGTCCCTTGTAAGTTAAAATGAATTTTGTATCCCAGTAACATGCTCAAAGATCTTGCATGAGTGTCCTCATTGTGGTGTGTAAGTAAGTACTGGCAGGTGAGATCTAAACAATTAAAGAACCATATGAAGTCATGATTCCCAATAAGCAACATCATCAAAGGAAAAGGGAAAGGCCCACTGGCATGCACACAACAGGCCAGCCGGGGATGATGGGTAAGTTAGTCACTGGCTCCGGGATATTCAATCCATGGAACTGAACTTCTGTGACCGGGATTGATCGGGATTGACTGGGATTCTTCCAGTTTTGCATGGGGAGTGGAGTTGGGGGCACACCACCGATTGCGAAAGAGGTGATTGTCAATTAACATACAATAAGTTAGTGTTTTGGAAATCTCGCCCTTAGTTGTGCTTTGCAAGGGTGCTTGGGAAGAAGAATATGATTCAGGCAAAAGTTGAATACAATTATAGGGTCCGTTGAGTCGCGGTGAAATGGCATGCCTCATGGTGGGGGGTTGCACCAAATGATGGCCTCTCGTTTTGTACTTGAGTGATGGGATCTTTATTCCACTAACCCTTTCTTTTGCATGCTTCTAATATCAAAGATGGGTGTGTGAAATTTAGATTTTAATATTGAAATATAAGATTATTCAACTTAGAAAATGAAACTTTCATCTTGGGGGATGGAATTGAATTATTGATTTCCTCTTTGTTTAGTACAACACCTCACTTTTTAAAGGAAAAAAGGAACTTTCATCTTGGTAAGTTGATCCACCATGGTTCATAGCATTATTAACCAATACAAAGGGGTTCCCTTTTGCTTCCATAGAAAGTGGGAGCCTTGACCTGGAACTATTTTGCCATTAGTTGTCTTGGGCAAGAATGCTTGGGAAGAAGAATATGATTTGGGAAAAGTCCAATACAATAGGGTCTGTTGATTTGTGGTGAGATGGCATGCCCCATGGCGGGGGCCAACAGTGCTAGTATGTGAGCCAAAGAATGAGAGCTTGTGAGCATTGAGCTTACAATATAGGTACTTATACTATAGATACCATAGACTATAGAAGGTGTATGTATTATAAATACCTATAATATGGGTATTTTTTAACATATAGACCCTATAATTATATATAGTTTTTACAGTATATACACCTATAACATAGGTGTGTAGTATTATAGGCTCATGGGCTCACACTCCTATGCTCACATAGTAGCAACCCTCTGGTGGGGGCTATACCAAATGATGGCCTCTCCTTATATGCTTGAGTGATGGGATCCTTATTCCATTAATCCTTTCTTTTGCATGCTAATAATATCCATGATAGGTATGTAAAATGTACAACAAGTACTGAAATTAGGTTGTCCCATACTAATTTCTTGACATTTGACACTATAAAAATATTTATTATTATTGTACAAGAATGTATTACTTTTGAATCATGTATTGTTGTAATTAGAACTCATAGACCTTCTATGTGTATAGATGGAAATATTTGTAGAAGTATTTATTGACTTTGGTAGCTTTTAAAGTAACTTTCTTGGGATAAGTCGACTTAATTGTTAAAGCAATCTAATTACATTATTTATTGTAGATCTGAACCCTTGAATGCTCAGTTGGTTACATGATTAAAATTGAAATCTAATATTCCTAAATTCAAAAAATGGATGGCTTTCATCTTGGTTCTCTTCTACTCCATGCCTTGGAGTTTAGTTGGATAGAGTTTTATTTTGTCTTTGTATCTTATTTTATGACACTATCACTTTTAAAAGGAAAAAAAGAACTTTCATCTTGGTCAGTTAGCCCACTATGGTTTGGGCCCATAATCTAATTAGCTTGTGTTCAATAAAACTGATTCAATTCATGCTTGAATGAAATTTTATGCAAGTATATATTAAACCACCCTCACAAAAAGATACACACTTTCAAGTGACAATTTATATATCTATCTCTTTCATGGTCCCATGTGAACCCATGTCTTAAGCCCTCTACAACTTGCCGGTTGTTGTTCAAGAGTAGTAGTGTTCTTCTCTATTTTCTTATAACGAATTCTCTTTCATTCGAATCAAAGAAAGAAAGAAAATTTAATTTTGTTCACACTTAATAATCTTGGCCTATTCTTGGAGAATAAAGGAGAGAGATCATGTAGAGAAGTTATGCTTCATTTTGTCTTCTATTTGAAGGAACTACTTGCATACAATTCTTTGACATGTTGTTTTTGAAGTCTTTGAATTTTTTGAAGTCTAAAACCAAATTATTTAGAAATTGGTGTTGAATAAGGTTAGTATGTTTTACAAAATGGTAGATAGAAACTTTTCGACTCACTAGATTCTAATTATAGATGTCTAGTACCAAACAAATGTAAGCAAAGTAAGGCAGGAGGTTTATAAGTGCCCAAGGTTAAAGAGCTATAAATTAATTTGGGGAGGTTAGACTTCTTGAAAATAATTTTGTAGTAAATTTCTCTTGAAAGACAAATGGAATTGGCATTTAACTCATGTCATTTAATATTTTTTTGAGCTTTGTGGAATTGGTTATGAATTTTTGAAGTTACAACATAGTAGTCATTGAAAGTGTCCACCTCTTGAAATGCACAATATTTGTCCATTGCTGGTGCAATGAGAAAGAAAAATGTACAAACAATGTACATTTCAAGAGGTGGACGTTTTTATAGCCCAAGTGCTTTATGGACCTCCTACCTAGTACAAAAATCATCCCCCTAGAGGAGGTGTTTTCACAGGACTTGTTGGGTACTTCTTGCTGCGGTTTGGTTGCCATGACCAAAATTATTGCGTCTTCCATCACTCCAAACAATGCAGCACTTATTCAAAAATTGATTGACATTTCCACAGTTTTTTCAATAATTCCAACTGCAGTGATGAGAATCCCTTCACGGGTACCATGATCCACAGTAATTGCAGTGTTTTTGTGTAGTCACTTGATATCTTATTAGCCAATTGGCTTGTTTATAATTAGAATGTCTTTCTTTAGTTTGTGAAAGTAAACCGTGAATTAGAATAACTTTCGTTCATGGATTTGACTGGTGGAGTGATTGACAGGTTCCAACTTATTGTTGTAAGGGGTCAAAACTCTTAAAAATCGTGAGATTGTATGCACACATTCCCACAGAGCAACTGAACCCCTTGCCTGTATTCATCCCGAGATGTCTGTTGAAACAAATATATAAAGAAATTCTCGCAACTATAGCATCCCATCCCGAATTCCCAAGTCACGTTATTGACGTATTTCACTGAAGCTTGTCTTCTATTCTGGGGACCCACATCAACAGTCGCAATGTTTTTATGTCACAGCATCATTTTCCCAGAAAACACGAGTGAAGAACCTTTTGACCGAGTTACAGGCATCTCTGGAGATACTACAGTAATTAAGTCAGTCACACCTTGTATGCCATTTCCGTTCGGTTCTTTCCTCACTTTCGGTTGATGGTGTCATGGTGTAATCTAAACTTCGGCTACAGCTCCCGTAGCCTGTGGCCAAGATTGAAAGCATCTACGAACTTATCCTCACCGAAAAGCAATCAGACAAAGTTGAAGCAGTGAGAGAGATTTTTGAAATCATCAAACACTGTACCAACTCCGGCTGCACAAGCACTTGTATGCTGTAGAATGTTCCGCGTCAGACAAGGTCTCAAAAAGTTTAGGATTCAAAAATTTCAAACCTGTAATTTTGGTATATTGGTATATCACGCCATACTCCATCAATCCCTTGCATCCATACCCTTCTTTGTTGATCTAGATATGAAGTTCAAGCTCGGGGTTGAGTAGATGCTATTACAACTTTCCCTACCAACAGTCACTAAGGAATATTTCCATGTGGGATATCCATTTGCTTGCGAGAAGTCTCCAGCAATCGGGCAATTTTTTGTTTCTTAGGCATCTGCGAATACAAAGGCAATTGGTGAAGTTGGTGTCATCTTGTAGTCTCTCATACATTTCTTACCCTGCAATATTCAATAAAAACAGATGATGCAAATACCATATATTTTCATGGAATGTGAGCCAGCTCCGTAAAAAATGCATCTACCAAAGGCATCTGCTTGTATGTACCTATTTTGGAGAGTATCTACCTTGAATCTTTGAATCAATTAGGCCAAAAATACTGTGATGCCATAATACATTATGTTATATAGCTTGGGGTCATGAATCACACGATTTCAGGCCAGAGTTCATGGCAGCACTAAGGGCATGTTCTCCCTCACGTTCAGCTTTAGCAAGTACTTTCCTGGTCATTTTCCGAAAGACTAGCTGTTTCATTCTCACCACTCCTAAAGAGCAGCACAAGTTTGTTTCAAAAAAAAAAAAAAGAGCAGCACAAGAGGAATGAACCTCCATTTCAAATTGGTCCCTATAATAGGAAAGTGCATATAATGAATCATTCGGTGTTCAAAACCTTAACAGACGGATTTCTTTCCACCAACAAATCTCGTATGTGCGGCTGAAAACGAGGAATCACTGTTCTTACTTAAGGAGATATGCTTTGTCATTATTATGAGAATAATTGTGACTAAGAATTGGTTTGAAGTTACACGAATACTTACTTTCAGATCCTTGCTCTGAGTTCGTCTCTACATGGAGCTTAATATCACCTCGATTTTCTTCCTCAATGCCGCATTTGTCTTGCTTCAAGTGTTGGTCCACCGGGTCCAATCCACCCTGTAAGAGACCCATTCAATCATAATAGGCACTGTAGTTTTATAATTGAGCTCAATCGATGCCTTCTTTATCCCGCACACTTAAAGTAAAATTAAGTTAAGAGAAGAATTTCTAGAACACCAATTTGCTACAGATGTTCTGTACTCAGGTTCAATATATCCAACAGGGTGATGACCTTCAAATAATTTCAAGATTACTCAAAAACCTCAAATGAAGGTATGCGAGTTCTCATAGAATAAGTGATGGAATTAGAGTCACAGTAGTAAATGTTCCGAAGAACCAAGGCTTGTGCCCTGCTTCTAGCCGGATTTCTTTAGTAACTGCATCCACATACCATCGGCTTCAATTACAGAGCACTCAACAAATGTACGACCAAGAAACTCACACCATCAGTCATACATCCTGCGATGATACACAAAATCTCTTCAGGTGAAAATATCCAAGCCAATCGGCATTTCTGCACCTCACATGCTGCTTGCTGAATACAAGGTGTAATGACAACAGACAATGACTGGAATGGCCTTATGGCTTCGCAGATGGTGCCCAACTTATAATCATTTGGAGAAAACCCAGCCGCAGAGGGAGTCTAGAACATTTAACCGTGTTACAATTGGCAGGGTTTAAGGCGACTAAATTTTCTAGAATACCTCTGAAGGAGTTTTCCTCAATGTAGCGAATGTATATTACAATCATGCACAAACATATCTGTGATGGTAAATGCAACTGTTCAGGATGCACATCAAAACAGCTCACATGCTAAGCTCCGAAACCCTAAAGCTAATGCGTCAACTAGAAGTAGAGGCCGATATCAATCTAGATACAGTATTAGAAGATAACTCCAACAATTGTCTACACAAAACCCCAAGCCCTAACTCCAATAGTCATCACAAGTGCATGTCTGAAGTTGAGATTGGCAACGGCTAAAATGATTGATTCCCGGCGCATATTCATCAACACGAAAGGAGAGGAAGAATACCTGAGAGTCCACTACTAACACGCCATGACTCCAGTGTCGATGTCCAGAATTCAAGTTCTGTGATGTCGAAATTGGCGTGAAAATCTTGCATGAAACTGGGCCTAGAACTGCAAGCTGAAGGCCGCCTCGAAATTTCCCCAACAACCACGATTCACAAAGTGGCAACGGGTTTCGCAAAGGGTTTAGGGTTTTACGGTATAGTCACTGATGCCGTCCTGTCACCGTGTGTTCCCCATTTACCGTGAGCAGGGTTTTACGTTGCTTCGTGCTAATGCCATTTGTGCAGAGATGATGTGGTTGTCGTCTTTGCTGTAGAATGTGATGCTTCTTGGTCAATGGAACTACTTTTCGTTTGATTCTGGCTGAGGATTTGTGTTTTGTGTTTGTAGCTGCGTTGCTTTCGTACTCGGGTGCGGCGCGCATTGTAATTTTCAGCTTTGGAAGTTTTTCCAGGTGTGTTAGATTCTGGGAATCGAATGAGATCATCTGCATTTATGGTTGCCGGTGCTGCATTGGTTTTCACTCCAAGGAAGATGGAATTTCGGATATCTGAATAAGCGCCAAGACTGTAGTGCAGAGGAGATTAATCTGCAGTGTAGCTAACTTAGCGTGCGTTTTTGCAGCTGCGGTTGTAATTTGTTTTCGGTTGAGAAATCCTAATCCCTTTGCTCCTCTGCCTGCGTTGGTACCCACATAATTAGGGTGTTTTTGGGTCACAAAGGATGATGAAGAGAAGAAATTGATCCTCCTGCTGCCAGAAATTACAGCTGCTGTCGTTGATCAAATATTGGCAGCGATGGAGAAAGTCCTGAAGGTTAGCTCACTTAATCCTCTTGCGCACACAGCATTCATTTCCTCGTTTTGAATTACGGCACTACGATGGCACTTGATATTTGCTGGGCTTGTGAATATAGACTGTTGGGCTATTTTGAGCAGGAGTTTTTTGGATACTCCTCGTTCCGTCCATTTCAAAAAGAGGTGGTCACACAAATTCTGAAAGGGAAGGATTGCTTGGTGATCATGGCCACTGGCAGTGGGAAGTCTATCTGGTAAGCAACTACTCTGACTGATGGACCAATTGGGTGACCTAAGGGTGATAGAATCTGTGATGGGCAAAATGTTTGAATTTGGTCGAAGATTATAGTCTTCATATTCGCATTTTTGTGCGTTTAGGGTTTAGGGTTTCATGGTTGAGTGTGTTGAAGAAGACTTCACTGAATGAATTGCTTTGATGTGGTCAGTTATCAGTTACCACCTCTCATCACCAAGAAGACTGCAGTTGTAATAAGTCCTCTCATTAGTCTCATGCAAGATCAGGTATAATACATGCTTCCCTCTCTCTTAAATGTGAAGAGTTCTTGTTACATTGCATCCTTTTCACTATTTTTCTTTTGCATCATTTACACAACAAAAGGGAACCCCCAGTAGATTGACAATAGTTCCTGACGTTAAGTTGACTCATGTAGTCCTCATGTGGAGTTAATGTTAGTGCAAAGCAAATGGTGTTTACTAAATGTTGGCGTGAAGTTAGTATCGTCGGCATTAACTTGATATTACATTGGCAACTATTAAATGTCCAATAGCTTGACATTGTTTTAGTATTGATCTAACGTCCTATGATCATAAACTTATCATAGTCTGATGGGGTAATCTTTTGAGGTTTAGGACGGAGAGATTTCTGGCCCTTTTTATCAGTTAGGGATGTCAGGCGTTTTGGGTATTGCACATTTCATTTTCATGTCATGTTGTTATCTACACATAAAAGTCCCTGTGTACTGTTTGGAGAGCAGGTGATGGGTTTGCAACAAAGAGGGATTCGCGCTGAATACATGGGTAGTGCTCAAACAGATAGGACTGTGAACAATCGGGCTGAGAATGGCGAGTTTGATGTACTGTACATGACTCCGGAGAAGGCTTGCACTGTTTCTCAGAGGTCAGTCAACCTGTAGCTTGAAATATTTTCTAACTAGGTGTGTAAGTTGAAAGCTAGATATTTTACTTCTTCCGGCCTCTTTCTTTCTCATACGACCTGTGCTCTCAAATTTAAGATCTCGAAGGAGCTTTTGTGTTGTTGTGTTGTGCAGTTTCTGGACAGCACTTTTGAAGAGAGGGGTGTCTCTACTAGCCATAGATGAAGCCCATTGTGTCTCTGAATGGGGTCACGATTTCAGGTATCGGATTACTTTTCAAATTTTTTGGCCACATGCTTATGCTACATTCGTATAAACTTGTGCTAAGGAACATGGGCGAATGTTCCGCAGGCACGAGTATCAGAATCTTGATGATCTAAGACCTTTCCTGCCGAAGGTGCCTTTTGTTGCCCTTACTGCAACTGCCACACATAAGTAAGTGCTGAAATCTTCTTCTCTTCTTGTGTACATAGAGTTATTGGAAAGGTTTTCTGCAGATTCAGAGGTCTACATTTCGTTTGAATTGGTTCCCACCTAATTCACAGAGAGACTTAAAAAAAATGTTGTTTGCTGATAGGTTTTAATTATTGATTTCGTAAAGCTTGAGATATTATTTTACTGGACTGACTAGTTGATGCCCACTATTATCAGTTCCATATATTTGCAGCTCACATGGAGTGGTTATGAGACAGGGTTCGAGCGGATATAATACAATCCCTGAAACTGCAGAATGCTTTTACTGCGATATCGTCATTTGACCGACCGAATATCTTTTATGGAGTCAAAGGACTCAACCGCACCGCCGCTTTTAGGGAAGAGCTTGCAAAGGAGATTCTGAAAGATGTGGGAAAGAGTGGATCGACAATAATATATTGTACAACTGTGAACGACGTGAATGAGGTGATGATATAAATCTTGCCCCCTAGTTTATAGTACAAGACATAAATTCTTAGTAGTTTATGTTTTATTTTGGGTCCAAAGTTTAGCAGGTTTATAACAAATCTATTCCTCAGGTTGTGGAGGCTCTTAAAAAAGCAGGAGTAGATGCAAGACCATATCATGCTAAGATGAGCAATAAAATGCGCACTGAAGTTCACAGGTACAGTTTCATCAGCATTTTAGTGATGTAAGCTGTAGTAGAATCATGTATCTGTATTATAGGTATGTAGTGTCACGGTGCAATATCTAGCCAAGGCCTTACTGCAGATGCTCCTTAGAGATTAATATTAAAAAGTGTGAGAAATTGTTCAGTGCATTGAGTGATTGGTTTTTTTGAGCCTAATGACTATGGCGATGAAAGACCTAAATTGTGTTCCTTCCATGGTTGTCGTAATCACGCAATAGACGGGTAGTCGTTTTTCTGATTTACCTCTGCTGTGAACCGTCAAGTTTTAAGCTACATCTGTTTATCTTCATGCCGAACTTCTCCGCTCTGTTCACTGTCACGAAGGAAAGATCAACTTGATCGTGAAACAACTTGTTTGATTAATGGTGTTGTAATTTGACGTGGAATGTGTTGTAATGATGCAGGGCATTTTCAACTGATGAATTGCAGATTGTGGTTGCAACTGTAGCCTTCGGCATGGGCATTGACAAACCAGACATCCGGCGGGTCGTGCACTACGGTTGTCCGAAGAGTTTGGAAGCATACTATCAGGAAAGTGGTCGTTGTGGCAGAGATGGTTTGCCATCTCAGTGTTGGTTGTATTATACAAGGGGCGACTTCACAAAGGCTGAATTCTACACTGCGGGATCGACCACTGTGAGCACATTATTGCCTTCTCATACCATGAGTGAACACCAGAGTTTGCTTTCTGCAATTATGAGACACAGATACAATCTTCAAGAATTTTTTGAGTTTCCAGCACTCAAGAGTTGCAGATTGGATAGTCTTTTTTGATTGAATATATATGTCTGCTTGCCTTGACTTTGAATCCAGGATTCTGAATTTTGTTAAGCAATTTTTTACCGACATGCGATTTTGGAGTGTAATTAGTGGTGAAGTTGTAGTTGCATTTGTTTGTTCATCCAAACTGTGAACTTGTTCACATTAGTGTAACTATAACTCCTTAGAGGCACGACGTTTCTCAACATAAGATGATTTAGTTTGACATGTGCTTGAGATTTTGCAAACAGGCAGCCAGGAAAAAAGCTGTGATGGAGGCATATCTAGCAGCTCAGAAGTACTGTGCTGGCGTGGAATGCCGTCGTTCCACTCTTCTGAAATACTTCGGCGAGACGACTACTACTGACAATTGTGGTGAGCATCTAGTCATGTGTTACCAATGGTATGCTCATTTTGAAATCCTTGAAACCTCTTTATTCATATACCAAGATCACTACTGCAGGAAACTGTGACATTTGCGTGAAGCCAGGAGGGATTCAATATCGAAATATGTCAGAGGAGACTCATCTTCTTCTATCTGCTGTCAAAACCTGTGGAGGGAAATTTGGACTCGGTGTACCAATTGATGTGCTACGAGGGTCCAGGGTATGTTTCTTGCTTGCTATTATTCTGGAATATACTATGCACAAGTGTGTCATCTTTCAGGATCTTACTTTGTAATCGTGTACAGGCTAAAAGAGTGGTAGACAATGGCTTTGACAAATCGCCAGTACATGGGTTAGGGCGAGAAAAGAGCCCGAATTGGTGGAAATCCTTGGCAGATCAACTCCTCTCTCTCGGTACGATTGAATAAGACAATTCGCTCTCTGTTGTATTCACTTCAAGTATCGGCATTACAGTTGATGCACTTCCTATTCCCATTCCCAGTATCCTTAGTCATGCATGTATACAAGGGATACACTAAATCTTTACTTTCAAATTTAACTTCCCCATTTTCACTTTTCTGTTCAGGTTACCTAAAGGAAGTCATCCTGAATACCTTCAGACTGATAAGGTGCTTCCTTCTTTAGTCTCATTCATACGTCTGGGGTCTCTTTTTTTAAAACTATGTGAAGATACGAAAGACTCTCAGGGGAGAATTTTTAATAATGCCAGGAGCCACTTAATGATTGTCATCTAATTCTCGAACCGGTAGAATTTTTCAACATTCTACGGATAGCAGGCAAAGCGATCTTTGCAGTATCCAGATCTAATATGTAAATTGTCTCAGACGTTGTACACGACTCTAGTCGTGGTTGGGCCTGCATCCACGCCATGCATTCTTGGATATTGTAGTAATGTGATGCGAGTGTATTCTCACGATAGTCTCCCTGTATTCAGTGTTGCACGAAAAGGTGATGAATTCTTGTGGTCAGCCACCAATATGGGAGTGGTCTCTGCTCTGATGCTACCAATAAATCAAGAGATGGCTCAAGAAGAAGGCAAGCAAGATGAAGCACTGCCTCAGTCAGCATCCAAAGAACCGAACATGGATACACATCTTCAGCTTGAAGGTTTTTCGGAGGTAACTTAATAATTAACAAGTGATCGAATCATACACTTTCGTTACACATGACTGTGGAGAAACAGTGCCAGGATTTTTGTGGAGAGCTATTGCCTCCTGCTTAGTAACTTCCAAATGTTTTGTTTCTGTAATAGGGATGTGTTGAAAAGTACTGCTTTTGTCATATTTCTGTGTGTGGCTATTCTGACTCTCAACTGCGGCGGCTTTATTAGTGCTCCTCAGCGCCCAGAAGGAGCATCTTGAGAAACTTATTTTGCGGTTGTTTTCACATTCTTACCTTGTTGCAAACTTTGCGTTATTTTTCAGGGTGAGCTCAAACTCTATCATCTTTTGATGGAGGTGAGAGCTGATATAGCAAGGAGGAACTCAACAGCTCCGTAAGTATTCTAGTTTTTCTCTGCTATCGGAGTGCTCTTGAATTATATGCAATTTATAATTTTTTGGTGATTTCTCACATTGTTTGCCCCAAAGTTGTGGATTTCGGCAACGAAGGTTGCGCCAGACTCTCAAATGCCGCCGTCGTGTTGGATTAAACCCTGCATGTTGTGAAGATTTTGTGGTTTTTTATTATGTTTCAGTGAGTAGTCGTTCAATATGCAGGTCAGCAGGATGCAGTGTGTCATGACAACGAACTCTGGCATGATATATGTGTGGTTTTTTCAGCTATGCAGTTTTGAATGAGAAGGCTCTGCAGAAAATTGCCAAAATGCGGCCATCAAGTGAGGCTCGACTTCGAAATATTGATGGCGTGAATCAGGTATAATGTTTGCACTTTAGGCAAAGGACTTGATCGAATATTATTGTAGTGTCATTGTCATATTTAGAACAATTTTCTTTGTCTTTGACATGTGTTCAAACATCCGTGGTAGTATTGTTTGACGATGCAGTTAACCCCGAATGGCAGAAGGGGTTAATAGCTGCCTCTGGCATCTTCAACCAATACTGCCTTGGATGTAACTGCATTTTCAACCACTTAGGCGTTAACAGCTGCCTCTGGCATTCAGGTGTGGATCCTTTTGTATCTGTATAAAATTTATTGTTAGAGTAGTCCAGGCAATGCGCTGTCACATCACTATGTCTTGGTTGAGAGGGAGGAGTTGAAGTGTTGTTGTATGTTGTGCTTTTACTTCCTTCGTGTACTAGTGTAATTCGAGTGTCACTGTCTCCAGCGTACATTATCAGAAGAAACTATAATACGGTAGTTTGTTGCGTCTATGGTCAGTGCTTGTTGGCAATGGTTGTTTGTCTTGAATGTCATCATTCTAAGCAATGTTTCTGCAGTGGCTGGTAACCTGGCACGGGAAGGAGATTCTGGACTCTATTAAAAAGCATACAGAGGAGTTATGTCTATTGCTTGACAGCCTTGAGAATTCCAGTCAATCTTCGAGTGTAGCCAGATCCAAAGTGGACGGAAAGTTAAATTCTTCTAAGGGCGATGAGACCAAAGTATCACCACCCAAAGAGGAGGCTTGGAGGATGTGGCAGGAACAAGGTCTCTCATTCCTTGCGATTGCGGTAAGGCCTGACTCACAGGACTTTGTTCCGTATTCGGTTTGTTGTGATTTTATCTCTTTCTCCTGGAGAATAGATACCCGTTCTTGTCAATTCTGTTCTATATTTTAGACTGTCCCAATACTTACTTCTTTGAATTGCGGACTCGCTTCCAGAACCTACCCGAACGGCCAAGACCGATAAAGGAAGATACAGTAATAGAATATGTTTCCGAGTGCATCAAAGCAGGCTACGAAGTCGATTGGGACCGTTTTTGTGCTGAGTGTGGCTATACAAAGAATATAGCGCTGGAAGTCCGTGCTGCTGTGGAAAGAGCTGGATCAACCGATTTATTAAAACCAATCAAAGAACAAGCCCCTGAGCATGTATGTTGCAAGAGCCTATTAATGTCTGTTTGTTGCATGTTTGTAAGTCATTTTAGCAAATGTACTAAAGGTGCAGTTCCTCTTCATTACCTGCACCGGTGAAGTCACTGAAGAGCAGTGGCAGCATAATCATAATCGTGAGTAATGTAGGTGCCGGTCTAATAACACGATTGCACTCCACACTTCTGCCTTTGATTCACTCTTTTTGAACTAAGGCGTGGATTTCTTTTGACAGGTTTCCTATCGTCAAATCAAGTTGTATCTAATCCAAGAAGAACGTGGATTACCTCTTCCTAAAGAGCCAGACTCAGTTGTTGAAGAGGAGGACTGCACGATTGTCGATGTTGTAACGGGTCCGGAAAATCCAGCAACGCAAGAAGCTTCTGATGGGAAGATAGATGAAAGTAGTAGCACGGGTTTGTTTTCGAAACCGTCCTGGCTAGCAGACGACTCTGAAAATGTGAAAAGAGTGCCACGAAGGAGGGGAGGGCGAGAACGTTCACCTTCAGGGCAGGGTCCGCTCAAGAAGGCCAAGTCTAATGCGGCAAATCTGAAAGAGTCAGATGAAAACGAGAATGGGATTGCACAGGTGGCGACTGAGGAATCGCTGCTTCAATGGATTACAACTTCAGATGGGGTATGATTCTATTAAAGTTTCCAACTTCACTTTTGAGTGTTTTTACAACCTAAGGATATTATTGAAAACTTTCTGAGATCTTGGATTTAAGTTTATAGGAGTATTGTTTTAAATGCATGAACATCGTGTTAATAGTAGTGTGATGTGTAGGCATCCTTGGCCGCCATTTCTGCAAGGTTCTCAAGTACTGATGAAGCTGAAATCATGAGGATGCTGGAGAATTTACAAGAAAATTTCCTCATTTACAGCAGGAACAACGAGTATAAAGTGATGTAAGGAGAACCCTTTTATTCATCTCAAGTGTGGTGAAGATAGCACGTTTGCTGGAGACTCGCTTTGTGGGACGTGGCGCCACTCTGAAATGGGCTGAAGACTACAAGCCGTCAGTCATTCATTGTCTGATGGAAATGACGCACAATTCTTGTGGAGACTGATAAATTAGTCATGCTCGAAGGCACTAGGAAATACTAATGTGGGCGTCCTCTCACCCCAACCTCTCACTTTTGTCAATATGGCAAGATTTTTTCACCTGAAGCGCACTGCGGAACAAGATATAGGAACACCAGAAGCTCTCTAGTATGAGAGGCTTTCTTACTAGTGAGCTATTATCAGGTGTTTGATTTTGGTTGCACGTACAGAGCTGGCACCCAGAAGCAAACCAAATTATAACCTCAAGAAGCAGGACTGCATTCACGACCTGCGGATCGAGAATTTTGGAGATGTAATTATTGATGTTGGTTTAATTTTAATTTTTTTTGGACACAAATGAAAAGAAGATTTCATTGCCCCAATGAAGTAAATACAATCCAGGCCCAAGGCCCAAAACAGGAGTGCTTTTGATGTTGCTTTTGACTGGGTAAGCGTGCGCCGTGTGGTGTTTCCTGGATTACACGAAGCAAATAGTCTTCTTTTAACCCCTAAAGGACCGAGGCACAGTTTGGGCAGAAATTGTCGAAAACTGCAAGAAAAAAATGAAAAAAAAAAAGTTTTTTTTCATAATTCAACTGTACAAATTTGTACTAGACTTCTTTGGGAACATGTGGAAAAAAATTTAGAAACTTTGACCGCATGGATTGAAAGATTATAATGTTTGAAGTTAGGTGAAAAAGTTTTTTTCCAACCTTGCTAGATAGGGCTTGCAACCTTTAACTCCTTCTAGAATGAGATTCTTAACTAAACATGGTTATTTTTTTTTGACATTTGCATCTTGTATCATGTAAACTACACACTTGTCAAATTTCAAAATCATATGAAGAGTTTTGCACATGCTACCTAAAGCTACTTGAGTTGCCCACAAAGTTTAGGGTAGCATAACTTTTGATTTGGGCATCCAATCCGAAAAAAAATTCAAGAAGAAGGTATGCAGTTACACATTATGTCCAAATTTCATGAACATCCAACCAAAAATGACTTCATAGGAACCTCCCCAAGATTTCTTGCGTACTTGGAACAAACACTTGGTCCTTTAGGGGTTAAAGAGGTACTTCAGTACTTGCCATCCCATACACTGCTGCTTTGGATGATACAGTCTCTTGCTTATGTACAGATCATTTCTGTTTCTTTGACATATGTTTATGACACAAGTCAAGGACATCAATTGACTGCATAATGGTCTAAGTCAATTAGATTTGTCAATTTCTTTTTTTAATGGTTGCCTAATTTGTGTAAGCTTACATACTCGCTTATATTTTTTTGGTGTTCCATTCCAAGCAGGAATGTTAAGGTAGGAGGTGCAGAAACTGCCCACTTAAGAGCATTCTGGCTTAGGATGTCTTCTATGCTGATTAAAGCATTTTCTAACAAATTTTCAGAGAAAGAAGAGAACAAGACACATCCATCACAATTTGATTTGTAATTTTTAGAGTTAAACTGAATTAGATATGATTTTCTAAATATCACAATAGTAGGGTGCTTTTTGAATCCATAGGTACTGCCATGAAATGGCGAACACTTGTCCTTTAATGGTGCAAATGGAGTCCCAAAATGAAGGTGTGCTACCCTAAAACTGCAGCAACATGGTGCATTTAATTGTCTAGGATGACACAAAGTCTCCCACCACTCATAACTCCACATTATGTACACTGAAATTTTGTCAACTTCCTAATCAAACTCAATCCCCAACCATTCCTAAAACTGTGCAATGAGAATCCCAAATTGGCATCAATGCAGTGAGTACTTCAATGGGCCATTTTTCATTCCTACAGTGACAATTCCTGATACCTTCTAGGAACAGTTCTTTGAGCATGGGCAGAGTTTGCACCTCCTACCTTACTTTTGAAGCTTTTGGTTTGTGTTTAGATTATAATTTCCTTCCTTTCTTTGATCTTGGTATTCTAGCATCTGTGAAGCTTCTATATTACCTGCTTCTGTACTTTGAAACAGAGTATGGATGGGCTGATTCCACTTCCTCAGAATCATCTAAGTTAGAAGAGTAGAGTACGGATTTGTCACTCTTTCCACAGGTGGAGTTTACGTAAGTGGTACCCACTGCTCGTGGCTTACGTGAGAAGAAAGTTTTGTTGACAGATTCAGATGGATATCGTTTGCTGATAGGTTGAATTTGACAAGATCTATTGAATGGAGTTAACTTAGCATTTGAAAATATGTTACTCAGATTTGGAAATGGTGAATGATTTGTTAATTGTAAAATTGAATGGCACAGTGTAACTTGTGACTGACATATATCTGTTTGTGGTCCAGGCTTGTTTTACTTATTGAAATGATGGCATCCGGCAACAAACTGTTTTATAGCAAACAAGATAATAGACTGAAGCTAAGTTAGATCTCCTAACTGAACTCTTTCAAAACAACAAAACACTTAGCAAAGACACAAGAGAGAGGTTGCCACAAAAAGACTTCAACTTTGAAGTTCATGTTCTGTTATTATTTGAAACACCAAAACAGGACAAACAATATTCAGTTAACATACCATACCAGGCTGTCAGGTTTTGTGAAAACAAATGCCAAAATGTTAGGAATATTATTTAATATCTTTCTATAAATTTTGCATGTAGAAAACACAAATTTTGAGGAAGTACTTCTACTTTTAACACATGCCAATTTTATTTTGCCAAATGTAATTAAATATTCCACATGAAGTATTGATCCTAGTAACCAGGTACGGTATTTTGATTTCCATCACGTATTCACTCAATTTGTGCCCTTGCCTCCACAAGATTAGGGGGGGCAGTTCTACATCCCAATGTATGCAACAAATTTGTGTTTTCCTTTCTCTTCCTATAAAGGCTAATTTCCCAATTACAAAAATGAAACCATAAGTTGGGTGCTCTGTAGTTGAATCACTTGCTTTGTTGTATTGGGATCTCTTTTAGCAATAGTTTTGACACACTTGGGAAGAAGGAAGTTTAATCAAAGGCTAAGTATCGTTCTAATACATCAAAACCTAGGTCATGTCATGTCTCATAAGTGAGACATTGATCACACCCATCATGGGTGTGGTAGTTCTGAAATGGCTAAGTTGATTTTACATTTCAACTTGTGTTTTGGGGATTTCAATTTGCACAAATGATGGTGATGTTGACCTTGCTCTAACTTTCAATAATGTTTAGTGAGGATCATTTCATTTTGAGCAAAACTTATAACTCCATTTTATTGTCTTGAATCCACCTACTCAAGCTTCAATAACTGGATGATATCATTAATATTGGAAGATTACAATAACTTCAAAGTTCCAACCCACCTATAGTAGAACCACCCATTACCAATCACATAGGCATTTTGTGCATGATTGGGCCTAGAGGAAGGCATTGTTAATTTTTTGCCTGGTAGAGAGATAGAAATGATGGGTGTTGTCAAAATTCCATCATTTTTTTCCTTCAATTCAAATTGTTATGAATTTTAGAAGCCCAAAGTTGGCTTGCACCTATCCCCAACACATAGATTCTTCCAACACTCCTCATCTAAAGACTAATTTTGACTCTCAAAATGAGGGACATGTGTCATAACAGTGATGGCTAGAAGTTAATTATGCCTTCTACTACTCCAGATCATGCACAAAATGCTTAAGTGGCTAGTAATGGGTGGTTCTACCATACTTAAGTTCCAATCCACTAGTTTTGAGAGCCCACAATAAAGTTAACTTCTATACATTATTACAACTTTGTTTCATTTTTTCCTTAACCTCTAAATGACACGGCGGACATTTTTAGTCTGATGAATGTCAAGGAATTCTCCTCTGTAGGACAGAATTGCAACTATTCATCCTCGGAATAAGGGTTGAAAAAAGGAGATCTTCTACAGTAGTTTGACTCCCAATCAATATTTTTTATTTTTTTAAAGTAGAGGATGTCACACGATTTCAAAATGCCTGATTTCCACGGTCACCAGCCCAGAGTTGAAGGGTTAAATTCCTCCTTGCATACTACCTGCCTTGATGACACTTTTGCTCCACTTGTCACAAAGCGAATGTCTTTGCAATCTTGTAAGTTGTAAGTAGTCAAGTATCTATTCCTACCCTGGTTCTCCTCTGAAACAATTATTGCGACTAATAAGGTATCAAACAAAGAAAGTTGTTGGCATGATTGTCACCTGCAAAGGGAAAAAACTAAAGTTTAACTTATTATTACAGGTGTGCCAAAATGAAGATCCAATTGAAGTCACATGAGTGGGAACCGCACAAGTCACAGATGACAATGCAAGTTCAACTTTGTTTCTAAGATAGGAATGAAAAAAATCCGTCGTTCACTTGTGAAAGCAGGTGAGACAGTTCACGCACCTCAAGGTCAAAGAATGACTTTAAAATGGGAAAGGAGGGGCACAAGTCAAAGAGGCCAGCTTGGAAAGCTGGACTAGTGGAATTAATTTTTCGGTCCTGGGGACGTACTAAAGAGTACCGTTCGTACAGATCGGTCCTGCTTTATACTATGTCAGTCCTGGCTCTAAATTTATTTTTTTCATAAACTATAACTTCAGAATTACCCCAATTTATCATCAAACTTTTACAGGTAGTTGGTCTATAAGTAGTTGACTATTGACCTTTCAGTGTCACTTTTTTTTTTTTTTGAAACAAATGAAATTCAGTGGTACTTTTTATAGTGTTTGAAGAGTTGAAAAGACAAGTTGTTTATACAAGTGAGGTGGTCAAAGTTAAGATAATCTATGTGGGATATGAAAATTAGGATCAATAGGAGTTCAACGGTTTATAATTAAGTCACACGTAGAAATTGTAGTGAAAATAATTTAATTTAAATTTTTTTTTTTTTGGACACAAGTGAAACGGAATTTCATTGTAGAGATGAAATACAGCAAACTACTAGCCAAGTAGGAGGAAATAGAACAAGAACGGTGTGATCGTGAGGCTCTGTCTTAAGTCAACAATAATATTGATATTAGAGAAATTAAACAATTTTTTTAAACCAAATTAAATAGTGAAAATTTGATAAGGGTGATTTCATGTTAGGAAGCAAGGATTGAAACTATTTGCATTAATCTTGATTATAAGATGTTGATAAAGAATTTGTAAAACATAATTTTAAAAATGAATATTCTATTAATTTAAAGAATAATATTGAAAAAATGAAAGTCAAATATAAAAATAGTTATTTTCAATCCATGCAATTGAATGTGAAGCAATGAAGAATTTTTTATATCTTTAGTAATAATAATACATAAGAATTCTATATTGTACTAAAATAATCTACATTAAATGCCGCTTGGATCCTAGAGCAATCATCTCTCTTAGTTCTTCTAATTGGTCTTTTGAAGACTCTATAACATAGATTTTGGATGTTCTCATTGGTAGTTTTGATAATATGTTGGACACTTGATTAGCAACACCTATTAAGACTAATGACCAATCGTTGGGCATATAACTTTTAATGAGAGATATAATAGCTGCTTTTCCATGTTGTGAGTAATTTATGTCTTCATCATTCAAAACAAATCGAATTTTAGGATCAACATCACTTGGAAAATTTGGTTTGAAATTGGTATTTCCAATTGAAGATGAAATTATAAAAATTACTTCACTGACTGCTTCAATGCTAATTTTGGAATTGCTACTAGAATCAACTACTATTTGTTTCCTTATGTTTTGTGGAAAATGATAGGAACCTCCAAATATGAAATGGGGAGTTTGGATATTTAACTTTGATTTTAATTGGGAGTGAGCTCCAAGAGGTAATAACAAAATCGCATTCCACCTTTTGTTTTTGTGAGTCCATTTGGCCATATTATGACCAAAAGATTCATAATCACTAATAGTCCAATTAGCCTTGTCTTTCATTTTTCCTCCGTATCTAGTATCAAAAACAAACAAAGCATCTTCAAAAATACCTATTGGATCTTCTTGAATAGAGCCCAACTTTGCTGCTATTTCAATAGGTTTCAACATTTTCAAACCTATTGTATTTTTGATGGTCTTCGCATATTTCCAAGTCCATTGCTTGTATGGCTTTGATAAATGTTTTGGAACGCTTTTATGAAGGTGGTAGATTTCTCTTGGAATTAATTTCTCCAATTTCTTTAACTTGGAGAGATCTTCTTTAGACATCCACTTAATTGCAGTAAAATCACCCCATAATCCACCAATAGTAGCACTTATTGACATTTTTTCTATATAGTGATCTTCATTTAAAACTACTCCGTTATGTAAATCATGTAGAAAAGATTCATTTAATTCCATTGATCTAGTTTCACATTTTTTTGAGTATTTATTGCTAAACATTGTTTTAAATGGCGCATTACGTTTCTTCACAAACTTGTTGATGATTCAGAATATCGTAGTAAGTATGCAACAGAATCAAATAAACAATCTCATACATTATATTTGTAACTTATATTGCGTCTAAGATTATAACATTTCAATTTTTCATCTAATTTTGCCATGTCATCATATGAATACAAATTTTTCCACAAATTATACAAACCTATACAAAATTGCTACAGTACAAATATACAAATATACAAATACACAAATGTACAAATATACAAATATATCTCCAAAAGCAATATTAAAATATTAGTTTAATAAAACAAATTTATTGAAATAAAATTCAAATAAAAGTATAAAGTACATGCAATTACTTCTTGTTTTTTTTTATCACTTGTATCATTCAATTTATGTTTCACACTTGGTCGAGAGTGTGACGGGGTTGCAATGATATCTACAAGTTCTACAGAAGTTGGAATGACATCTTCCACAGAAATTGGAGTAGAAGAAAAAGGCGTGCATTGAGGAGAAACGAAATCTAATCTATTATTTGCTAAAACTAGCTCACTACATGATGGTTCATCTCCATGATACTCTTCAAAACCAACTAAACGTGAAGTTAGTGTCAATTGAAATTTTCCAATCATGTGGATCTTGGACAATATTCTAATTTGTACCTTTCTTGTTTCGCTCAAAAAATCTACTCCCAACATATGAACAATAGTTGACAACCATGGTCCTTCAATAGACACTTCAATATCTCCTATATCTTGTGTATTGATTTTACCTAGAAGAAAAGGTTGTTGTTTTGTCGCTTGGTTGCGTTGGCAATTCTTGCAAAAAAACTTGTCAACAGATACCAAAATTACATTTGCCAATTGACAAACTAAACAAATGCGCTTGAAAGGAGGAACAGTTGGATTGAGAATTGATAATTCTCCAATGATCTGCAAAATTTTATATACAAACATTTCAAATTCAAAATTAAATAAAAATAAAAATAAATATCAATATCAATATCAATATCTATATCAAAATATATAAACATTTAAAACACAAACACATACCTCTCTAAAATTCTCAGACGAAGTACCAGAGTTTGTTACTTGGCCATGAATTTTGATCAAACGGTCACGTTCTTCTTTGTCAATGACAAGAGTTACAATCGTATAGGCTTCTGTTTTCAAAAATCGATCATACTTTGATGTTACATTGAAGTGCTTGAACATCACAAGCACACATTCTCCTGCATTAAAGCTCTCTTGATTCTTCAAATACTCCTTTTGAAAAGCATGCGTGAAACCAACTGTATCATGGTCATCATGGGTGAGTCCGTCAGCAACAACTACTTGAAACATATCTTGATAATGACCTTTGATTCCAACTACAACTGTAGCAAATGTAGCCATTCGAAAATTCTCGTGACATCGTTTTTTGAAATCTTTGATAGAATCCTCTATATAAAAAATAGGGAGGAATTATGGGACAAATGGAGGGAGAACTGTGATACGCGTAGTAGACTGAATAAAAATAACACACAGCGTGTCTCCCATCTTGAATCCCTCACCACTTTTGGGTTTCACAACAAAGTTCTCTACCTTCACATAGGACCTTGGGTGGAGTTTTGCTTGATCGTGTTCTATCAAAGGTGTACAAATAGACAACGTAATAGTTGTCAAACACTCCTTATCTATCATATCACAATGTAGGTAAGCATAACCACGATCTTTTGTTCTGTTTGCACGGATATAATCAAAAGTTCTGTAGCACCTCAAAATCTTTCCTTCGAACGCTACATCTCAAGTGTTCTCATCTATTTGTACTACTGACAACACCATTTTAGTATGAGCCATTGCAAATGGAGAAATGAACAAACTTACAAGTCAAAAAACAAAGAAACGAAGAAGCATCAAAAACGAAGAATTACAATAAAAGTATGAAGAAACTAAGATGTGTACCAAACAAAAGAAATAGTTTTAAAGCATTCCTAACTCTAGGGTATTCTTCAAGACCACTCTCTATCCGTCGTCTTTTTGCCGTCATTTTGCCATTGTCCACATACACAGTCATAAATGTCACCTAACATATTCCTTTAAAAATAGCTTCTCCATGTAAACTAGCATCTTTTAGGAATTCATACAAAAAAATCTCACTGGGATATCACTTAAAAAAGGGATCTTTTTTGGATTTATTACAAAAGATCTCACTTAATCTTAAATGTAAGATGCCTAATCTATATAAGTCTAATCTAACCTATATAAATCTCCTAGTACTTGTATTCTCTATTCCGTAATACTATAGACTTCTAGTTGACTATTGTAAGTTGGACCCCTACCCCTACTTGGACCCCCTCGCAATTGGACCTCCTACTCAAACCCCGCCCCCCTGACCAGTAAGACCCCTCCAAGCAATCGGACCCCTGGGAGCAATTGGACTCGAACAAACTTGAGCTCCTTTACAACAACACATGTAACAAACTTCTCTCCTGCTTGTCAATCAATCAAGTAGTTCACCATTACATCCAAATCATTACATTCTCTTTGACATACGACATTGTTACAATGATTGACAATTTGACAAATTGATGGAATGATGGTTGAAGCAATGCAAAGATTTGAAAAAAAATTAAACCCTAAACCTGAATGAGAGTTCTCTCTCCTCATCCATTTATTAAGACCTTGAGAGTATTGATGACTCACATCCTACTCCGTCAACAATTGCCTCTCGTTCCTTCACTATACGCATCACACCATGCCTTGTTGCGAAGAATTCTCAATGAATAGCCATCTACGGGACCTCCGATGAGGTGCTTGTTGTGTAGTGTGAATACGGTTGTAGATAGGATTTGGACTTTCACAGATGTGGACTAGTCGATGCGGAGTCATTGCCATAGTCTCTGTCCAAAGGATAGAGCCAACAAAACATAGACCCCATAACCACCCACCCGACTAAGGGACAACAAGCCAACCAACACTAGAGCCAAGCACAATGAGGGGCTGTGAAGTCCCTCATGGCCAACCATCGAGAGCCAAAGCCAAACCCATGCATGAAAATATAATTTTAGACCTCATTTCAGCAATGTGGAATAACTTTTTTTTAAACTTTGAACTAAATTAATGTGGAAAATCAATTTAAATTTCATCTCCAAAAATCCATTTGAGATTTTAAAACTTTAATCAAAAGTTATAGCCAAAATTTAGAGATGGGTTGGAATCAACATTTTCTTTGACAATTTCAAACATCCTTTGAGAAATTTTTCCATAAATTTCGATTGGAGGCTCAAAATCTTAATCTTAGAGATGAAATTTGGCTTGATTTTAGAACTTTTTTTAGATCAATATTTTTTGAAAAAAGTTATTCTCCAATGCCTAAATGAAGTCTGAAATTATACTTTGAGGATGTTTAGAGGATTGTTGCATCAATTGAGCAAAAAAAATTTGGTCAAATCAACACCATTATGTTGATTTTTGTTTAGAGGATTGCCAAATCAACAGAGTCCAAGACCAAAAAAAATTGTAATCAACATAAATACATTGATCTTCTACTAATTATGGTTCCATTTTCTTGTGGTGCATTGGATGTACGTCACCTAAAACATGGGTTTCTTCTAGCACCATCATGGTTTCAAATGTCACCACCTCAATTCTAACTTCATCTTTAGAATCTTCATAAGAGCACATCCTAATAAGGGGGTTGTATATTGATTCTAACTTTGAAATAAACTTATGCAAGATCATAGATGTTACAAACTTCCCACAATAGACTCCAATTAAGAACACAGATACATACTCCCTCTATTCCAAAATTATATTTCTATTCGACAAAGTTTTCCAAATTAAGGTTAAAAATAATATTTTAAAAATCTATTTTGCGGTATAAGTAGGGTTCGATAGAGCGATTCCATAACTTCTTCAAGGAAATTTGCCAAATGTTCATTTTTGGAAGATTTTTTTGAATTTAACACATAGGGCATGAAGAAATTATGTAGCAACTAAGCGAAATTTAGCTAGTTTGGGGACTACTGGTTCAATACACTCCTAATGTCCTAGAAACTTTGAGTTTCAAAACCCTTTTCAAAGTGTAGTTTTGGAGTATTCAAAAGTGGATTTTGAAGGGCATTTTCAAGGAGCACTACTAGGCATATAGTTGTTGAGTGTGAGGTTGTCATTTTGTAAGTAGTTAGTATAGGCCCTAGACCATATGTAAACCTTTGTACCACTTCCAAAAGCTTCATCTCCTTCAATCAAGCAACACTCAAAGAGTTGCAAAAAATAAGAATGAACCATGTTGATTGACCCATTCAATCATTTAATTTGTCCTTTGATTGTTTGGTTGCTATACTAGTTCCAAGTAGCAATAGAAAGTCCAATTTGACCAATTCTCAACATTACAAAGTGCAACAAGAAGATCATTTTGAGACAAAAAATTGAGGCCAACTAGAAGATCAATTTGGGACAGAGGGAGTACTTATTAACAAGATTGTTTTTACAAGGAGCTCAACCCATGCAACTATATAGTGATCAATCTCCAAAGAGAGTTATTTTTCACCTCCAAGCTCCATCTTATATAATTGAGACTATTGATAATAGAAGACTATTTAGTCCATAAGATAGATTGGGATTTTTTTCTACCTTTACTTTTTTTACCATTGGTTCTATCTAGAACTATCTACTAAAGTAAAATTTCTAGTCTTACTTATTGAAATCATATCTTATTCAGATTTTGATCTTCTATTTAGAGTTATCTAACCCTAATTTTCAATACACCTATCTTTATCTAAGAGTTGTCTAACTCTAGTGCAATCTCTATTGCACTTGTCATCCAAGTAAAATTGTCTAATCATGTGCATAAATTCATTGTTTAAAGATATTAATCTCTAGGCACTCCAATGCACTTATCATTCAAATAGAGTGTCTAAGTATAGTACATACATTTGGCATTTAGAGACTACTTAGACATTACCTATCTCTAAGCAATCTCTACTCGTACACTAGTGCAAATTTAATTAGGAATTAGTTTATCCATCAAAGGTTAAAACAAAGGCCATGACCATAGACTATTCTAGATTGGGAGTAATTTGTTGAGGCTATGGCATCTAAACCATGATGGATGATAGTCTAGAAGTCTTCGTCCTAAATTAGAAGTATCCCTTTGACTTGTGAATCACAAGCACATATACTTCACATGCTTTGCCTAGCTTTTTCACTAGCTCCTCTAATACTTGGTTCCCTTGAACTTGCAATTTTGCAACAACCTTTTCCAACTTTGCAATCCGTAGGTCCAAGTTCTTTTGTAACTCATTATGGCTGTCATTTTTATCTCATGGATTTCTCCAAAAGTATAGGGTATGGGTGATGATGATTGTTTACGAGGGTTGTACATCCCATAGATAACATTTGTTGCACATCTATTTAAAGCCATTGATCCAAACATAGGCCAAGCAAGCTTCATGAACTTTGACAAGAGATATTGAATAGCTTGGATTTGTTGCACACCCTTAGATTGTTCCACCTTCAACCTTTTGATCTTTTTTTTAACTCCACGATGGTTTGTTCTAGTCCTTCTATTCCAATGAAAGTTGCATAAATCCTGGAGCCCATTTAAGACTCTTAAAAATTTGCCCAACCGCAATCTACATGCATCTCAAGCTTAGTAAAAAATCTTAAAAGAAAATCAATAACAATATTACAATAGTCCATTTGAATTACCTCCTTCCAAAGTAAATGACAACAACAATCACCACCACCAAGACACACTCCCTTGCTATTCGCTCAAAAGAATACCTACTACACTCTCTCTTCATTATAAGACTTTTATGATTGTGTCATACGAAACAAAGATGAAATACAACTCAATTTGTTCCCCTAGGATGGACAATAGGGTTTAGAGCAAAAAATCAAGAGCCATTAAGTGGATAAGAAGACCACCAAATTTGAAAACAATATTTCTATACTAAATAATGCAAAAATTTGTCTTTTGGGGTAAGTTCTTGTGCCATTATTCTTTTAAGATATTTTTGAAACTTTTGCTTAAAATGAGTCTAATTCTTCCGTCTTTCAAGATAAACTGTAGAGAACAATCATTTCATGAAAAAATTGTTGATATTTTTGATTTTTTTCCCTTTTCTTTTAGCAAATTTAATTTAATTTAGTTTTTTTTCCCTCTTTTGAATAAACCAATGTCCTTTCCAAAGATGAATACTGTACCCAAAACCACTTATGTGATCAGGTACCTTCTTAAATTAACACATCAGTCTGATGGCATGATCAGTCAGGTATTTTTTTTTTTTCGATTTCTAATAAGTTAAGATGGAGAATCTTCTAGACGAAATCTCCAGGCCAATCAATTTCCCCCTTCCCAAGACGAGCCCCATTTTTATTGTTGCCGCCCCAAGGCAGCCCAATTTTGATTACTCAGTACTCACTAACTTTATAACGTAACAGGCCTAACTTAACTTAGTGTTCTTCTCAAGGTCGTTTCAGTAAAAAACTTAACAACAGCAAGTAGCTTAGGCAACTGTAAGTAAGTTAATCAAATGAATCCGTTTGAATTGCAATATGTTTGGAAAAGAAGAAAAATATGAGATATGAAAATTAAAGAGTTCCTCTATCAATGGAAATTGTCCATGTGTTTCCAAAAAAATAAAATTAAAGAGTTTCTCCCCAGCAGCTAAAGAAGTTTATTGAGTTTCGATTGGCTATTTTCCTTCAATTCCCAAATTTGAACGTTTTTTTCATATAGGGAGTCCAATAATTTTCTCTATTTTTCTGGATTTTTTCACTGGCTATTTGCCGATGCTTTCAAATTGCAACCATTTTTTCTAACAATTCCACTAGCTAACTTTGAACTGGACACCAATTCTTCCTGATCGTTGTAAATTCTCCCAGTTGTGATAGAAAAAGAAGAAGTTTCACTGACTCCCCTAAACCCTTAAAAAACCCTAAACCCTAAACCCATGTTTAACCCATGTTTGGCACTGGATGAGTGACTGGACATTCATGCCCAAGGGAATGCAACATCATGCCTTCAGTGATGGGTAACCAAAGGATGGGATTGTACTTCAGGGGAATCTGGATGATGTCTGCATTATTCATGTTAATTTGACTTCTTAGTGTTTTTTGTTTTTTTTTAAAACCTGGAGTTTATTCCAAGAAGATCAAGAACAAACGGTGGAAAGCCGAGGGCCAAGCCCCGGAGAGAAATAACATGTACAACAACCAGGAAGCTACAAAGAATGCTAATTTACACAAAGACTCCGCAAGTGGGCTTCTTAAGGTGCCAGGTGATAACCCTACCTTGTCTAGTACCACTTTCTAGTGTTTTTAGAAAACAAATTTTTAGTTTTTTTTATTAAATTTTTTTAAGCAATTGAGAGAAAATTCATTGCAAGAAAGAGAGTACAATTGTTAGCTTTTAAGTGCTTGTTGTGTTTGGATGAAGGTGGGTACACCCACAATTGGACCTTGCCTAAAATTGCCATCATCACTTTGTGTACATCTCTAAAATCAATTTGTACATATGTTGAAGAAACGATTCATGTTCTACCAAGAAAAATTGGGACCTTTAATAACTTTTGCATATTCAATCCAAATGTTTGGTTCTCTGGTGCACTAGGACTTCCTTTCACTTGCCAATGAGAAAGTATGAAAATATGACCAATTTGATTATAGTAAATAGACACACTAGCAAAAGTGACATTTAGGAGGGTACCACCTCACTTTTTTCTCCTTTTGAAAGAGACATCAACTAGGAATTTTTAAATTTCTCTTGGGTGACGACAACAAAATCTATCATGTAAACATTTTGGGATAGACAAATGATTTTCATCTACAAATTTGTACACTTTCATTGGAACTTATATATGTTTCATTGATGTCCATATTTCATTAGAACTTCCACATCCTACTATAAAATCTTTTCAAAATAGGACAATTTTATTGCAATAAATAGTGGTTATTTTTGGAAAATACTCTGATAATTTCAAGTGAATAACATGACTATTATGAATGCACATTATTAGTTGGTGTTTTCTAAGTGGGTCTTATAATACTTTTGCCCTATTTGAAAGCACATTCTCAAAATTTATAACAAAACTCATACTTGACTAGAAAAATATAATTTCTATTGGTATGATTACCTTTTCTACCATTTGTCTACATGTGAAATTTAAGAAAATAAAAACCATCCATCCCATGCAAGCTAGATATATTGATTTGTCATAATAGTACGTGTAACACTAATTTTCTTACGTCACTCTATTTTGAGTTTCTACTAGATGAAATATTTTTCTAATGTACCCAAAGTATCCTTGTGCCTATGTTTCCTCAAAAATACATTTGGGTGGTGATGCTAAGCCACTATAGTAACTACACCTAAATGCATCCAAATAAGCAATTCAACATGGTTCTCATTATCATATTCAAAAAGATTTTGTGGGGTCTTATTGGTAGTCAAAGGGGTATTCTAGATTCTCTTAGAATGCATTTTTCAGACACTATATGAATATACCATGAATTTTCAAAGTGCTGAAAATAGATTTATCAAAATATGACCCTAGGCTCTCACGAATACCGGATGCACATTTTAGGCAAGAATCTGTAGTTTTTGTTTTTTTGTTACCTTCAGAAAAATCAGTGTTGCCATTCAGCGGCTGCAATGAGCTCATTACCTTTTCCTTTTTACAGTACCTTTTACAGAGCTCAGGACGTACTCCAATGACCGGGAAATGAGAACTTATTTTCGTAGCTGCAGTCAATGTCCTCAAATGCATCGAAATATGGCAAACCATCCGTCCATTCAACACAACTGAACTTCCAGCACAAGACAATTTTTTGAATGTCCCAGTGTTCAAATTTGTGTTTTTAGCTACTTGTGCTAATTCCAGTAATTCCGAATATTACTGCTTGGGGATCACAGGCAGTGAGAGATATTGGCCGTCTCCTAGCATGAATGACGAATGCAGTTTCAGTCCCAAACGCTTCTCCTCGCCATTTCCTTCCGTCTTTCGTGCTCGTTTCCCATGCTCTCACTCATCAAAGCTCCAGAGGTAACCATCGCCTTCTTCCCCTTTACAATCTCCACTAGAAGAACTCTGTGCTTAGTGTACTTCTTCCTGGTGCAAAACCAGCTTCAGTTGCATGCAGTGGCAGAAGACTAGTTATTTGTTACCGTTGAGTTCATGCAATTGCAGTTGCAAGCGCAGTCTTGTGTGCATGTGCATGTGAAGAGATCGATCACACCTTGGGCACCTTTTGTGTCAGGAATTACTCTCAGTTTGTTGCTTGTGTCTCCATAGCCAGCAGAAGCGGCTGCAGCAGGAGCCGAATTAGTTAATTAGTTTGAGAAAGCAGGGAGTGTGTAGTAGACGGATTACAGGAGCGTGGGGGAAGTAAAGTGTACACGGAGAGATTCGTGACTTCTGGTGACAGGTTGTGAGAATTCTTGAGCTTGTGGAAGGGGAGGAAGAAGCTACTAAGGAAGGAGGAAGCGACAAAGCTTCTTGCTGTTTTTTTTAGAGGAAGGATCAATGACTCGCAAAGTGGAAAAAGAGAAGGAGAAGGAGATGGACATGAAGCCTGTGTTGTCAATGCTTGGTCCTCGTCCTGGCTCCGAGGCCGTGGAGGCGGCCAAGCAGGCGGTCACCCTCATCGACCGGAGGCTTGCGGTTGAGTCGACAGCACAAGACCTTCCTGTGAGTGAGCCCATTTCCTCTGTTTCTCGCAACAATGGCTGTGCTTTGAATATTACATCTTGCTTTGAAAGTTTGGGAGTAGGTATGAGGATTCGTGATTCTGGGAGATCGACTTTTTATGGCGTGCATCGTGGAAGAGCACCTGTGATTTTGCATCACTCTATGTGTGTGCTTTCGCGATTGGCAAGTAATTACGAGGATGGTGGTGACGACGCGAGCTCCCACTACTGCAGGTCGCGAAGCAGAAGGAGCTGCGTGAAGCAGCGGAGAGGGAGAAACTGCCCTACATGGCGGTGATTCAGTTAGAAACGCTCCATCAATCCTACGAGGAGCTTGTCAGGGACTCCGATGCGCAAACCCCGACGACGACGACGACATGGGAGGCAGATTTTACGATGGAGATTGAGAAGGAGCTTAGCGCCGTTGCGTCAAAGAAATTGGACCATTTCGATTGCAGTGGACGGGCGCTCAAGAGCCTCCCCCGATCGTTGACAAGTGTGTCGTTTCTCGCGTCGTTGAATCTTTCCAACAATGAAATGGAGGTCAGTACGTAGGACTTGATTGATGCATGCAAGTGGTCGTCGTCACGGCAGAAGTGCGTTTCAGGGTAGAAAATTGTTTTGTTTTTAAGGTGGTGAGAGCTTCCAAGAGAATTAAAAGAGATTTTGAAGAATACGAGGTGGCCAAGATTGAGATGCTAAACTTCAAGATAGGATGAGACCTTCAAAGATTGCAGTGGTCACTTTGAATCCTGCTGTTAGGAGGAGTCATAGAAGATTTCTGTCTGTGACCTTGTTCAGTTTAAACCTTCGTTCTTATTGCTCTACCCAGTAAGCGCCGTTGAAGGTTTTAAGTGTTTTAAGAAATCAGGCATTGGTTGTATGACAGGCGTTGCCAAGCGCGATTGGGGGTCTTGGGAACTTGGTGGTGCTCAGTGTGCAAGCCAACCACCTGAAGACGCTCCCGGATAGCATTGGCAATCTCTCGAAGCTCACCATTCTCAACGTGTCCGGGAACCATTTGAAAAGTCTCCCGGAGAGCTTAGGGAAATGCAGGTACGGTAACTAGGAAAATCACCCATGCCGATGTTGCAAACGATTTATTCAGAATTTTTGAGGTCAAGAGAACAGTGGGATTCAGAATAAGTTAGTTGGGGTATAATATTCGATATTGAGTGGTTCCAACCTTGGAATCGAAGGCCCAGTTGAGGGGTTCACACATCGTTGATCAGATAAGTTGAAGTTCCCTGAACCAATTGTTCTTCCTCCCACAGAGTGATGCTAAGCGATGTGTGAAACTCCTAAACGCGGAATGGAGGAAATTGATTTGAAAAGCTTAGAAAGAACTTGATTTAGTACTTTAAAAGGAACACGACTGCATGTTAGTAGTTTTTTCATTTACCACCAATTGGAGAGATAAGCACCAGACTCGCGCTATTTGGGAAAGAAATACCAACGAGATAGCCTGATAAGTGGTGTATGAAATCCAGTACTAGGATGAGGCACAAGTGCTAGGTACCTTGACAGCCAATCTTCTCTCCATTTTCTTGAGACAGATGAGTCTTTCCCGTTCGCTGCATGATGAGAACTTTCCTGTTACACAACGTGAAGAGCACTTTTCCGAACCGTTACTGAACTTCCAATGCTGAAAGAACACAAGGCCGCCACTTAAAAAGTTCTGTCCAACTATAGAAGTGGCTACTCTTTCCATGAGTTTGCCTTGGTATCGTGTTCATACTGTTGTACGAAATGATCCTGGTCGTTTAATTGCCGTACATTTAATGCATACAGCTTTAGTTTCTGGCTCGATACTCACCCGTCCGCCACGGAAAGCATCACTCGGGTGCTTCCCATCCGACTTGCATGTGTTAAGCATGCCGCCAGCGTTCAACTTGAGTTAGGATCAAACACTCCATAAGATAGTTAAATTACTTATAGCTTCCTTCTTCGTGGTCAAAGCTGATTCATGATCGGATTTAATTTACTGTTTCAGTATTCAACTAATTGAAATGAGCTACCCTTTACAGACGCGGTCATGAACCCCGCCAATGTAACGTTTTCGCATACTAAATTCACGATGTTGATTGTTGTTGCTTGTAGCAAGCTCGAGGACCTGAACGCGAATTTCAACCAGCTCGAGAGTTGGCCTCCCGTGTTCGGTTGGAAACTGAAGCACCTGCGGAAGCTGCAGCTTCACTTCAACAATCTCGTGGGGCTTCCTGACTCGATTGGCCATATGAGAGCGTTGCAGCATTTGGACCTGCGCAACAACCGTCTGTGCAGCTTGCCGTCCACTCTGGGTCTGCTCTCACAGTTGGAAACCCTCGACGTGAGCCGGAACTTTAACAACCTGTGCTCTTTACCGGACTCTCTGGGCGACCTCGTCTCGCTCTCCGTCCTGGACCTCAGCTTCAACCAAATCCGGGAGCTTCCCGCCTCCCTTGGCCAGCTTCAGAACATTAAGAGCCTCATGCTGGAGCAGAACCCGCTTGTGGTGCCTCCCAAGAGGGTGATTGAGCACAGCCAAGAAGCGGTCCTCGCTTACCTCCTGGACCTCTTCCAAAATGGGAATGGAACGCAGAAACTAAGTCCACCAAGAAGAGCACAGGCGACGTGTATGATGATTCCAGCTAGCCCGCGCCATGAACATGCGGGCGGGTGGATGCCTGTTCGCCCGGGAAACACATGGATGCGCTCGTTTCTTGGCCAGTTCGTGTGTGGTGGCGTCCGTTGCAATGTCATGAATCCTGGCAAAACCATGCGATGGCAGGCATACCACTCCGACGACGAGGATCGGTAAACAAAACAACAACGACGACGACAAGAAGAAACCGACGAACTAATCCTATTTGTGAAATTCCAAAGTCTATTGGGACCCAATTCCCTGTTTTGCAACGCTTCAATCTACGAAACCACTGTACAAATCTACAAATCATGGTCTTTCAGGAGTGTGTAAGCCGGCGTGCTGTGTATTTCCTTCAATTCCTTGCGCTTCATCTGAGTCTGCCGTTGTAGTATTCGATGCTCGTTCACAGCAATTTGCATTAGCATTTGCAATTGTTTGGATATTTGATCCACCCTGCAGAATTTTGTGTTCAGGGATTGGTTCGCATTTGACCGTGAGGTTGTGTTTTGAGAGAATTCCTTTCCATTGTGATGGAGAAGTTCTATGTGTTTCGAGAGGAGTGTTTCCTTCGCATGTGAGCCATTGTGCGCATTTGTCGATCGAGTTTTTTTATGAAGATGGGCTCTGAAGGAGTGACGCAGCGCTCTGGTGCAGAGGGGGATGGCGCCATGCCGAAGCTTGTCGAGGTTGTGAAGCAACCGGGGGTGCTAAATGTGGAAGTGCCAAGATTGCAAGTAAGATGATTGCAAGTGAAATCCACAATTTCCTAGTTACCTTATTCCGGTTCATTGTGAAGTTTGTCTGATGCGCAGTAGCTCCTAGACTTGTGTATACGGTATCCAATCAAGTTTTGCTTCAGCAATGAAAATTATTAAAATTTTCTGTTGGGTTGAATTTTTCTTTCACTGGTAATGTGCTCATCAGAAAGAGAATGTCCTGTTCACCTGGAACTTGGAATGTCCCTGGCAGTCGTTGTTTGCCTTCGTTTCCGTTGATGCCACGTTAGTAGTGAAATAACATTCCTCCGGACATTCCTCATGTACAGTACAGTGCGAATTGGGAACCCAAAATGGTTTTTGCTTTTTGTTTTTGTTTTATTGAAACATAAGGGAGGCAACCCTTTCCTGATCACCGCCCCCTTTTGGCAACATAGACTGCTCTCTTTTCGCGCAGGAGGTGATGACAGTGATTAATTGCAGCACAATTCTCTGTGCAGTTGTGACACATTGTGATTGTTTTACAACACTCATAATTCTTGGGTGGATTTTGCAACCAGCCCTTGTGGGAAACATGGAGGTCTACATGACTAGAGTTCTACTTGAATAGAATCTTCTGCTAAAAAATTCATTGTAATTATGTTTTGCGAAATAAAAAATATGGAAAATTGTAGAAACCTTAACTCTATTTCTGCACATTAGAAATCCCCCCCCCTAAGAAACTTGCCCTCTAGATACGTGTAACTGCTTAAGTGGTTGGAAATGGGTTGCCTCCTTTACAACCTTCAAGGGTTGCAACAACGCGAAATGATTGATGGGCTTGCCAATGGAGATAGTAAATCTTATCTTTTTTGGAACACCCTTCGGCTAATTAATGATGGGTTGGCATTCCAAGAACAAACATGGAAGTGGTCAATTCCAACAATTTGTAGCATTGGATAAACATCGAAACAAACTCTACAACGTTTGGTTTCGTGAGGTTATCTTCTATAATTTAGTTGAAATAAAGTTGAACCTCAAAAGGTACACAATAGACTTTTAAGTTGTCACCATTGTCAAATTGTCACGCATGACATCTAACAATTTTGATGAGAACAAATTTAAATGGACTCTTTTTGAAGTAACTTCCAAGCTCTCATGTCACATTTGGCAAGTGTGTCAAGTAAAACTAGGTTTGGACATATTCTTGTACTTGATGGAATCTTGTTTCACATTTGAAAAAGGTAATTTACTATTGGTTCACTAACTATATATTGGGTCCCCAATAGAGAGTATGATTGGGTCCATTGGATTTGAAAGTGGGATGAATTTGTACTTTGAAGGAAATGGATTGAAGTTGTTCCAAACTATGTAATATTAATTTCTCAAACTAAGTCATATTGCTTTAAGGCTAAAATAATGTCATTTCATTAGTTTCCTTGCATAAAGAAATTTTGTGGTATTATTAAAGAAACTTAGTGGTTCGGATTGACATTTTTATTGGACATCTAATTATAATCGCAAAATAAAATGTTTAAAATAGAAGTATTCTTAAAAAGAAATTTGATCATTTTCCTAAAATTTAGTATCAAATTTTAATATATTTCTTTGTGATGACTTTAACCATTGGGTTTAGTAGTAATTTTGCAAATAGTATTGATTATTCCCCCCCCCCTCCCCCCCCTCATTCACAATAGAATAAATGAATGTAGTCAAGTACATTCAAATAATTGTATATGTCATTGCACATAATATTTCAAAATTTTCATTGTATGATTCTATGGACACACAAGATGAATCATGTTGAAAAATCTGAATTTATTTAACGACTTTTTTTTAAAAACAAGCAAACATTACATTCCACCTAGAACAAATCACCATATTGAACAAGAAGATCCTCACCTTGATGAGAAAAGAAAAAAGACAACTAATGAAACATATTGGTCGAGTAAATGATGTACTCCCTCTATATCAAAAAGAGTTTGTAGTTTCTAGTAGGAACTTATAGGAGTACCACATATAGATTTTGGGATAGAAGGAGTAACATTGATAAACACTAGGTATTGAATTATCATCATCAATATTCATGTTTCATGTTGAAATCTCAACAACAATTACAAACAAAACAAACTAACAAAACACAAATTTCAATATAAACCTGTAGTCTTGTTCAATGTGCTCAATTTTTGAATGGTGGAAAGTCCTACTTGCCTCACAAGACACTCTATAGTAGGACATCACAATTCCATTGTGATACCCTAATTATTTTTGTAGTCATCCGGTTATGCAATTACATGATCTATGCCTACAAACTTTGAAACCAACATAACATTCTTTGAATGAGAAGGTAAGGGATCCTTCAATAGCAATAGTGCAACAAGTATTTATAAAAGGCAACTACACTTGATTGACCAATTGAATATTGTTTCCATTGTGAAATTGCTGAATTCTTGGTTGGAACTTATTGGAAGTCAACAAAATATTTTAAATTCTCTTCTTATGCATTTATTGGACAATGGACAAATAAACTATAAAAATTTTCAATACTAAAAATAGATATTTCTAAAACCAACCTTAGACTCTCATGGGTAGTAGGGATACATGAAGGCAAAAACATATAGAGGTTGGTTATAGAAAGGTGTTACAATTGGGTGCAGTCACTTCATTGGTTATAGTGGTCAACAATTACATGTTGCTTTCATCTATTCTATAATTATAGAACCTCCTTCTTAACCCAAAGGTTCAAAGTCTTTAAATGCCTTTTTAAGAATTTCACGTAGGTGATTATGGTATCAAATTCTACTATAATTGTTTGAAACTTCTTTTAGTGGAAAGAAAATGTACTTGTTTTGTGGAAATATAATTTTTATTTAAATTACTACCCCCCCAAAAGAAGTTATGCCTTCCTAAGCTCAAAATGTTTGATTCTCGGCAATGAATAAAACCCTCAAAAGTTCAATTTTTCTTATCCTTACAAAATATATTCATATCTACTTGATAAACTTTGATCCATTCAATTTGAATGAGGCATGTGAAAGTTATGATTAGTCTTGTTTTGTAGGCAATTGAAGGCATCTTTTTAGAATAATATCATATAGGATTTGCTTATGAGTCCAATTTTCACAATTTTTCAAAACAAGAATTTCCATTCCAAATAGATTACTTACTACAACAATCTTTCCATTAGGATTAACATGTTTCAATTCCGTTTTAGAACTATTTGTGATTTAATTTTTCTTTCTAACGAATATTAATTTCTACTTAATAATTTTTTAAAGGATGAAAATTAAATTGTTTTTGAATTTACAATTCTCAAATCCTCAACCCAATTCTCCAACATAAAGACTTAAACTTCAAAACTTTAGTAGTGCAAATTTTTTATGTTAAGAGGATTTGAAGTTTGAAATCCTATGATTTGTTAGGTTCAAAAATAAATAATAAATTACTTTGAATACTATTATCTTACAATCTATGTGGTCAAAGTTTTTGAAACTTTGTCCACACATTGTCACAGTGTAATTAGCTGTTACAGCCATTTCATGGTGCATAGTATAAAACTATGCACCATGACAAAAAAAATTAATGAAAATTTAATTTTAACCTCACCCCCTCATATAGTTTTGGAAGGGTGCAATTTTAAAAAAGATTTTATATTTAAGTTTAAGTTTAGATTGATCCCCACCTCCCCTTCTTGTAATTTTGGGAGGGTGGGATTGCAAACAATTAGTATGGAATAATCTCATACTGTTGTATTTGTATCCCGTTGTCGGGTAGAGAGGAGCACGCTTAAGGAACACACAGGGTGTTTGGCTGCAAATTGCTAAGTGTAGATGGAGACTCTCGAATCTTGAATCTTCACTCGGTCTTCAAAGTCTTCACATTTGAATCTTCACTCAATCTTCAACCATCCTATCCTGGGGTGGCTCTAAAAGGGTTAAGGGTAAAGGTGGGTGATAAGAAACAAGTTCTCGGACAGGTAAAACGGGACAGTCAAACACGAGTTGACCGTCCGGATGATGGGCTCCTAAACCTCAAACCCATGGTGACTAGGAAGCGCCTTTCACTAATGGGAACAACATATAAGATCGACTATGTGGGCCATTAACCCCACTTCGTCGCCACAAACACCAAATGGAGCGCTTACTAGATAACCACGGCTCGCAACAGGTTTACAATACAAAATTTGAACAACAACGAGCCTCCCAATTGGCTAGGAATAACAAATAAAGACAACGAGCCTCCAAATCCGGCTAGGAATAACAAGCTACAAGCCACAACACACAAGTCTTCAATCTTCTCACTCTTGAACCCCAAATCTTCAATCTTGAATCTTAGAGCCTTTTTTCATTTGTTAATTCTTAAAACCCTAATGGAAGATAAGGGAAATAAGTTCTACACTAGCTGCGGCCTTCAAACTAGCACCACAGATGCTCTAGAAAACCAAAAGATTAGTGCTATAGCAATTTAGAAAGCTAATAGCACAAACTAATCACTCTAAAAATTTCAGTCCATTTCAAACTACTGTCCAAAAGTTATTAGAAGGCAAAATAGAAGTCCTCTTCTCCTTCCTCAAACTAACCACTGCCTCTTCAATCTTCAATATCTTTTGATCTAGGATTCCAAATGACAAGTTTGATATCAATTTGAAAAGATCTCACACTTATCTATAATTTGTGAAAGTTTCACAAGATTCTAAGATATTGTCCAAAAGTTATGAAAGGTAGAGCCTCGGCCTCCCGAATAAGAAGTCCAAACCTCACTTTAGATTTTAGCACCCTATAACTTCTTGCTGTAAACTCCAAATAAGACATGTGATATTTTCTTAGAAAGATATTAAGAATAAAAACACATCCTCCAAATCTCAAAGCAAGAAAATAGACACACCAAAAATTATAGCTTGAAGAAGCCTCTAACCTCTCAATAGAAGTCCTTGGGTCTTCACAATTTTAAACCTTAATAATTTTTGAATCCCAACTCCAAATTTCACTTGCAAACACTCTTTGGAAAGCTATAAGCACAAAGAATCTGATGCCAAAGTTTTATTTCTCAATAATCCATGCTCCATGAGCTACATCAATCCGAAATTCGGCCTTTTTTCCCTTCAAAACTCACACACACACACCTCCCTCTTCTCCCTTCAACTCTCCAACTCAAGATAGAAGATGTTGACCTACCTCCTAGACTCCTAAGGTAGGGGGAATCAGCCCATGATACATCACATGGGCCTCCTTACCTCCCCATTGGCCCTAGGAAACCACCAAAGGTAAATTCCTATTCATTTATTTAAAGCCAATGAACCTCAAAGGTTTAAACTAGAAGGCAAAACACTTCTATACTCCTATCTTGCAACTTCTAACAAAAACAAAACAAAACACTAAAATTTAAATCAACTAAAGATTTTCAACTCAAACTAAACAGAGGTAAAAACTGAAGTCAAAGAAGAGTGCTATTCTATCTGCAAGAATTTGAAGATGCACCTCATAGTATTAGCCACATAATCTGCACGTTCGACTTTAGTTAGAGGATTCGATGGCCCTTTCAACTAACGTTGATGGCCAGTGCCTTCTCTATCTGGCCTCATCATACAAAAATATTGGTCTTCATTCAGGCCTTCGTAACTCGTCTTAAATGTCACATCTTGTGTACCTCGCTCAATACATCCTACTTGAAGTAGGATCACCAAAGCACGAGCATTTCTGTCAAGATTTCCATGCCAACATTACTCCACACGAGGTGTCTTTAGCGGGCGAGAAGGCCCAGCTTCATCTCGTGGATGGAAAAACAATGATGAAGAAATTGCTGGCTGAGATGGTTGATTTGGCAACTGAGATAAGGAAAGTTCTAACTCTGCCTCCGAATCAGCCTCTTGATCTTGCGACTCCATAAAAACCCTCCAATTCGACATTCTAACTCTAAACTAAGAAACAAATCCACTACTAAAATTCAATAAAGCTTTAAGGCAAATTGCTCGCTTAAATAGATGTCATACATTTCTTGGAACGGCGTCACCTTGAAGCTACTCAATAAAACATATTATAATATGTTTTTATACTATGTACAAATAAACAACAGGACACTGTCATCCGTATCTGTATATTGCGCTATCGTATTTGTATTCATATTTCGTACTGTATTTCATATGTACATCTGATGGCTATTGATTTTTCTTGTAGGGGATGGAATTTTTTTGAATTGAATCGGATGGCTCCTAATTTGGGGGAGGTGGCGGGGGGAATTTTTTTAGAGGGGGGAGTGTGACAGATTCTTTTTAGTGGATAGTCACACAAGTCTTATGCATGCTTCTGTGATTGACCATGCTAAATTTTTTTCTTCAATATAGCTCTTTGCACTAGAAATGGTTATTTTGGAGTGTTTTTTTGATAAAACATAGTCATGAATCGTTAGGGGTTGATTTTCTAAATGTCTTGAGTCTTCTCCAAAATTTGAAAGAAATCATTATAAAATGCTATTTGGAAGAATATTTTAGAATTAGTATACCAAAAAAAGTTGTAGATTCCATTTGTATTGTTAGATTCACCACTGCTATTACCAATATTGTTTTATAAATATGAAAAGGAAAATTTTAAAATTCTTGATAAATTTGATTACAAGCAAAATATTATTATTTTTTGAGTAAAATTTGTTGGAATGGATTTGAAATGAGGTTATCTTGACATGGTGGGTTTTTTGAAAATGTTGTATTCTAAAAATCTATGACCTTATTTTTGAAAATCTAGTTTTAAACTAGAGTCAATGCAATTTTGACTTGGTCAACCACTTGACATATTTGCGTATTTATAATTTTAGAAAGATATGTACTCTAATAACACCAAATCCAACCATTAAATAGGACAACAACTTGATAAAACATTCTCCACAACTAACTAGGATGACTTTCATCCAAATAATAATGAAGATGAAACTTGAGTTTTAATTTGTTTGTTGTCTACTTTTTGAATGTCAGAGCACTTCAAGGTTAACTAAGGTGTGTGGTAATCGTAAAATTACTTGTAATTATCAATGAGACCCATTATGAATAGGCCCTTAACTCCTAAAGGACTATTGTTCCTTCGGGGAAGAAATTGGATTTCGGGAAGGTATCTGTGGTCTCAATCTTTGTTATGATTTTTTGAAAAAATTCTTAACATAAAAAAATGTATTATCATTTTGGATATATATCTTTCATTTCAATTGGTGCTTGGGAGCAAAAGTTATGCCAAACAAGCTTAAAACAAGGGAAAACAACATTAAAAGAATTCATAAAATAATTATTTTTTTTCTTATAGATTATATTTTTTTCTACATAGAAAGCTTTGGTTTATTCCATTTGGATAAGTGATGTGAAAGATATGGAGCATCTTGTTTTCAAGTCAATCATAACAACTTCTTGAGAAAACTCAATTTTCATAATTTTTCAAAAAAAACATTTATCGTGGTTTAGTTTGCTTGCTAGAATAATCTCACCATTGGAATTAGCGTGTTTCAATTCCATCTTAGAAAAACTAAAAATTTAGATCTTCCTTCTAGCTTGTACCTGCTTCTACATAACAGTTTTTTTAAGAATGAAAATGATAATTTTTTTTCTTAAATTTTTTTCCTACATACACAACTCAATTCCCCACCATTAAGATTTAAACTTCAAAACTTTGTATAGCAAAATTTTAAGTAATGAAGGTTCAAATTCAAATAATCTAGTCACATAAGGTGCAGACTATCTAGTCAAAATTCTCAAAATTTATTCCACACATTCTCATACTAGTTAGATGTAAGATCGTATGGTCAAAATGTGCCAAAAAACCCCAAATTTTTAAATTTTTTTACTCTTTGCAATAGAAATGGTAGTTTTGAGTGTTTTTTGACCAAACAAGGCCATGGTTTTTTGGGGGTTAACCCTTAAAGAATATTGCAAGCCCAACATGCATCTTGAAAGTCAAATCTTGAATATTCTCATATTTCTTAATTTGAAATGTTTTTAAGCCTAACTAAGAAAATGAAGTTTTAATAATCTACTTTTTATTCCATTTTAAATTTTTTCAAAATTTTCAAAATTTTCATTTTTGTGACATTTTGAAGATAGCATCTTGAAAGCTCAAAATACACCACTTTTGAACTTTTCTTGTCAAATTTTTCTTTGTGTTAGCTCTAAGAGTAAAGAACTTACACCATGATGTTTGTCACTATTATTTCAATTTTTCGTTAAAGAAAATCATATTGTTTAACCCTTAAACATCAACACAAACGTTTTGTGTTTGATGGATGACAAAGAATCTCTCTATGTAGGACATAACTAGGACTATTCATCTTCGGAATTTTTTGAGAAAAACATAGGTCTTCTACAATAGTATGACTTCCAATGAATATTTTTGGATTTTATAAAGTAAATGATGTCACACGGTTCTAAAAGGGAGTATTTCTATGGTCACTAGTCTCTCCTTCAAGGATTAAAGCATTTTTGTAATTACTATATTTTTTATACAAAATTTTCTTTAAAAAATCATATAAAATTTAATGCGATGATCTCAATTATGAAATTTTTTATGCAAATATTACCACATCTGAAAAAATATCAAAATGTCTATTGGTTTGTATTTCTTCTTTCGCAAAGAAATTCTGTTTCATTTGTGTCGAAAAAATAAATAAATTTTGAAATGTGTGTTTTAATGTGGAAATTTAATGAAGTTTGACCTTTACTGATGTGGAAATCTAATGAAAGGCATAAAATTTCCTTTAAGGGTTTAAATTACGCCCCCCCCCGAAGGACTGGAGTTTGTTCTCTCTCTGACAGTGGTCCGCAATGCACGGGCAAGCATGCATTCATGAAGTTGTACAGTACAATTTAAGGAGCCTTGATTCATGGAAAGCCAAAGTCCCTGTCCTACCTTGACGTGAAGTTGAAGAATGTGATGAACATATGTGTATCGATCTCGCATCTATCGCAGCCCTAAAATTTGAAAAACAGAAAAAAAATTCGGTAGATCGACTTCGGAATTGCTTAGAGATTGACCATTGTTCATCGAAACCTAATTTTTAAGTTAGATTAGGGGTTGCTCAAGAAGGGAAGCTTGGGTAATTTGGGGTCTTGTGTCCGAAGCAGGCAGAGGGGGGAGGGAGGTCAGCTGCAGAGAGCAAACAAGTTTTTCTCAATGTGTAATTAAAAAGTCTCCGACCCTCTTGCTTGATACCCAATGAGAACTAGGGTTTGGGAATTCCGATTAGGGTTTGGGGATTGATACAGTCGGAGTCGGATCTATTGATGGGAGGAGTGGAGGGCGTGGTTTGGTGGTAAAATTGAAGTTACTGTACGAGGATTTGCAAGAGCTCGTGGTGGAGCAGCTATGGTGATGCGGAAAGTGGGCAAGTATGAGGTGGGGCGCACGATTGGCGAGGGCACCTTCGCCAAGGTCAAATTTGCGCAGAACACCGAGACCGGCGAGAGCGTGGCCATGAAGGTGCTGGATCGCCAGACAGTGGTCAGGCACAGGATGGTGGAGCAGGTGGGGTTTAGGGTTTGGAAATGCGTTTCGACAGTTCGCTGGGATGATGTCGCATGAACCGATTCTTTGGTTTCGGAGTTCATTGGCGATTGCAGGAAATGGAATGCAAAACCCGTGCGTCTGTCTTTTACTGGATATGGGGCTCTGTTTCAGATGCAGTGGAAAAAAAATTCACAATTCGCCTTCAATTCGTGAACCTTGATTACGGTTTGGTTCTGCGACGTCGTGCATGAGAGCTTGGAAATTGAACTCGGTGGTTTTCTAGTAATTGACTGTTCTTTCGATTTAGGTCTGTCTGGAGGGAGTGTCTGTGAACTGCTGTTAGACTGTTTTCGTCTTAGTGGCCTTCCCAATATGGTAGAGGATACATTTTACTTTGCTTTCAGCATTTTAATCAATTCGTAGGAGTCTGCTTCTATTGGGAGACCACTCACTAGAGCTCCCTGGAAAGATTACTTTGGGTAGTACAGGAGTCGAACTCTCTTGAGATCAATTTTTTCTCAGTCAATGTATGGGACGATTCGTATGCAACCATTCAAACACCGGAGATCATGTAGACCTCTGGAGATTGATGGACAGTAGAGTAGTACACGATCCGATTTCCATTTAAAGATTAATGGCCACACACCTTGAACCCTGTCATTTGGGGTGATTGAGCTGCTGCCGAGCTTTTTCCAAGTTTGCAATCATGACTTTTGTTGTTGTCAATGGCTTGCGCTTGGATGGTTGGCAGATCAAGCGAGAGATATCCATAATGAAGCTGGTGCGACATCCGAATGTGGTCTGCTTGCATGAGGTTCGTTGCAGCAATTACATCCATGCATTTCCTTTGCCGCAATTGGGAAAGTGATTGCAGGTCGACGAGGTTGCCCTGACTGATCATGTGTACAGGTACTGGCAAGCCGTTATAAGATCTACATCATCTTGGAGTTTGTGACGGGCGGGGAGCTTTTTGACAAGATTGTACGTTACTCAAGTTTGATGGATTTATTATGGATCTTCGTACTTAGTGGTGGACTCTTTTTTAGCGGTTCCTATTCAGAAATTTCTGTGATTCTATGGAGTCCAAATTTGATTGCCTGGCTTGACAATTAAGATTTTTCTTCGCAAAGTGGTGGTATGGATACTTTCTAGTCGTCCTCCTCTGATGACTCTAAACCTGATTTTTGGCTTTCTTTCAGGGATGTGAGTGCAAACGGGCATGCTCTTCTGCACAGTATTCGCTATGTGTCTGATTGCGGCTATAGTAGCTTTAGCAGATCTTTGTATATATGTATGACCTATGGTGGATGTCTCAGGTACACCAAGGAAGGCTTAGCGAAAACGACTCTCGTAAATATTTTCAGCAGCTCATGGATGGAGTTAATTATTGTCACAGCAAGGGTGTCTCTCATCGAGATTTGAAGGTGCATCGTTTTTTCATTTTTTGGTATATCATCTCAGTGAAGCCACTTGCTATTTATTTCACAGAAGAATGACGCTAATGTCTAATTTATCTGTATGCTTGTTCTGAACATCAGCAGCTACCCAGTTGACAGCTTTTCCCAGGTTTTGACTGGCGCCTACTATGAGCCTCTGTTTTTCTCAAGCTGCGCATTGTTGGTTTGCAGCCTGAAAATCTTCTTCTAGATTCTCTGGGAAATCTCAAAATCTCAGATTTTGGGCTGAGTGCACTGCCTCAGCAAGTGAGGGTAGGGCCTACTTGAACTCCAGTGAATGGACTCGAATCCTATTGTTTGTCTTTTGCTCATAATTCATATATATAGTCAAGATGACAGGTTCTGGAGGTCGTGAAGATAAGTGGGCATGTTGATTTCCACAGGAAGATGGCCTTTTGCACACAACATGTGGTACTCCCAATTACGTTGCACCAGAGGTACGTTTTGAGTTGTTGTAGCTCCTCCTCTTTTTAGATATTTCCATGCTACCAGTCGTGAAGCTGGAAAATATATTTTTGAGTGAGGTGCACACTGGGAATCTTTGACACTTTACAGAACCGTGCAGGTAGTCATAGGTTGTACAGGACTGATGATGAGGTTGGAACCCGAGCGATGCTTGTGAACTGTTTCGATGTTTGAGAATGCATGTCGTCTGATCATGAGCAGGTTCTGAATGACAAGGGCTACGATGGTGCAGTGGCTGATATCTGGTCTTGTGGGGTCATCTTGTTCGTTTTGATGGCTGGATTTCTCCCATTTGATGAAGTTGACTTGACGTCTCTTTACGGCAAGGTGGGTCTAATGTAGTTTATATCTTTCATGAGTCCGTTGCTACTCTATTGCGTGGTTAATGATGATGTAGCTACTTGTGCTTTCTCTGCACCGTGCGTGCACCAGTCGATTTTAAAATGTCCACCTGTTGGAATTTCTAGTGTCATTGGTGACCAATCTGGTTACTACAGTTGTTCACAGATAATTGAGTTGGAACGTGACTTGTTTATGAATGCTTGTCATTCTGGTGGGCTAGATAGAGTTAATTGTTCAAGGCTTGTAGCACTAGGGTCAGTTCTATCACAGTTGCTGTATATCTGGTTGTGACTTGCTTTGTTTGACTGGTGTACTTTACTTGGTTTTGGCAGATCCGAGAGGCAGATTTTTCTTGCCCGCCTTGGTTCTCGCCTGCTGCCAAATCACTTATTACAAAGATCCTGGATCCCAATCCTCGGACTGTATGTCTCTTTTTATTTAGGTTCAACATTTCGCATGCACCTGTGGAGTTTTAAGGCGATGTCTTGTATTTTATGAAAGAACTGTCTTTGGAGTACAACCCTAGTTGTAGCAATTTGGGAAATATATGCTTAGTTATTATTATGCAGTTGTAAGATTTTAAGGTGCTCCAGTTCCAGACAGATTTATGAGATGTCAAATTCCCGTGCAGCGTATCAGGATGGATGGAATTCGGAGTGATGAATGGTTCAAAATGAATTATGTACCTGTTCGTATGTATGACGATGAAGATGTCAATCTTGATGATGTGGAGGCTGCTTTTGATGACTCTAAGGTTGGCTATCGTCTCTGTTGAATAATCATTGTTTTGTTTATGAACTTCTTAACCCTTTTTCCAATATTGGCAAGCAGTACTTTTCTTTGTCACATGTGGAAGGTTAGGTTCTCTGTATTTTACTGCACAACACTTAGGCTGCTGTTTGGAGGTTGGTTGTAGGTAGAGCTACAAGTTTGTATCTGCTAGCTGCTAGTGATATAAATGCATGGACGTACTACTTTGCATGGTGTGGGACTGACAATCTCTCTATGCCTTGAGAGCTTTAATTGGTCCGTTTGCTTTTTGCGCTTGCTACCCCAATCCTATATCTGGAAAACGAGTCCAAGATTTCCAGTCACTTGTACCAAGATTTACCTAGTTACAACTAGCCCATTGCGTAGTACAATGTGCTTCACGAATCTGAAAGCAACAATGTGAAATGAGTTGTGCAGGAGCAGTTTGTCAAAGAGCAGGAGGTGAAAGATAACGGTCCATCGCTGATGAATGCATTTGAGCTTATAAGTCTATCCCAAGGACTCAACCTCTCTGCATTATTCGATAGGCGTCAGGTGTGTTCTTTTTGTATGCTTGGATTTCTCGATACTTATTCCTGTGTAACCTAGAACTGCAATTTACTTGAGCAGATGAGAGTTCATTGGGTTGTGGTCATACCTCATGCAGGACCATGTCAAGCGCCAAACTCGTTTCACTTCTAAAAAACCAGCTCGAGAAATCATTCATGCAATGGAAAGCACTGCCAAGTCAATGGGTTTTGGTGTTCAAACTCGCAATTATAAGGTACACATGAGATACTGATTGACCCAAAAATTGTAGCGAACCATTTTTTTCCAAACAGTTCTGTCTTCTTTATTCTCTGTAATCCATGAAGTCTGATATTCCGGAGGTTAAGAAATCTTCTACTGTGGCAGATGAGGCTGGAGGCTGGTGAGTGCAGAATAGCTCAGCACTTAGCTGTAGCTGTTGAGGTACGTTAACTGGTCACGTTCATTTAAAGCTGGAAGTTGTGACAGATGAATTGGAACTTTTTTAACATCTAATATTTGCATGGTAATTATAGGTATTTGAGGTAGCTCCTTCTTTGTTCATGATTGAGGTGCGGAAGGCTGCGGGTGACACTTTGGAATATCACAAGGTACGAACAGATGGTTCTCTTTTCATGAAATTGGTTGTGTTAATGCAAACTGAGGGATGAATGATTCTCATCCTAATCAGACCGATAATAATAGCTCTCGTTGGTACCTCTGCAGTTCTATAAAAGCTTTTGCGCACAATTGAAGGATATAATCTGGATGTCAGCTGTGGATGCTGGTGAAGTAGAACCATTGTTGCCAGAGGCGGTCCAAATTAAATAACGATTTGTCTCAGGATGAGTTTTGAAGAGGAACTTGAAAATGCAGCTTGCTACGTTTTGGAAATAAATCTCAAGTTAATGTGGCATTAATCGTCTAGTTGATATGATGGGCTACTTGTGAGTTTTGTGTAGAGCATTATTTACTTACCGAGTTAGGATGACACTGATAATGACGACAATCTACAATGGAAAAATGAACTGTCAAGGCAGTCAAAGCTCGTTTAGGGAAATGGACCCTGTTTCATTACCGAAACTGCAACTGTCTAGCAATAAAAAGGGGGGAGGCGATTTGAAGGAACACGCTGTAGTGAGACATTATCGAATGTATTATAGAACTGTCATTTATGTGACAGCAACTTGTTACCATTGAACTTTTGTATTTCAAGTGTATTTTCATCACATGAAAAGGGTCAAATAGGTTAATCCTTAAAAGGAATTCAAGCTTGCACAAAAAACCAAGTGCTGGTTTATCCCTCCATTTGAGTCTGAAAGAAGATTGACTGCATGATGAATAAGCCTAGTTGTTTGCTAGTGGTTGATGGGTAATCCTGAAAAACTGAGACCTATCACCAAAGTACTTTTGCCAAAGATCTATTTTATGGACCAATAGGTGCATTCTTCAACTCTATAGAAACTAATCTCATTTTCCTTAAAGGGATAATTTTATTTTGTAAATCAAATTCATGGTATTCATTGTATATTGGAGTAAACAACACCAAATGTTCATTAAGGCCATGCCCTTTTGAAATAACATGCAATTACTATTGGTTGAAAATCATTTCGTTTCATTGGGATGGCTTTATACATGTAGAGTACAATAGCAAATATGTTGTTTGTATAGCCTGTAAAGAATGTTGATATTGCAAAATAGCCAATGGATGATTTGATTGTTCACTGAAGAAACAAGGAATGCTCCTATTCGTCCAATAATCACAACAATTGAGGAAAAATTGAGGGCTTCAAGAGCCTGTTTGAGGGTTGTTTCCTGCATTGTTCCCTATACTGCCAGAGATTGGGAACCAACCCACAATGGGTTGAACTTTCGATTTTTGCAAAAAAAATATTAAAATTTGTTTTCCCCAAAAATTACTAATAAACTTGAAACAAAATTTTAAAAAGAATTAATTTTTTTTAAATAATGTTATTTTCTGACATGGCAATGACTGTGACACGTCATAGTGTTGATGTGGCGAGTTCCCATAGCTTGGGAACTAAAAATAACTCACCGCCTCTTCATGCCTTCAAATTTCTTCTAATATAACTACTTTGGTCATGGAGAATGTGTCCTTTAACCCCTCACCAGTGAAGGGGACAAAAAGTGTCCTCAGGTCAAATTCGAAGTCCTTTAACTTTTGCATCGGATGTCCGAATCCAATAAAACTTGTTGGAAAAGTTGCGCTCTCTCTTCTCGTTTGTGTGGTAAAATTTTCAGATCAATCCAAGATTTACTGAATTTTTGGAAGCCAATCGAAGTTCACAAGTTCAATTCAAGTTCACCAAATTGCATTTGATGGCAGCAACTTCGGGGGCTTGTATCTCCTTCATACAATGTTCGTTTTCAATAAAAAATTTTGGGTTGTGTTCCCCTTGAATTCTAGTTATTGTGGTAGATTTTTCATGCCAATCCAAGTTGTTTTGAATGTACGGGAGCAATTCAAAGTTCAAAATCCCGACACTTTTGAATTAGAGTGAACTTTGGCGGCTTGTTTCTTCTTCATACAATGTTTGTTTCCAATAATTTTTTTTGGAAAAGTTGCACATACTTGTCTAGTTTTTGTGTCCAAAATTTCATATCCATCTAAGAAGTCATGAGTGATTGAGAAGCATTTTAGGAGGAGGTTTAGTTTTTGATGTGTTTTTTGCAACTTTTCTTGTTGTTTTTTGACATTTCAAAGCCATTTCGCAAACACAATGTGTCAATTAGATGATATTTTCTTTCATCAATGTGTTTGTGTGCTGATTTTGAGTCACTTATTAGTTTAAAGTTTCTTCATTTGAGTAGATTTAGAAACCGAATTTCGTCTCCAATGTGTTTTTGGAAAAATTTCAGCATCCTTTTTCACCACTAAAACATTATAATCTTTCAATATATGCGGTCAAATGACACCAAATTTGTTGCACGCCATCTACAACAAGTGCACTACAAGATCATATGGTTGAGATCTCTATAACTTATTAAAATTTATATATCTATAACACTTCAAAAGGAATGTTGTTTTTGAACTTGTTCAAGCCTTCGGCAATGAGGGGTTAAGGATTAGAGGGGGAGAATAGAGCAATTGTTTTGCGCTATCACTCCATGATCATCGATAAAGATTGGACCATTGTTAGTGAAAGTTCTTCAGAAAAGGGAGTTAAAAATTTCATATTTTCACTTAAAATCAATTTTCAGTAATTTAAAAATTCAATACATAGACTATATAACAAACTTTGAACTTTTGCTTACAATTTGAACAAAAATTGATGGTTGTGATTTTAAAATATATTTCAAATCCATATCTTTGTTATAATATATTGTGACATCGCATAGTATGTAGTTCAACTAATTCCATAAAATTCATATATCCTAGGAAAAAAATAAGACTTTGATATAGTTCTTTGTAATTTGAAGTGGCTAACTCATCTATGATTTGAGAGTGACTAAGTTTTTTGGAAGTGCACGCCCTTTTATCATGTCATTAACTATTTCTCACAAATAAATCACCATAATTGTTCTTAGAATAAACAATAGACATTGTCAATAAAGAAAGTTTGATGTCTATCCTTCATAAACCTTCCAAGGTTGCCTTATAAAACAATGTATCTATTTTGTAAAAGTCTTGATAGTTAATTGAAAAATCCAAGTTGTCTAACTATGTGACCAACTTCCTATACAAGCCACATCAAATCACACATCAAGAAATCTCTCCATTTATTAGAGTCATTGTCCCTATTGTAAGATAATATGGTCGAATTATGTTCTATGGATTTCTCTTTCCACTTAGTTGGTTTAACCTCTAAAGTAACAACAAGCATTTTTTGGCTACGTAGCAATTTTGGGCAGGTATGTATGAATAGAGATTTTCATATTTTTGGCCCAAATTTTAAGAGAAGGTGGGAACAAGTAATATCTTTCATATGCACTAAATTTCATCACATTTGGAAATATAAGTCAAAAGTTATGGCCTAATATGTTATTTTTTTTTCCGTAAATGGGTAGTTTGGGCAGATTAGAAAAAATCATTTTTTTCAAAAATAAAAATTTGAAATTGGTTTTAGAGAGTTATATGTAATTGGAAAGCTTTGAATCATTCTATTTTGATCAATGAGTCAAAAGTTATGAGGAGTTTTTGTTTGCAAGTAGTTATGGATTCTCTATTCTAAAATAAACTTTAAACTCCTTTATCTTACTCAATGTACAATACTTTTGGAAAAAAAATAAAATCATACAATGTAGATTGTTTCTTACAACATTTCAACCATTGGGATTGACATTTTTCAATTCCATAATTAAACTATTAACAATTTTGTATTTTGAATCATTCTCTACTACTATCTACTTACTATTGTTTTCCTATATATTGTACAATTCCAAATGATTTGAAATTTTTCAAGTATGTGTCCAACTTTTCTAGGGAAAAGAATCCAAAGAAGCACCACCATTTTGGACCTTTTTTCATAGAAAAGTGAGCTTGTAAAGTGCACATGCCCTGTTTTTTGCAAGGCTATAAAAATGATTTTAATGAATTTAAATGCTTATATCTTGCAATCCACATGGTGGAAATTTCTGGAATTTTTACAACATGTTTTGAAATCAACATACTACAAGATCCTACAATTACATGTGTCGAAAAAAGTATATTTTTAAATATTTGGTACTTGTACAAAAAATGATAGCTTTGGAGCAGTTTTAGTGAAAACATAGTCATGGAACTTTAGGGGTTAAAGAAAATTTCTTCAACAATTGTCCAATGAATTTGGATTCTGTATTTTAGAAATATATTTTTTTGTATAGATAGTCTCACAAAAAAATTCTTTACTACAACCCCCAAATTACCTACACCCTCATAGAGTTAGTCATTAAGTTCACCCCATTTTATACAAGGGCTATTAGAAGAAGGTTAACTAGGAATATTACAAAAGTGTCTTGTTGAATCAAGGCACCAAACTCCATCAAACACCAATTTGGGTGCTTTAAGGACCTTCATTCTACATTTTTCTCCATCATCTTCAAACTCCACAAACAAACATTTATCCTATATCTATTGAAGCTACGAACTTCCTCATCAATTCTATGTATCTAGTTTTCTACCCAAACTCTCCAAATAGAAGGGCCTTAGATATGGGAAATGGGATGTAATGAGTATGTAGACACTATGACCCACCCAAATATCGGAATCAAGAAATGAACATTGTAGTTTGATGTAAAAAGTATATATTTCATTATCAACCAATAGTAGGTAGATTTGAAAAAATCATATTGATTTATTGATGTAAGGTGCAACATTATATCACATTGCTATTTGTTGAAAACCATAATAATTGTAATAATGAAAAAAAATTATGTGTATAACAAAAAACAATTTGGCATTCATAGACAAAGTGTTGAATTTCCTATAATAGTGCTATCATAATCAAATATGAATTTACATGGCCTTAAGATATTGATCAAGCATGGACATCTCTTTGTTTTTCACTATGCAAAGAACTCAAAAAATTATCAATAATTACAATAGTAGATGAAAAAAAATTGGAAATTTGAATTTATGTTTTAACTCAAAGATTTTTAACTTTAACTAGTCAAGAAGGGTTGAGAAATACAAAATTAACCAACTTGAAAGTAGGGAAATTTTTTAATTTAATGGTTAACTTGAAAAATTTGGAGTTGTCTACCTTGGTATAGCCAAATAATTAAGGTCAGTACATCTAATTGTAATTTATGTGCAAACCCAACCTCTACAATAGAGATTTTTGTCTGAGATGTTTATCTTCTATCTGAAAGATCCACAAGGCAATTTTAGATTCACTTTATTTCAAATTTCATATTTATTGAGTTTATTCATATGGTTCGAAAAGAATAAATGTTGAAAAAATCTTTAATCCCATTTTGACTTTCTACAAGATTGATTAATGAAAAACTTAAACAAGTTAATAATTGGAACTTTACTCAAATCCTTATTTGGATAATTTTAGGTGTAGTTACATCATCAATGCTTGACTACAACCAACTTAACCCCTAAAGTTCCTTGACTACCTTATCACCCAAAAACCTCAAAAATTGCCATTTCTAATACAAGTACCAAATTTTTGAAAAATATCATTTTTGGACACATGTAACCGTAGGATCTTGTAGTAATCTACATTGAGAAGATTTGGAAAAAATTTCAGAAATTTCCACCATGTAGATTGCAAGATATTAACATTTGAAGTGACAAAAATCCTTTTTTTGGCCCTGCGAAAAACCGGGCAGCTGCACTTCACAAAATCCTATTTGTATGAAAAAATGTCCAAAATGGTGGTGCTTCTTTAGATTCATTCTTGAAGTCAAGTTGTCTATATTCTTGAAAATTTTCAGATCATTTGGAATTGTGCAACATATAGGAAAAAAATAGTAAGTACAAAGATGTAGAAAATCATTCAAAATACTAAATTGTTAATAGTTTATTATTGGAATTGGAAAATGCCAATCCCAATGATGAAAATGTTGTAATAAACAATCTATACCCTATGATTTTATTTTTTTACAAAAATATTAAAAATTGAGTTAAATAAAGGACTTCAAAGTTTATTTTAGAGTAGAAAATCCATAAGTGCTCGTAAACTAAAACATCTCATAACTTTTGACTCATTGATCAAAATGGAATGATTCCAAGCTTTCTATGCATGTATCAATCTGAAAAACCAATTTCAAATTTTTATTTTTGAAAAAAGTGATTTTTTCAGATCTGCCCAGACTGCCCGAGTTGAGAAACAAACAACATATTAGGCCATAACTTTTGACACATATTTCCAAATGTCCTGAAATTTAGTGCATATGAAAGATATTCCTCGTCCACACCTTCTATTAAATTTTGGGCCAAAAACATGGAAATCTATAGTCACATGTACGTGCCCAAAATTTCTATGTTGCCAAAAAAGGCACCTTGGTCCTTTAGGGGTTAAAAAATCAAATAACTTTTGAATGATCAATATGGAAGAGGGAGAGGATGGGGACAAAGATTTGTTTTCTACTATTGTATGGGAATTGAACATTGTAAACATTTGCACCCCTCCCCCTTCTTTCTTGCATGACTAAATTTGTACTTTATATCTTATCTCATCCAATTTAAGGACATTGATTCTAAATAGAAATTCAAAAATTCAAAATTCAATCATCTATAGTAAATGATATGTTTTTTATTTTCTATGAGAAAAACATATTGTCTTTCAATTTCTCCTCCAAAGAACGGTCATAGTACTACACCAAATATAGTGTGACCAAATGTTTGACTCAAATTTAACCAAGATGAGCAATATCTTAAACCAATGAAAGTTTGACATTGGCCTTTATGACATACTAGCTTCAATAGTTAAGGTGGTTTAAAGGAGACCAACAATGTGTTGTCTTTTTTATTCTTGCACTTTTTTAATGGAGTGGCAAGGTTGATTGTATCCAATGACTTAAGGTGTATGTAGAGATGTTTCAACTTCTATAAGAAATTAGAAGTTGAATAGCCATGGTTATGAATACTTTAATTTGACAAGACATATACATACCATTTAGCTTGATGTTGGTACTTAAAATAACCACTACTTGATCTAGGTTTGGATATTTTACAATCTAGACCTAGCAATCAAAGTAAACTTGGAATAATTAGTTTAAAGGAGAATCAAAGTTGTGCCCTAATATAGGAATGTACTAGAAAAGTAAGTTTGTTTGTTATGTTGAGATCTCCTAGATTGTGCTTCCCCCAATTGCATTCTTAGTATTGCCCAAAAGCCCTCGGGGAGGAGGGGTGCATAGGCTTTGTTTATTGACATTTGAACCTACGGTGTGAAAATTATGGATTTTTGAATTATTTTCGGTTTAAAAAATTTAGAAAATTACTTTTACTTTGTTTTGGTTCTGGCAACGGCGCAGGGCACTCCAGTACAGTTCAGAGCACCACACGAGGATTTCGCTGAGCTTGCAAAGAATGTGAAACTCCCCGAGTGAAAGAGTATTGTTTCCTTGTGCCTAGAACTATAGGTTTTCACGCGAGCTTGGAGGATTTGCCAGTAGAGCGACCATGCCTTCTCATGCGAGGCCCCGGTTTGTGCTCTACGGAGCCTCCATGACAGAATACTCTTTTTGCGAGGGCGGATGGGGTGCAGCTCTCGCCAATCTCTACTGCCGAAAGGTATTGCATTGCATTGCAATACACCCTCGTTTTGATTTGGTTTGCTTTCGTCGGTAGTGCAGAGTTTGTTTAGGGTTTGGAATTCCATGTTGAGTTGCTGGGAATGTGAAGGGCTTCGACTTTGTTAGTAGTTGAAAGTGAATGCAATTTTAGGACTCCGGTATTAAGAAACTATGAATTTTCGAAGTGCTGATGATAGGTGTACCCAAAATTGAACCTAGGTAGGCTCTCATGTTGGACGCTATTCATTTCAAACACAAATCTGGATGTCCGATTTTGCAAATAGGTCTCAATGAGGGGATGTTACCGTAAAGTCGTATGAAGAAAGTCTTTACGAACTGTAATAACTACTTGTACTTTGGGCTTGATTCGTGACTCTTCATTTTGCTGCAATTTGTGGAGAAGTTGGAGCAGCTTCCATGCGAAAATCTGTCCAGTATGACCAGGTTGTTGGTTTTTACGGACGGTTTGTCGATATTTGTTTTGTAAACAAAAAGGATTTGGTGCTGGTATGTGTATTAGGACTTGTTTGGAGTGATCAGTGGACAATGGTTTGGAAAGCTGAACACGTGGTGGTGGTCTCTGTAGGCCGACATTGTGCTCAGAGGGTATCGAGGATGGAATACTCGAAGAGCTATTGAAGCTCTAGACAAGATACTCCCGAAAGTATGTAATGGTGGACGGAGGAATTTGATGCAAATTCAAGTTGCTGATGGAAAATTAAGATCATGTATTTTGCTTGGGTGCAACTATAACCTAAATGTGTACAGGATGAAGTATTGTGCAGAATGTGAATCTCTCCTTTGGATGAGGATTTTGTGAAGCCCTTTCGAATCTCATTTTCCTACGGAATGGATTCTTTTTGTCTCTCAGTTGAGCTTTAAATTTAAGAGTATGCTTACCAACAACAGGATGCAGAGGTCCAACCAGAACTTGTTGTGGTCTTTTTTGGAGCCAACGACGGTGCTTTTCCCATGCCAAGCGGGCGAGGGCAATACGTTCCTCTCCCTGAGTTTGAAGACAATTTGTGTCGCATTGTAGCGCATCTTCAGGTCTCTCTACCCTACAAAATTACATTTGGCATTCTTCATGGTCCTTTTCAGGAGATAGACTCTATTGAAGTGGGCCTGGACTACTTTTTGTGTTCTCGATCTTTGTAAAGAGGGTTTTAGGATCCAGAATTAGCACCCTTCGTCAAGGAGGTTTATGAGACACTAGTCGTTTTTTCTTGAACAGGGACTTTCAGAGAAAACCAGGGTGATACTGACTACTGCACCACCCATATACGAGGCTGCCCGCCTAGAATGGGGCAGGTTTGTTCCTTTGATGACATTCACAGTACCCTGCTAAGCAGATTTGCTTTCGTTAGTATGAAAGTTCAAAGCAGATAGTATGTTGAGTAACTCCATGAAATCAAATGAATATTGTGAAATTGCCGGTTGTGCTAGCTTCGGAATATGCATGTTTTGGCCCGTGCTTTCTTCCTATCTACGAAATGATTGAATCAAGATAGTTTGAGTGCTAGCTTCTTTGGATGCAAGTAATTGCTGTTTGTGCTGCAGTAAATGAAAGATGGACTCGGCGATTGTGTAGGAATTGGGCTCCTGATTAACGGTTGCAACTGATGCAGGGCCAAATACGGAGAGAAGGGAGGGAAATACGTGGATCGTACGAATGAGCGTGCGGGTCAATATGCCGCAGCGTGCAGAAGTGCATCTCAGAAAATGGGAGTGGGTATCATTGACCTCTGGACCTCGATCCAACGTCAGCCAGCTTGGCAAACAGCCTGCCTCACGTAAGAGACTCACGAGTGTAACCTTTACTCTACAGATACTTCTTTCAAAGGAATAGCTCTTCAACTGTAGAAGTTGTATGTTGCTAGAATGTTGTATGATTGCTTGGTTGTTGTCCTACCCTTGAATAGATTTTGTTCGATCCTAGGGGCATTTGAGTAGTCTGAAAGCGCTTGAGAATGAAAGTCTTCTTCTGCATTTTCACCCAAGTAGAGAAGCCACCCACAAGAGGTATTCTAGAAAACCTAGCCTCGTGACAATTGGCAGGGTTTACGTTAAAACCATCCTTACATAGTGATCAAGGGGTATGATTTCCTGGAAGTGGTACCTCTTAGGCGGGTTTTCTACTAGTGTCTGGATTTTGAGAGGTCATTCGTGATTCTTATTGGGCTTTGAATGAGAGATTGCAGGGATGGAATGCATCTTAGTTCTCAAGGCAGTGCTGTGATGCTGGAGGAGCTAATCAAAGTGTTGCAAGACGCACCCTGGCTGCCCAGCTTGCACTATGATGCAATGCCGGAAGACTTGTGTGAACCCTCTATTTACATGACGGTCCATCCCTGTGAAGAAGACGTTGAAGCGGCAAGAGTGTCACCTTGAGTTTCACCCGCTCATATTTCAGTTCGCATTTAGTCGTCTTTCAGTCTAGAGGTTTTTGCTGCTAGACTAGCAAGGACGACTTAGGATTCAATAGGTGAGGATGCTGTCACTGCCGCACCATCCACATTGGTTGATAATGCTCCACAATCTGTCCACAAGTATCATGGCAGAGAGGTGGATTCATGTGCATTTCAACTCTTACATGAACCAGAAGTCTCGCGTGGTTTGCAAGCGACGTCATGTGTTCATTTGCAAGGGATCATTTGAATTTACATCAAGTTTTTGCACCAATAGATTGGCGGAAAGTGTTAGTACTACGCAGGTTACAGTTTATATTTGTGTGATGTAGGAGCGGTTGTTCGAGCTTTCTCTCGAATGGCCAGTAAGGTAGACTAGGAAAAACAGTTGGAAGCTATACTCTTAATGTGCAAGAACAAGAAGGGACACACGTGAATTTTATTTTATGATAGCTTGATTAGGAACGGAGACATTGTAAACTGGATTAGGAACATGATTTTGCAAGTGTAGGAACTAAAGCAATCTTGAAAGTCTTCACGTATTTGGATCAAGTAAGCTTCCATTGTACTATATTGCTACATGAGAGTCATTGCAATGAAGTCCAATTATGTGAACCAGTCATGTCAGTTTGGTAATGGGTGGATATTATGGCTTTGCAATAGAGAATCCTAAAGTTGATCTTCAAAGATACATAAGAGGTGATTCAAAGCCTCAAATGAGACTATATTCCTTGAAGTGAGTGTTGTTTTAACAAGATTATAAGTACCAAGAATCTAGAAAGAATGCATTTGAGTTGCCTTCATTGTGGGTCCTCTGAGTTTAGAGGATCCGGTTTTGCAACCCATGCCAGTAAGGCATTGCTCTGGCCATATTAATTCTGGTCAATGTATGCATGTATTCTTCCCTTCAGCCAATTTTGATGCAAGATATGTAGTTTAAGATAGCCTTCACAACTATTTGCATCAAATTGGGGTTCCAACAACCTCATCAGTAGCCCTTGAAGAGGAAGGGTTGTACTACAATGATCCAATTACAAAAAACTCCTACTCCACCTCCAACCTTTGATTCAACTTTTCCATTGGTTCAGTTTTTCCATACTTGCAAGAATGTGGAGGGGCTATCAGAACATGATGTGGATCCTTGTTGAACATAGGATTTCATCCTAAATTTGATGTAAAGAAAGTGGATTTGCGAACTTCAAAGGATGGGAAGAATTTTGAGATAGAATTATACAAAGTTAATGATGTAAGTTCTCAATCTTCATAATTTATGAAATAATGGAAGTAGGCTGAATATTATTTGATTTCTTACATTATTTATTTTCTTTTTTACATTGTTACAAATTAGTTACTTATTGACTTATTTTGAAACTTCATGTTTTATAGGGGTCACAGTCCCATGCATTGGAAAAGAGAAGCGGTGAAAATCAACTAGTATTACAGTATAAGGACCCTATTTTGGCATTAAGCAACTTGTTTCCAGCTACTAAGAATAGCTTGGGCTTCAAACTTCATTCTACTATAGAAAGCAATGAAGATGGTATGTGGGTATTTTCAAGTCTACATACTTGCAAATGGTGGAACTCAATGGAGTTATTACAATGACTCAAGAATTTTCAATTGTCATTTGATATATATTGTGATCTTAATCCTTGACATTTGATGTGTTTGTAGGCTTTTAAAGACTAATCATGAAGCTAATCAAACATCATTGTCAAACAATAGAAGTATCAATGATTATCCTATGGTTATATTAATTGGCAATATTGCTTGTGACTTAAGGGAAACTAAGTGACAAAGGGCACTATCTATTGGATGTGCTTCCTATTCTTTTAGGTGAACTTTTAAACTTATTCTTTGAATTTTGTCAAAGTGTCTAATTATCCTTTATTGATGTCTAAGTGCATTTAGGGTTGATCTTTATTTAGATTTTCAAATGGAACCACATTGAAAATTAGAGATCTTTCAAGAATGCCTCAATTTTGTATTGAACCCCTTAAAGGATGCAAGTTGTAGGTAAGTTTTTCTTTTCAACTATGAAAATCAATTGTTACTACATTTGTGTAAAAACTTGCAAATTAGATAGGCTTTTATTAAATTTTAAATTATTAATTTTACTTTATTTTAAAACATTTTTTTGTCTTATGAATAATGGACTTGCTGTAATGGATCCATGGGGAGTTCTACAATTCGTTTATCCACTTCTATTGATTTATGCATGTGAGCAGTGCTATTTTGTAAGCTTGTGAGCATGAGCCTATGAGCATTGAGTAGGGATTATGTGAGCGTTGAGTTGAGAAATTTGAAAAAGCATTAGAAACTTATTAATATTTCAAAAAACAGATTCCATCTTAAAATTTGGATCAAAATTTCTTATTTTTAGTAAATTTTAGTACCTACTACCATGGACCTATTACCGCAAACCTATTACTCTGGATATATAGATTTCAAATGAAAATTCTAATTTTGAATCTTATCTAGAATTATACACTATGAAGATGAAGAATCCAATTGATATGAAAGATGAATGGAGATGGAAAGAAGTTTGTTTAGAATATTGGTTGATCATTGTCCTATAAGAACATGGACCCTCTCGAGGTCAATGGAAACACACCAATAATTTTTTCTTAATGTGCTATTATTGAATTTGTTTAGATTTTAGAAAAAAATTTGTTAATAAGATTTCATTACATGTGTTGCAAGAACTTAGCCGCACCAAATTTCATTTTTTTTTATCACTATCTTATAATAGCATGGATCTTCTTAGGGCCAATGGGGGAAGTATCTTTGTTTATGTCTTAATGTGTCGATGATTAGACTTGTTCACATTTATGAAAAATACTGTTAAGATTGTTAAGATTTTAAGAAAATATTTGGTTGATAGGGATTATTTGTGTCAGGAATGAACTTAGTTACATCCAAATGTTGATTAGTTGTATACTCACATGTTCACAAGCTCATGCTCACAGGCTTACAAAATAGAAACCATGTTATGCATGTAACCATGATCCCAAAGGCTGGAAGGTAAGCATTCTTTTTATTTTACCTTATTCTCAAATAGAAGCTAAAGGACAACCAATTGAAACATGGTAAGGACAAGTAAGACTATTCATAGATCATGGAGATCCTTGTTTTACTTTTGTTCAAATTATTTCAAGACCATTGAGATACTTTGGCAAGGTGCATTCAACTCTCATGGTCACTTCCTACTAATTTGACAAGAGTATAGGCCAAGAAAATGAAAATGCTTGAGCACATTGTGCTAGATGTTGCATATATTTTGTAGGCAGTTCATCTAGTCCTACATTTTGGTGACCTGAGTTGTTATTTTCTCAATAGATGGAAATTTTGAAAGGTTGTCTCAATGACAAGGATGGTTATATAATATACTTTTAACAATGTTTCATTATTGTATCAATGATGTTTACATTTTTATGCTTGAACAATGTCTCATTGTTGTTTCAAAGAGGGCTAAATGATGTTGTTTAAAGATTGTCTCAATGATGGATAAATGGTATGCTAATGTAGATTATTTTCCAATTGAATGGTTTGACTATGACACACTATTGAAACAATTTAATTTTTTCACTACTAGAAAACTCAATTTCTCTACTGTTTTGGTTGCTTTGATCCAGTCAATATTCTGTTGATTTTGACAAAAATCTATTGATTTTCAACATAATTTTGTCAAAATCAATAGAATATTAACTGCATCAACACAACCAAAACAATAGAAAAATTGAGTTTTCTAGTAGTGTTTTTACACATTGACCCATTGGTTAAACATCCTTTTACATAGTTAGCCATGAATTCCATTATTGTTTCAAATAACAATTGACCAATTTTTAATCATTATTGTCACAACTTTAAAACAATCCACTAATGTACCAAACCTTAAAACAATAGTGAAACAAAGGAGGAGTATATTTGAGATGTAAATGAAACCTTCACTATGGGTGTACTCAATTGTAGTGGTTGAGAAATCAATGTGCTCTACAATAAATTAGGAATACTATGAATAGTTAAAATAAGCATTTCAACCCGTAGCATATGGGAAATTCATTGAGAAATTGAGCTCAATGTGTACCAAAATAAGGATGAGGAAGAATCCCCCCCAAAAGGAATTTTATTCTTCAAGAATGAATACTTTATTCAATATAAATGTGGATTCTTCATTTAAAACCCATTCATGTCTCAAAGCTTCACTTAAAATGGCTACCTTTTGGAATTTGTTCCTAATCAAGTGTGAGCCAATCAAATTTGAACAAATTGAATCTTTTTTAATCAACAATGGACACAACTATTGTTGATTTCAAAACTATTGTTGATTAAAGGGGAGGGCATTGTTTATGTTATTCCTACCATAAATATATCCATATGTTCAAGGGATTGTAAATTACTTGCAACTTGCAAGGTGATCCAAAGTGTTTGGAAATATAAAGTATGTACAACTATGGTTACTTGTAGTTATCATTGTCCACAATTTATGGTGGACTTAATTTGGTCCAGTTGGTTACTTCTCTAAAGACCCAACAACAATACCACACTATTATTTTTTATTGTAGAATCATGAAAAATTATAATATTCTATATTTCTAAGAGCTAATCATAAAGTGTGTACAATGTAGTACTAAGAGCTGAAGTTTGAGAAAAACACAAAACTAAACCCATTGGAGCACTCAAACTAAGATCAAATGGAATTTGATGCTGGATTTTTTTTAGACTAGTGTTGGTTACACCTTCCTTTGACACCACTATTACAACTAGGGATGACCTTTTCAATTAACTCTATATAGACCAAAGTTGGAAGTACATTGTGACTCTACATTAAATTCTTATTAGGTAACTATACCTAATTTTGACCCCTTTCTAAAACCAACCCCTACATTTTCTTGCCTAAAATATACTCCCATTATTCATGAGAGTCTAGGGCTAGGATTAGAATATTCATCATTTATTTAGATGGAGTCCAAAAAATATATTCTAAGAGAATCTAAAATTCCCTTTTGACTACCAACAAGACCCCACAAAATCTTTTTCAATATAATAATAGAACCTTATTAAATTGCTTATTTGGTCAATTTTAAGTGTAGTTACCCTTACACTCGAGGGACTGGTTGACCAGCCAGCCAAAACAAGCTTGGTCACCTTCTCAAATCAATTTTGTAGCATTAAACGAATATTAAACGTTGAAATCTGGCCCCAATAGACAGTCCACAATCACTAATTCATGTCATCCATTTCCAGCACGGCAATAGACCTGTTGTTCTAGGGTATACTTTGGGTGCACAAATGCAATGGGTAAACTCATAAATATGAGAACAAAATCATAAATTAGACCAGATTTTCATTCAATTGAACACTTTTATATCTATTTACATTCTATGGCCCACAGCAAAGGGTGATTTTAGTGTAGTAAGAGACAATTAAACATTTGTTCCATCTGCTAACTAACTACCTTACATATGAATATATTTACGATTAATTTGCCCTCACTCGTGAGCAAATTAGCATACCATTACTTTTCTCTCCTCTTCAGACTGCCAAGTTGATTTGTTGATTATTCAGATGTCCTCAGTGGCTCACTTACTGATTTACTGACGTGCTGAAACTATGCTAATATCTAATGAAAACTCTAAATGATTGAATAGCAATATAATTCTTACAAGACGGGATTGGTCCATTTCCCGCTGCTCTGTAGAACTAAAAATGCTTGTCAATAATGTGGTCAATGACATCTTTTCCGTCTCCATGTGAGGGGTAAAGCCTGACCTGCAAAAACCAACCCGACATCAGATCCAAAGCTCATGGACCGTTACTTAGGAAATAGTACACATCCACTTCTGCTATGCATGAGTCCGAAAATACTTGCTTATGATGCTGGATTGCAGACGCTATGTGTTCCATTTCCGATCTAAAATTTACAGTGAGTTCAATACCTGAATTAAATCGTGAGCCGATAAATAAGGCTTAGCATTTGAGAAGTTAACATCAACTCTCCGCCACGAAATTTGTTGAAGGCCAGCTACCATTACATCTGTCAATGCACAAGTTGGAACTGAATGCCTCTTCCTAAGGTCATGCAAAAAAAGACAATAAACTCAGGTCCTAGGGTCCTTCCATGGAAGGTCCGAATGTAAGCAAGAATATTGCAGTAAGGATCCTCGAAGTCATGAATGTAATCACTTCCCTACACTGAATCACTAAACATTCTTCAGGCTTTACCAAATCTGACCATTTCATAGCTCACTCTAGAAATGACAGATTGAGACAAATGTATCACCAAGTTATGGCATTAGTAGGCTCGAAGTGCTCACCTTTTATAGCAGTTGGATCAGGAACGGGTTCACTAGCATCTTCCTCACGAACAATATGTGGATACTTCGAGTCAATCCCTTTCTTTAGAGGCTGTTAGAAATAAACAGTCACATCAATGAGAACATGATATGAGGCTTACAACTAAACAAGGTCCACTTGAGAAGACTACGTAAAAATTGCAACATACCTCTGGCTTTTCTCCCTTCTTTCGGATTGAAGCAGTGCGCCAGCCAACCATGACTATTAATATAGTTAAGGCCATCTGCCAGATTCCATAGGAATGATGCTTGACTGCATGAAACTTGAAGCCCTTGATGACAAAGAGAGTAGGACTACTAGTTCCGGCTAGTAGTTACCGCTACGAAAACTTGATACTCAAAAAAGACCAACCCTAAGTCTACAAGCCACAAATCAGAAATAGGCCAAAAACCACTTCACGTGGATCTGACAGAATCAAAATCAAACCATTTTTCAATAACCAATCTAGATAAATGATACGATCGCAGCGAACATTTGCATACGCTGTCCGGTTCTCAAAGGATCGCAAGGCTGATCTGCACGACCACAAAATATAATACCAACTTCAATTGAGACAAACCAGAATTATGCAATTACATAAGCTCAGGTAAGCCAATACATTCCACTCATCCCTCTCTAATAACACACTCGTAAATTTCACATTCCCGGTATATCCTGAGACAGTGTCATGTTGTGAACAAATCTGATTGGACTTCTCCATGTCGAATTGCGAACACGAGAGAGAATGTAAATAAAAGCCCATTTGCCACCGAAGCAGTGTCATTATTTGAGAGTTGAGTGCGGTGAGTTGTCTAATTTCAAGAATAATTCCAGATAATAAATACATTCTAAAATACCGGACTTGAATGTGAAAATCAGATAAAAGGAAAGAATATCTCACAAGAATTTAATGTCGTCAGAATCTCTAACCATCCGCTTCAGAAGAGGTTCATGTCCTTTACCGTCAGTCAGGAATAAGTGTCTTCCAGTTTTTCCAATACACCAAGGTGAGACAAAAGGAGCTACCTTCTCAAAAGGAATCAGCCCACACAAGAAGGGCAACTGCAGAACAGCAGCAGAGGTTATTCGAGTACCTCTCCTTAGTAGCCCATGCATAAAGGCTACGAATGTTAAGCATATGCTAATCAAAAGGTTTTCCAAATACACTTGTATTGAAGCGTATGGTATCTACAGTAAACACAAATACGAAAGAAATATTCTCACTTGCCGATGGTCTCTGCACCCTAGATGAGGTGTAGCAAGAGTTATAAAATTCATCGGTTCCAGCCCTGCAATGGTGTCCTTCTTATGAGTGGTAGATGCAGCTGGAATCTGATCACTTCCACTGCCTCCAGCTTCAAAATCAGCAGTGGAGGACCGCTTTTCCAGAGGGCTCAGTTCTCCTACAGATAGGCGTACCTTCAGAAAACAAGACCTCATACACACAGTAATTCCAAGACATAAATAGCGACAGGAATTGAATACCCTGCAACTGGGTTGACAATGGAAAAACATTGAAAATTTGTCACCTGCTGGAGCATACAACAGCCCAACGGCATATCGTGAAACCAAGCCCCCAAGCGAGTGGCCTATGAAGGATATTTTAGTCACGCCACGATTATTCTCGACCTCCTTCATGACCTAAAATTTGCAAGTGGATAGAATCAGAGCACCAAACAATAGAGATCCTGAATTCTTAACCTCATACTCTAAGCAAAAAACTGATCCGATTGCTAGACTGGAAATACCCCTGCAAAAAGTCTTTTTCTACTACAAATAGAGAGGAAACTAGAGACCACTCACCTCCTCAGCGAGACGAATCCCCATGGTGTCAATGCCATGGAGGGTCTTCCAAAAGGAATTCGCAGCACTACCTGGAAAGAGTTCAAAATCAAACCCTAAATAAAAAATCTAGGCTATTCAGTAACAAAATCAAAACCCGTCTGAGCCAAGATCTTTCCCCAGTTAGGGTCACATGACCTAAACAGATCCCATTAGAGTACTGCTACTATGAAAAATCTACAACTATCTATAATCTACAACTACCTGGAGAAACAACACTGAAGAACAAAGGACGGGAGAAGTAACCAACAGTGCACAACTACTCTGTCACCGAGCCTCTTCTTGAATTGCTCAGCGGCATATTCCCAATTCAGTGCACTGCATCCACTCAGAAAAATTTGGTTTCAAGGTCAGCTAAGTCTTGTGAATGACAACAGACTCAAACACTCAGAGCAAATGCTCAGAGTCTTATGTGCGGCACATCAAATTGTAACAGCAGAGTCTAGAGACTCCTGGACTGTAACTCCCAACACTATGACTATGATAGTGATTAGGGTTTGGTTTCCCACCTTCCAGCGATTCCGTTGACAAGTATGACCAGATGCTCGGGCTTCGCTTTCTCGTCGACGGGACCAAGTGTGAATGAGCTCGGATTACTCGAAACTTCCTCAAGCTCTTCACCAGCTGGTTTTCTTAGCCTTCGCAAGAATCGATTGCGCAGTGAACTCTTGGACCCTGTTGTCGTGCTTCCCTGTCCAGCTAAACGACCCTGCTGCGACATGATTTTTCCAATTGCCACCCTCACCAAAACGAAAATTGCAGGAATGGGATTTCAAAAAGCTTCAATGCTCTAGGGCTAGCAACTCTGCAACTTCGAAAGGTTGCATTGCAGTACAAGGAGACCAACTTGCGTTGTAATCCACACATAAGTTATGCCCATCTCAAGGCCTCATGGGGAAATCTCATTGTGTGTATACGCTGACGTTCTCAATGTGTACTGCATTCGCATGGAATTGCGAAAACAACCTCCAAGTGTCTTTCTTGCAATGACGGAATTTCCTTTCAATCGCTAAAAACTTTAAGAAAGAGAGGGGATGATAAAACGTATATAAAACTTTGAAGGCAACGCCATATGTTTTCTGAAATGTGGGCTTTACATGCCACGTGGTAGTTGTTGATGCGTCCGGAATGTCTGCAATGGCACCTCGAATTGCACGAATAAGCTCTGTGGCATAACGGGTATGCTCTAAAAAATGAACCACAATTTTAACATAGTGGTGAAGGACTATAAATCAAAATGCAAGTGATTCCACAACTTTTGGAAGCATTGAGAATTTGTTACAAAAAAACTAGTGTTCTTTAAGCCCTTGCCACAATCAAAATAAAAGTTAAAGTAATTTTCTAAATTTTCAATTCAAAAATAATTCAAGAACCCCATAACTTCCACATAGAATGTCCAAACGTCATGAAACAAAGTTCTTACATCCTCCTTGTAAAGGACCTTCTAATGGTATAAAGAACACAACCAGGAGATGTAGAGTCTAGAAGATCTCACTGTAACAAACAAAACAAACAACCTCATTTAAGGTTTAGACTAGTGTGCCTTGTGCCATTGCCACAACCAAAAGAAAAGTAATAGTGATTTTCTAATTTTTTGATTCAAAAAAACTATGGAATTCAATAACTTTCACACCGTAGGTCCAAACCCCATGAAACAAAGCCTACGCACCCCTCTTTGCCAAGACCTTTCTAATGGTACCAAGAATGCAACTAGAGGGATGCATGGCTTGGGAGATCTCAATGTAACAAACAAAACAAACAACCTAACTTAAGGTTTAGATTTTCAAAGATAAAAGGTGTAGGAGGCTAAAAGTGTAATATACGTAGGTGATGCCAAAATCCATTTGATGCACATAAAGAAAGGACACTAGTAGTATCAAAACATGTCATACAGAAGAAGTTAAAACAAAAGAAAGTGTACTCCAAATCAACCATTTGTAAGGTTACTGCCTCCATAGTACTATAAATAGAATTACTCACTCTCATACCAATGCTCACCAATGCTTCTTTTTTTGGCTTTCTGGTGCCAGATTGCACCCAAAAACCAAAAAATTGCTATAAATTGCTAATAAAGCACAAGGTATTTTTCCAAAAAACTTCGAATTAAAAGTAATCTTGGATGAAATTGCTAGATTGTCAATGAAAATAGATTTATGGATAGGCATGTAATATGTGCTAATGTGATACTTATTATCCAATACCGTATGCGGATGAAAGTTGAAATTTGGAGCACCACTATAAAATTTTATATTGTCACTTTGGCACTTCATAGAAATGAAAAAAGAAGCCATGATGCTCACCTTTTTGGGTATCCTCCCTGTTCAATTTCCCTTCAGAAGTAGGAGTCGAGTTTTAGGAGTGGTTGATTTTAGGTGTGGTTAAGTTTCAGTAGTGCCATTTGTTGAGATACAGAAGCCTTCTTTTGCCTTTGGAACCTTCACAATGATTTTTTAGTGGCTCACGATGGATTGAAGTGAAGAATCGCAGTACAATTATAGGCTTAGGGAGCTGACCCATTTTTTACCACTTAACCCTGGAATGCTGGGCTGGTGACTGTGGAAATCAGCCATTTTGGAACCGTGATGACATCATCCACTTTAGAAAAAACAAAAATACTCATTTGGAGTCAAACTACTATAGAAAATCTTCCCTTTCCACCCCTAATTCGGAGGATGAATAGTTGTAATTCTATCCTATACAAGAGAATTCCTTGTCATTCATTGGACAATAATCGTGTACTACATTGTTCAAGGGTTAAGCATATACACATACATGCAAGGGAGGTTTCAACAGTGGGGAAATTTTCCCATGAGCAAAAATAGTGTTCATTAGGCTTCCATAATTTTTCAGATTTCTTTTTCTCAAAAAATAATTACTACAAATTTTTAAGCTGAATATTCTGTTCTACCCATATTGGTCATATAGACCTTATTTTCGACCAAGGGTTGGTTGCAAAATCCAACAAGGGCTGGTTCCAATTTTGAGAGTCTTGTAGTCAATCATAATGCACCACAACTGCCCAGGAACTGTGCCAGCATTAATTGTTGCTAATCGCCTCCTGATTGAAATTACTCCACCCTACGTTGCCAGACTGGGTCCGTGATTAGTAATGGGTCGGCTCCCTTAATCTATTTGCAAACGGAAGTAAACTTCAGTTTTGAGACGTAGTATTTACAAACTTACTAATCAGAAAACTGAGCATTTCATTATTCACTTGGCAGAATGCAGAATGACTGGAACAAATTGAAACTCAGACACCATGATAAGGCAACCATCGTCTCATCTGCAGATTTGGCAAGAAACTCAAAAGGACACGCGTTGTGCAAATCGGTTCCAATTCAATTAGCTGTACAGTACAGAGTAGTTGAGCCCAATCGAGCAAAGTCGTCACACTGAACGTAGTAATTTGATCACGAGAGTGCTAAAATCCTAATTTATATGTTACATGAAACAGTCTGATGGGTGACAATTGAGGCCAGATACCTTGACAATTATGCCCGAATGTGATACCCAGAGCCTTCTCACTAAGAAAGGCACATGCAGTAATCATTACCTGGAGATCAGAGTTTGATTGAGAAACTCAACATCCTAGGTCATCTTCCCTTTGTGCTCCATGAACTGCTCCCGAATCTGGTGGGTACTGGTACCTTGACTACATATCTAATAAAGGACGCCCTAGGTTTCAGCATCAGTGACCCTAGATTGTGCCAAGAAACTTTGAGAAGCGGGAATCCTGATGTCCCCCACCAAGTCTGCTTCATGGCAATGCATTCTTCCACACGAGAAATAGCAAACCTCTGCTATTCTCTTCACTATGGCTCCAGCTCACATGGTTAGATTTTGCAGCAATTACTGCAACCCTACAAATCACACCAGCACTTGTAATGGAGAGAGGCTTGGCTCCTGCTGAGAAGAAAGAGTGAGAAATGTCAACAAAGGATTGTTGCCCCTGTGAAGGAGTAGAATCTCTCTAATGCAACAAACCTTGGCACAAGTGCCACTTCTTGCCCTCCTCGCACCCTTTCTTGGCATCATCCTCCGTATCCCGGTCCCGGGCTCTCATATCCTTGTATAGAGCGACCATTCTCAAGGTGAAATCCTCAGGAGATGTAGATCTCATCAGTTCCCTGGCTGCCAGATGCTATGCATTACAATTTCTCAGCAATTTTAGACAATGTGTCAACTAATGTGGTCAAAACTCCAATCAGCTTATCGCCCTGTTCCTTGCGCAAGGCTCTCTCTAGCTCATTTTCTTGCTTCTGGGCCTCGATCTGAGCATGCACAGTGCGACTGTACATCTTAATCTGGGCTTGCATACTCTCTGTGAAGGCGGCTTGTAAGGTTCTGCTGGTTGTTTCTAACATGGAAATGTAAGGATCTTTTGGTTCGGCTTCTTCATGAATCGGTGCAATTGGATGCTTTCGTTTCTTCAGATTCTTTGGTCGTGCTGGTGACACTCCTGCCGAACAAGATGAATCAGAAAACTGTCTCTTTCTTGGCAATACAGACATTCATGATCGAAGAGACCACACTCCCACCTTCCATTTCACACTCTGTAATTGCACATTCCCTGTATCCCGAGAATTTCTCATACTATTTACAAATCTGGTTAGACAAATTCGACATGTCAACATATCGAGTGCATTTAGAGGCCCATTTGACACTCCGCTGCAGTGCAATTTGAAAGGGTTGAATGAACATATTGCTGAATCAGAAAAATGTGCACCCTTCACCTTCTAATAAAGACAGTCACAGTTCAGCCACTTGGGGTGAAGAACTCGAGCAGAGTGGTGGATGCAATATAACCTATATTGCAATAACTGTTGCAATATGAGTACCCTAGGTTCTCTATGAACCTCAGTGGATCCCTTCCGCTAGCAATACATCCATTTACACGGTTCTTGATGTGGCTCTAGACATTTCACATCAACTCTTGTTGCATAGAATCATTCATACCAAACACTCAATACAAAAAGGAACTGGGCGCCAAGATTTGAAGTTACACAAGTATATACCTGTGAGAAGAAATACATCCATTTATGCTGTTCTTGAAATACCTCTAGACATTCCATATCACCTCTCGTAGCATAGAATCATGCATACCAGACACTGAATACAAAAAGGCAAGATTTTGAAAGGTTCCACAAGCATATACCTGTGAGAAGCAGCGGTTTGGGCACCACAGGGGGTAATCTGATCCCATTCCCGGTAGTCGCATGATCCGCAGGCCTTGCTTGTAGAGGCATCCCCCCATTCTCCAGCTGCTGAAAATCCTCCGCCGGTTGCACATCCTGATCAATTTCTGAAAACAGCCCATCATCTGTTGCAGTAATACCACGCGTCCCCCCCTCCAGCAACAACCCACCGGGATTGTCAAAAAGCTCCATCGCCTGATAAACCTCTTGATCAAACCCCGTCGGCAATTTCTTCTCTCGCCTCTCGTCTCCCGACATGGTCCAAAACTCTTCCACTCGGTTGGTTTTGCACCAGTCGCGAATCTTCTTGAACTCCGTCAGGAGATTGAACCATCTCTTCCGACACATCTTCCCGTCACGGTCAATCCCTACAGCACGACACGAAGACGACACGAGGTCCCACTTGTTGAAGTCAGTGAGCTGCTGTGGTCTGCCTTTGAGACCATTAGTCTTCTGCAGCTCCAGCTCGTGCTTCCGCTTGGCTTCGATCATGACTAGGGTTTCGTGTTTGGACCAACGCGGGCTGGCAATCCGCTTCGCCTTGGGGGACACAGACAGCTTCTCGCGCACAGAATCGTCCATCTCCTCCGGTGTCAGGGTTGCATCGCGCTCACTCTCCATCTAGCACAATCAAAACCTAACTACGCTCGACCGTCTCCCTCTCGAGCCCAATCGAGATTCTAGCTAATTATGCGCCACGAGGAAGGACGCCATACCTGCCTGCTTCTTCTCATGAGATGCCACTAAAACGCACGCCATAGATTGAACAACTTGACATCTTAAAAATTTTAAGTAAGAACACTCCAAGAATGTCAAAATCAGGAGACTGGGACTCCCAAGATCACGAAACCCGCATTAGGGTTTATCCCAGCTTCTTCTTGGTTTGCTGAAAAAACAGAACATGGAATCCACACCACGGCTTCCGGGAACCTCACACATCTGATGCTGTGGTTGTCGTTTCGCAACGGCTACTACTCCAAGTGTCAAACGAAAAGGCAGGCAATCTCTTGAAAGAGAGTGAGTGGAGGCTAAATGTGTGTGAAATTTCTGCAATCAAAATGCTACAAACATTCTACAGACATTCTACAAACATTCGCTACAAACGTTCGGAGTCTGCAAAGGAAATCCCACTTCGGACATCTGACATCGTACAAGTCAAGGATCTGCTGCAAGCCCTCAAACTACGGGAATTCTTAATGCAATCTTTACAGAAACAACATGATTTACTTCCAATCAAAAGATGGAATGGATTTGAGAATTGCAGGTGCGAAACGGGCGACGTGATTCTAGGGTGGGTGCAGGAGAACACAGAGCATCAGTTTGCGCAACATTGACAGGAGGGAATGGCCATTCTTGGAAGGAGACTCTGGGTAGGGCATCTCCACCCATGTGGGAAACTCCAACACCACCAGAAGTAGTAACGAACTTTATCCTGAGGTATGAATTTTTTGGGGTTTTGGGGGTTTAGATCTCAGGGTACAAATATGGTATTTACCTCAGTTTCATCAACTTGGTTATAAAGGAAGGATGTCTTTTATGTATTTTTTTTCATAATTCAATTGAGAAGCTCCAAATTTAAGGAGGTGATTTCAGGGATACACTATATAGTAACAGGTTCAGAAATCAACCATCTAAGGAGAAAAACACTGAAACACTTGAAATTAACTTTGGGTAGATAGAGAAAAGAAAAACAGTTGCAAGGCGATTTTTTTTGTAATTTTTTGTCTCCAATAGAAAAAAATACGATTTTTTGAAGGCAAACTCATGTAGGGCGCTAGTAATGCACATAGACTATAGTAATCATCAATTGAAAAGTGTCTTAGAACAAAGCAAGACAATACTAATTAAAAGCTAATTAGAAAGATGTTGTGGGTGATCATGAAAGCATGTGAATGCACATAGAGAGTGTCAAAAATGGAGCAAGGCATGTAGCAAGCAAAAAAAGAATTAATGCTTCATTCTCTTTTATTGCCTTCCTCACCCTTAATTATATTTTAATGTTGTTGCTTATTGTAATTTGAAATTTTTGTCTCGTCAATTGAAGTACATTAATGAGTCATAAATTACACATTCTACTACTCCCAATGGACTACTCACTGTCTTGAAACCACACACTTTGAATTAGATTTCCTCACTTCACAAAAACTTGTCCATTTTCAGAATTATTTGTATTGTTTCAATCCCTTCTCTATACATTGTTTCAGTACCTTCTCTAGGGGTGATTCTAAATGCTTGCTCGATTTTAGAGCATGTTACCTTAGGAGGTGGTTTCGAGGTTGATTTTGGAAACAATTTTTAGACTTTAAAGGGTTTAGAATACAGAACTTTATTCTTAACTCTTTAACAACTACAAACTTAAGGAGATTGTTTACATAGTACACTAAAGGTTTGAAGATTTATACATTAAATTAGGTTGTTTTTTTGTTACAGGAAGATCTTTTGAACCATGTGTCCCCCAAGCCCCAATTATGTTATTGGTACTGTTAGAAAGCTCTGTAAAAGGAGAGGTGCATAGACTTTATGTCATAGTGTTCCAACTTAGGGAAAAAAAGATACTAAATTTCAAAGTTTTTATAAATCAAAAAAGGATTTTAGTTTGAAAAGAGCTAATTCAATTGATAATATTGTAAAAAGTGTAGTTCAAGTGAGGCCATATTTTATGTCACTGATTTAGTGAAGAACTCACTCATATTGATAAAAATAAAATAACAAGTAGCATAGCCTTATTTCATTTGTAGGCTACTTGTGAACCCATTGGTCATATGTGATTTTGGTATATCAATTTTTCAGAGCTATATACTTTCATAAGTATTTCAAATGCATTTTCATAAGCAAATTTCTAAGGTGGTTCTCATGTAGCAATTACATACAATGTGTTGTCTACCAAGTATGTGACTAAATGAAACCAAATGTCATTTTGTGATTTTAGTCATATGTCTGGTCAAGTTGTCTATAATTTCAAATATTTATAAAATATTCTAGCCATGCATGAGCCCTTGCCATTGGAATGTGCATGAAGTCTTTGACATTGGACCAATAAAAATGGATGCTTAGAAATTCATAATAGGCATGGCCATTTAATAGAAATGTGGTGGAAGAATGCATTTACAATATAGCCAATTCATAGTGATATATACTTAAGAAGGGATTTAAGGATGAAATAGAGCCAAACCACTTTCTATTGGGGGCACAGGTAATTGAGGTTGCAAGAACAATCTCTTGTAAAATATAATTGCAAACAATCAAGCAATTGTAAGTAAACTTGAGAAAACAAAGTTGAAGTGTTGATCTCATGGATTTGGGTTTGAAGTTGGATTTGAAGTTTGCCATTTGCAAGTTTGTGTTGTGAATGTGAAATTAAGAGAATACATGTCATTGTAATTTTGTGAGCAAAAATTGTAGATTTCGAATGGGACATTTGAGTTGCCACTAGGTGTTTAATGTTGTAATGGTCGTCTCTTATATTTGTAAATAAATATTGCAAGATAAAAATTATGCTTTACTTTTATAATTAATAGTAATCTATATATGTAGAATGCATTATTATTTTTGTAATTATAATGCAATTGGGATTACAGAGCTCTAAAGATGTATATTGTTTCTCAAAAGAGGGTTTTTTTTTGTTTTTTTTGTCTTTCTATGTGACATTAGATGGATGAGAGAAGCAATCTTGTGCCAAAGTCAAAGGAGTGGTTTAAATTCATTGTCATGGAAAGTGTACCATGGTAGTTATAGGAAACATTTCTATTAGGTGAAAGCTTTGTACAATGGATAGTGAATTTTTTTGTCAAACTTTTAAATTTATTTTGTTTTATGCAAAGAGGGAAAACATCTTATGTCTTTTTTTATAGCTTATTGTAGTCAATGTTATTCTACATAAGATCGAAGTCATCAATAGTTGGCCAACAAAGAAGTATAAGATACTTTTGTTTTGGTATCTTTGAAAAAAGCACATGCATGTAGGTGAATTCCAACTTTAAGACCTTGTGTATTTCAATGAGAATCCAATTCACCACTATCATGCCTTGTGTGCATAAGCAAGTGCCAAGGAGATGTCAACTACTCAACTTAAAGTATTTTTCTTTATAGGCATATTTGAATTTCACAATCTAGTGCTTTAGCTTCAACTACAAACTTGAATTGAGCATAGAGATTGTTATGGCCTCAACAAACCCATTGTTTTTCCATTGTAGGTGAACAATTCAAGCCATAGCTTTGTTGATGATGCCTTGTTCAATGTCAATATTTCAAGAACCATCACTAAAGCTCATATAGTTGCCAATTTGAGCTAATTACATGAACTTAGGATTGTTGATCCACTTATTCTTCAATTTGTGTTGTATTAGTTCTAATTTGCATATTGTATTGACATTGGTAAATAATGAATTTTGAGATCATGAGCTCATTTTAGGTGTCAATGTCTATTCTATGGGTATAAAACAATGATGGTTGTATACAAGCATGAAAATGTGAGCATGTGAGCCTTAAACACATGTGTAAATAGATTTCCTACAACCATTGAAGGTGCTTATATTATAAACACCTATAATATAGGTACCTATTACATAATTACACTACAATCATGGAAGATTTCAATAATATAGACACCTATAACATAGGTGTATAGTCTTTTAGGATCATGGGCTCACACTCCTAAGCTCACATAATAGCAATCCTCGGGTATAAAAAAATGGTGGTTGTTTTGTATAACTATTCTCAAATGTTTCTTTTGTCAAATACATAGTTAGCAAGATATAGGTTGATTTCCTCTTGGGTTGGCTTCCTATTGTGTACTATATTGAAGAATTCCAAATAAAACGGGTCATTTTTGTGTCGTATTGATGTTTTGAGCATCTAGTGAATACCATCTTTCCAAAAAGGGGAGTTTTCAAAAAACATGTTTCACATATGCTCTCAAAGTCCCGTAAATTGATTAGGGAGTATGCATGTTATCCCCTTTAATCCCTCAAGGCTTGACAACTTCTTGACAATAGAGGTTGTTAATTAGTGAGTTTTCTCACTTTGATATTTTTTTGCACATGAATGTACTTGAGATTTTTTAATTTTAACCGTACAAAAGTAAAGACTCTTTTGTCTAGTATGCATGAAATTAATTTTGGAAAATTTTGACCACTAGATTTTAGATTATAACAATTTTGGATGATCAACTTATTAGCATTATATGTGGCCTTGGGGGAAGAAAAATTAGAAGAAGATGAATAATACTTTTTTATCCCCTACCCCCTTAAAAAATTGGATTGGACTACAAGGCAAATTTAGCATTCTTTCAATTTTTTTATTTTTTTTAAATTCTCCAATTTGTGTACATTTTTAAAAAAAGTAAATAAATATTCAAAATTGACCAAATTGGATCCTTTAAAATTTTCTATATGCATCAATTTTTGAAATTCAAGAGTTGATATTATCAACATATCTCTTGAAATATCTTCAAAAAAAATTCCACCATTCCTTTCACTTGGACCTTGTCCAAAATTTATGTCCACTCCTCTCTTGTAAAAGACTACATTTTCTAAATAATTTTTTTAATACTTCTCACATTGAAATTTGAAAATCCAAAAATACAACAAGTATGTCAACTTGTTACTCTACAAGACTTTACTTTACAAAATATTGAGATTTGTTTCACCCTATCCAAAATTTTCCATTGAAAATTTGAACAAGACACATTGAGGCCTCTTAGGTCTTGAGGGGTTAATTATCCTCATTCTTTATTGGTGACTAATTTTTTTGTTTTGACATGTGAAAAGAGAATCGAAAGACTTCAAATCACTTTCATAGATTTATCACCCTCGTGATCAAGCATCATAATCTTTCAATCCATAAGTGATATTATTGTGGGTTTTTTTCCCATGTGATCACTAATATGTCTAGTTTGAATAAATAAATAAATAAATATTCTTTAAATTAATAAAACTGATTAAAATGTTGGCTTTTTGTGCAATTTAAAGCAAATTCTAAGAAGCTCAAAAAAGGTCTGGGGCATTTAGGGTTTAATCCTAGAAGGGCTTGAAAGCCCTTTGCAGCCATATAATATATTATGTATTTGGTGGTATTTGATCAAGAAATCATGGATCAAATACTTTTTAGTATAAAGCAAATTAACCCCTAAAGGTATTTGACTATGTTTTCACCAAAAACACTCCAAAACTGTCATCTCTAGTACAAGTACCAAATTTTAGAAAAACTACATTTTTGGACAAATGTAACCGTAGCATCTTGTAGTACGCTGGTTTGGGAAGATGCGGAAAAAATTTCAGAATTTTCCACCATTTGGATTGCAAGATATTAGCATTTGAAGTGACAAGAAGCCATTTTTTGGCCCTTCAAAAATCCGGGCAGCTGCACTTCACAAGGTCAAATCATTATGAAAAAATGTCCAAAATGGTTGTAACTCTTTGGATTAATTCTCCAAATAATTTTGGCTACATGCTTGAAAATTTTTAGATCATTTGGAATTGTACAACATATAGGAAAAAAATAGTAAGTTGAAAGAAGTAGAGAATAATTCAAAATACTAAATTGTTAATAATTTATTTATGGAACTGAAAAATGCCAATCCCAATGGTTCAATTGTTGTAATAAAAAATCTACAGCTCAACTTTTTATTTTTTTTTCCAAAAATATTAAAAATTGAGTTAAATGAAGGTCTTCAAAGTTTATTTTAGAGTAGAGATTCCATTACTATACACAAACTACCCACAACTAAAACTCTTCATAACTTTCAACTCATAAATCAAAATGGAATAATTCAAAGCTTTCAATGTATATATAAATCAGGAAAATAAATTTGAAATTTTTATTTTCAAAAAAAGTGATTTTTAAAGAAGTTTTTTTTGTTGCCCGGGTTGCTCATCGAGCAATGAAAACAACATATCATACAATAACTTTTTAACCATGTTTTCAAAAGTTATGGAAATTTTTGGGTCTTAAAGCTACTCCTCAGGCACATGTTGTGTGAAAATTTTAAAGAAAAAAAATAAAATTTCCATTCATAGTGAGCTATCCAAAATCACTATGTTGCCAAAAAACACTGTTTGGTCCTTTAGGGGTTAATGATCATGATAGTATGTAAATAAAAATGTATCATAACTCATTTATTCAACCACAATTTTTATAGTTATAAAGCTAAATATGGTTCATATAGGGAGACCCCAAGGGCCTTTCAAGGGTTAATTGAAGGTTCAATTAGATGGGATCACTTGAGCTCTCACTAAGGTAAACATACCTATGACAGGTAGAATGAGTGGTCTATACTATTGCCATTAGCAAAATGATTCAAATTTTTCTTCATACATAGACATATGTGAGAATTGAAGGAAGCAATTGAAATTTTATTATTTGGACAAAGTAAGAAGTTTTTATAAATTTTTGAAGTGTACAACCCAATTGACCCAAGATAATCTGTAGACTACCCCAAATCAGCAAAAAGGGTTTCCATAATGGTCATCACACCACCTAAAGTAGTCACAACATTTTCTAACATGGCTACAAAATTACCTAACAGGGCCATGACATGAAGGAATAAAAAAATAACTTTTTATAACCAATTTACACTTAAATTGTGTAAGTGCCCTGTGATAGTCACTAATAACTCTATGACCATCTCCTAAGATGAGATTATGGCCACAAATCAACCTTGTGTAGTCCTAATCTCATTTATTAGAAAAAATCTACCATGGGTTGATGTAAAACTCTAATGGATGGTTTTCTAGATGATTGCATTAGGTAGTTTGCCTACCATGGGCTAGTTTACCTTAAAACAAAGACTAATAATGTTCCAAATACTTATTGACCTCTTGTGCCGCGTCACCTTAGATTAGACGAGGTCTCCATCAATGTCTGGGGAGTTTTGTAGGAAAATCGGAGAATTTCCTAGCTTCTAGGAGGTGGCTCGGATTTTTCAAATTTTATCTGGAAGTGGGCCTAGAGGGTGTAAATTTTATCAGTTGATAGCCCCCATTTCCTAATGGAATTAGGCAATTAGCCACCATTTATGTTTTTCAATTTGCTGATTTCCTAAATGTCAAAAATGGGGCCAGTTTTGCATTTTGGTGGTAGATTTTTATTCCCTATCTATTTTTTTGGTTAAAGTATTCTTGTCTTTCACTTCCAATTTTTTTCTTAGAGTATCCTTGGCAGGAGTTGAACTTGGTAGAGCCCCTACCATCTTAGGGCCAAGGATGTAGCCTTTGGAAAATATAAGGATCCAAAAAGGATCTAGGTATTTTCCAGAGGCTTGTTAGTACTACAAGTCAAGAAAATTGAGTGCCACTACCATTAGTATCACCTGCACCAGATGGACAAGAAACATCACTCAGACTAGGTCCATTTGGTGAATTCAAGTAAGAAGAGGGGTTAGCAAACAAATAACAGTACTTTGTGTCATTCTTCCAAATAGGAATAACATCATTTATAATATCTTCTACCTCTTCATTACGGCCCTCTAGTGTAATTCGCAACATCGCTTCCAAATTCTTGCTACCCAACTTGTTCCTAACTCTAGTCTTGATCAGATTTTGCACACTAAAAGCATGCTCACATGTTGTTGTAGAAACACATTGTACACGAGCTAACTCTGCAAGAACAAGGAGGTTAGGATACTGAGATTGTAAAGCATGGTTCCAAGTTATCATACCCTACAAGTCCCTAAAATTCTTTTCTCTCCATTTTGTGGTACACTAGAGTTTGAAGGCAAGGAATTCACGCTTACAAGCTTCGTGATCTACAAGAGGAGGGAGAGAAAAACCTGCTTGTGAACGGTCTACTCCATAATGTTGCAACAAAGTCTCCAATTCAAGAAGGCATCAATTTTGCAAACCCACGTGTCTTGAAGGCATATTAGTAGGATTTAGGATTTTGAAATACGAAATCACATCATTGACCCTAAAATGTGCATCAAGGCCAGCACAAATTGCCTCAGCAAAGCTTTTCTGAAGTGCTAGGGCCTCTTCAAGGTCAATACCAAGTCTGGACCGCTCCAACTGAAACTCATGGAACATGTTTCCTCTTACTTGAGACTGCAACCTCTGCAAGTATGCACTATGAGGACTATAATTAGGCAAAACATGATAACCAGTGAATTAATTAAATACATTTGCATTCAAGTCACATGAATCTACTATGAAGAACATGTGAATTTGAGCAATCTCAGTGCAAACAATACTACCAATTGTTGTCACATCTACAAACTTGAGTTGAAAAATCTTGGACAACATGGCCGAAGAATGGAGAATATCAACCAAAAAGAACAAGATGTAAACAAACTTGAACTGTCCCAATTTCTCCAAAATAATTTGAGCTTGAGCTAAGTCCTTGCCTTCTATCCCTTTGAAAAAGAAAAGCACAAATTCAAGTGAATCACAAAGAGCTGTAATTGATTGCCATCAACTCAACCAACGAATTTTATGATAGCATTTCATTTTTTTCTTAGAATCAAACAATTGTTTTTGTAAGGCCATGAGAGCATGCTTCCTTTTACTGGATTTATTAAAAAAAGAAGAAATGGAATTGAGCAAGGAATCGACTTGATTGGACAAAACCTTATAATCCAATGCTTTTGAAGCATCTAGGGTTGCAAGATTAGTTCGGTGAGCCACACAATGACATGACAAGAGGAGCGGGTTCACCTCATTGCGAATTCGTGTTGCAACACCTCCTTGAGAGCCTACCATTGTGCTTGCTCCATCACTGTTGAAGGCTACAAACTTTGTAAGATCAAGACCCCACTGCTGCAGCTGAGAAATGATGTAGTCAAAAACAATGGCAGCATCTTTTTGGCCCCCCTGCAATTGCAAGAGCCCTAGAAAAATGGTTACATGCAAACCTTCTTCTACAATCGTGGCAAACATGACAAGATGGCCTGTAGCACTGATATTGGTTGATTCATCAACCATAATGCCTAAGAAACGTGAATTCCTAACCCTACAAATAATCTTCTTCTAGATTACTACAAAAATAAACCAAAGAAGATCACTACAGGCTTTCTTGTCCTGGTACATGCTGGCAGTTATCAGAGCTTTCACAGATAACAAAAATTGACATAAAGCAGGAAATTTGGCATAGGGTAGTGATTGTTTCCCTAAGAAGTGGGCTGCTCGAAAAAGAGTTTGCAAAGGCTCATCACAAGCACGTTGACCACTAAGAATCGCCTTCTCCATTGTTTTCCCCCCGCTATTGCTCGCCCAAGCAAGACAATGGTGCTCAATTGATCTTGCATGGTCTGTGAAAGCACTTACCTTAAAGTTCTTTGACCCTTCTTTAGCATACACTGAGTGACCTCCCTTGTCCACACAAGTTTTACAGAAAAGTTTGCTCACGTGGGCAAAGAACTCCAACTATAGAAATTGGGTCGACCATCCTTCTTTCCACAAACCTTGTTCAAGTTCTACTTGGGAAGGAAGGGGTTGATCTATACCCATAGTTTCGACTGACTTGGAGCTTTCCGGTGTAGAAGTCATGAACTCCCCCGCATCAAGTTGCCGTGATCTTGCAAAGTAGCTGTCACGGATACTCTTCTACCACTTAGCCATGAAAGCTACCACAGAAGAACTATAACACAATTAGCACTCACAACAACAATCCAACAATTGATCACCCCCCCCCCAAAAAAAAATAAGGAAGGAAAGTTTGAAAACATACAACACGCCAAAAAAATGACAATCGGTTTAGGGAAGAGCATACCTAATTTGTACAAAGAAAATCACCCAAATCGCTAGAAGCGCCTCTCGGAGGAGTCGAAGCACCCTACTGCCTTCAATTTCAAAATCCACAATAGCTGCAGACACAACAAAAGAACACAATCTCATACTCTAGAAAAATTAGCACTCACTCACAACAAAAGAACACAATTTCACACTCTAGAAAAATTAGCACTCACAACAAAAGAACACAATCTCACACTCTAGAAAAATCAGCACTCACTCACAATAAAAGAACACAATTTCACACTCTAGAAAAATTAGCACTTACTCACAACAAAAGAACACAATCTCACATTCTAGAAAAATCATCATCCCAATCCCAACTAAAAAAATAAGTAAGGAAAGTTTGAAAACACACAACAGGCCAAAAAAATGACAATCGGAGGAAGAGAAGAGCATACCTAATTTGCACGATGAAAATCACCCAAATCACCGGAAGTGCCTCTCAGAGGAGTTGGAGTGCCTTGCTACCTTCAATTTTGAAATCCACTACACCCGAAATCACAAATCATCCAAATGCAAATAGGGTTGTTCTGGCGGACAGTTCGACAACACGATGAACACAACGTCCAATACGTCAAGTAGACCCTCTTGTCCGTCTAATAGAGTCAAACTTAGCTTTAAATTTTTTTTAAAAATTCACCCTGCCCGTGAGGCCACCTGGATGCCATGTGGCAGACACGTGTCTTCCACGTGGCATCCTAAAGGGGCGCATGCGGGTGTGGGCGACCTCGGGTGTGGGCGACCACGGGTGCAAGCGATTATAGATAGGACGACTTCGGGTTCAAGCTGGTAGGCGACCGCGGGTGGGAAGTACGTGGCGACTTGCAAGGCAAAGACATGAAGTTGGAGCCTAAAGAAAGTAACACCTCACAAATACCCGCAGTTGCCCCAAAAGACCCACAGTCGCCTCCTAGGGGACCTGCACACGCCCCAAAAGACCTGCAGTCACCCTCCAGAGGACTCGCAGATGCCTTGCCCAGAACCCGTAGTCGCCCTCTCTTGGACCTGTAGTCGCCCTCCAGTGGACCCGCAGTCACCTTGTCCAAGACTTGCAGTTGCCCTGTCCAGGACCCGCAGTCGTCCTATCCAGGACCTGCAGTCGCCCTGTCCAAGACCCGCAGTCGCCCCTAGATCCGTAGTCGCCCTGTCCAAGACCAGTAATCGCCTGTGGACCCGCAATCGCCCCTGGACCCAAATGCGCCCTACCAGACCCGTGGTCACTCCTCGAGATCCGCATGCGCCCCTTGCAGACTGCGGGTGCAACCAAATTGGGCTCAACAACAACAAGACTTGAACTCGCCCTCACCCGCAGTTGCCCAAGACCTGAACTCGCCTAAGACTTGAGGTCGCCCCCCACCCGAAGTCGCTCCTCATTCCCCCAAATTGAACTCAACAACAACAAGACTTGAACTCGCCCTTACCTGTGGTCGCTCAAGACCTGAACTTGCCCAAGACCTGAAGTCGCCTCCTACCCAAAGTCACCCCCCAATCCACCAAATTGGGCTCAACAACAACAAGACTTGAACACGCCCTCACCCGCGGTCGCCCAAGACCCGAAGTCGCCCCCCAATCCACCAAATTGGGCTCAACAACAACAAGACTTGAACTCGCCCAAGACCCGAGGTCGCCCCCTACCCGAAGTCGCCCCCCATTCCACCAAATTGGGCTCAACAACAATAAGACTTGAATTCGCCCTCACCCGCGGTCGCCCCCCACCCGAAGTCGCCCCCCATTCCATCAAATTGGGTTCAACAACAACAAGACTTGAACTCGCCCTCACCCGAAGTCGCCCCCCATTCCATCAAATTGGGTTCAACAACAACAAGACTTGAATACGCCCTCACCCACGGTCGCCCAAGACCTGAACTCGCCCAAGACCCGAGGTCGCCCCCCACCCAAAGTCACCCCCCATTCCACCAAATTGGGCTCAACAACAACAAGACTTGAACTCGCCTCCACCCGCGGTCGCCCAAGACCTGAAGTCGCCCCTCACCTATAGTCACCTCTATCTTAAAGTCAGATCAGTGCAGGAACCAACATACCACAAGATGTGAGCCATCTCCAACTCTAATGAAGTCAAGCTTAATTGCATCTTCCATACACTATAATTGATATGTCCTTCAATGCTCGTAGTTAGTTAATACTACAGAATTAGTCCATAAATATAGAAATTTTAATATGACTAATTAGAGAAATTGAAGAGGGTTTTCCAAACCCTAAACCCTAACCCTATACCCTAAACCCTATAGAAAAACCATGGACCTTCTCCATGTATGCCACCCCAAAAGTAATGTACTTCTATTTTTTAGGATGGATAAAATGACACACATATGAGTTGCTTTTCATTATATGTCGTAAAAAAGTTTGAACTCCTAAACCTTGTACTTGTAAGATAAAAATCATTCAAAGTGTCATTTCCTAACTTTTTTATCTTCAATAAATTGAATATTCATTCACCCCTTCAAATGTGTTTTAAATCCCCTTGATGTATCAAGGGGAGGACTATATTGAAATTCCTATGTTGGAGGATGGAAAATGAAATGATGAGGAGAAGGGCTTCCCCAAGTCTCCATTTCGTAAACCACTTCTTATGTAGATAAAAAGATTTCTTCTTCATGCATCCCACGGTGTTAGTATTTTTTTTGTACATGGTTTCCCCCAAAAGGGAAGGTCTCCTCTCAATGTACTCCCTCCAAAAATTAAAATAGGAAATGGTCATGTTGAATTTGACATGACCACGAGGGAAAAATAAAATGTCAATTAGAAGAGCTTCCCCAAGTCTCCATTTCTTAAACCACTTCTTATGTAGATAAGAAGATTTCTTCTTCGTGCATTCCACGGTGTTAATATTTTTTTTATACATGATTTCCCCCAAAAGGGAAGGTCTCCTCTCAATGTACTCCCTCCAAAAATTAAAATAGGAAATGGTTACATTGAATTTGACATGACCACAAGGATGGATGAAGGAGAAATGAAATGTTAGGAAAAAGGGCTTTTCCAAATCTCCACTTCCTAAACCAATTTGCTTTCTTTATTACTTAATTAACTTTTGATCACTTAGTATTGAATGCCTCAGTTTTAGGATTTTCTAGAGTTATTCCTTAGAAAAGGGGGGAGCAGTACTTGAAAAGTTTGAACGCCTTCCCTCCACTTTGTAAGGGGGGAAACTCAAACTCATGTTTTCTAGCGCCTCTGACCCGCGGTCGCCCCATACGCAGCCACCTCCATCGTCATGAACTAGAAGACCTCTTGAATCTGAGACCTGCAGTCGCCTCATCAGCCGCGGTCGCCCAAGAAATGACCTGTGGTCGCCCCCCTAAGCCCCCTTCTACCCGCACTCGCCCCCCCCCCTCGACCTGTAGTCGCCTTGGATTGGACCTGCAATCGCCCCGGATTGAACCTGTAGTCGCCCTCATTCTAGGACCCGTGGTCGCCCCACCTTACCCGCACTCGCCCCACCCTCAACCTATAGTCGCCCTGGATGGGACCCGCAGTTGCCTCGGATTGAATTCGCAGTCGCCCTCATTCTAGGACCCGTGGTTGCCCCACCCGCAGTCGCCCATGGTGACGTGGTGGAGGCTTTCCACGTCATTGTTGACAACCCGCCACGTAAGATAAAATTTTTGGCTGCCCTGCCCGAAAACCCTAAACCCTAATTTCGCGCTCGTCAAATTTGTCTCGTATATGCGACACTCGTCTTTTACGACATGCAACATCAGACGAACAACTCGACACCCAAACCCCAAAACACATTCGACAAAACAACCCTGAATGCAAAGATGGGCGGAAGCGCCTAGGAAGAGCCAGAGCATCCTGCCGCCTCAATTTCGAAATTGACAATGCCTGTTGAGATGAGGCTTAATCCCTAGAGATCAAATGAAACTTCTCCTTCTGAAGGAAAAGCTATGTGAGTGGGTTCTTGACTCCGTGTGTATTGTGAGTTTATCGTTGTGTACTGTGTGATTCTATCAATGTGTCACTATGAGTCTCAATGTCTCACGATTCACAAAACTAACGATAGTAAGAGCAAGGAGGAAGTGAGGAACTAAGTGAGTACGATTCATGAAACTAACGAAAGCAAGAACGAGGAGGAAGTGACGAACTGAGTGAGCCAGGGAAGGAAACTCCAACAATAGAAATTTTCAAAATAGAAACACTAAACCCTTGCGAATGGTTGAGAGTGACAATGAGTCTATTCTCACTTTGTTAGTACGTTGTTTTCAGAAGTCAGTAACGTAAATTTAATATTCTAGAAGTTTTTCAAGCCCCAACTCCCAATGGCAAAAGACAGTTGCTTGCCTACCTGCCTCCAAATTTGCATAAATGCAGACTTAACTATTTTATTAGTTTGGAAACCCCATGTACTTAAAGCCAATTACATTAGATGTTGTTAGCAAAGTATAACACACTTATACATTAAGTATACTACAAAAAATTCTCTATATATGTGAAAATAATTTCCTAAAAAGTATGTGTCTAGTCAACTGCCTGCCATAAAAAAGCATGTAAATCGGTAATTTTCCTACATACTCCTAGGACAGACGGCAAAATTGCCGAAGTTTTTTTTCCTACTCGGTCCATTTCCAAAAATCTCCTTTTTTTATGCAGAACCACTTCCTACACTTTTCTACCTTATTCGGAAATTATCAAAATCAACTTGCTAGCTCGAAACTAAGTGCCGGTACTCCCCGTACATTGGTCATAACATTTGAACATAAAGATTTAGGCTACAATTTTGTCAGTTTGAATTTCATCTTGGATCAAAGAGTGTACCAATAAAATTTTAAGAACTTTATTTTGTGAAATTAAAGTTTGCATATATTGAAAAATGAGAATAATCATTCAATTACTTGCAAATTCCAATTTACAACTATTGTATGGGATGATGCATCTACAACTCTACTAAGATAGAAGAACACATTCAGGCTCAATTACATTGTTTGAGGTTTTCTAAGCTTCATTTCATGCTCACAATAAGCTCTTGATGTTTTCATCGAATTTTAGAATATTGGCAATGTTTCAACTTTGATGCTTGTATTGAAAATCCACACAGAACAATGCCAAATACTATTATTTCAATGGTACTCTTATTTGAGATTAGGATGTCTAATGGAGTGGACAAACATTTCTAACTACAACAACAATTGCCTTATAAAACTTTTGATTGATCATATGCACTCAATAGATGCTTGTGTCTCAAATGAAGCCACCTAACATTATCAATCAATAAGGGAAGATGCACTTGATGCGATACTTCTTGTTGTATCCACACATTATAGATTTGCAAAAATTTTATGTCGATTAATGGTACATAAAATTTGTTTTGAACCTTTTTTTGTATCATAACAACTAATTCCAAGCTTGAAAGCAGGATGTTTGAGTCACACTTTATTTTTGGAAATCAATTATTATGGATTCTCTTTATTATGAACTAACAAATATATTACATTAAATTTTGATAGACATATAATTAGAACTTCTAATTACTATAACAACAAAAAGAAACTATCATTTGTGAGTGTTGACAAATATAAAGAATAACATATATCATAGATTAAATTTTCACTTATTGCAAATTCATTTGATCATTTGTTCCAAAAATTATTGATGTATTTTTTCTTTTTATATTTTTCTTTTGTTACTAAACCAGGTTTTAATAAAAATTTATCAAACTATAGTGTTGTTGACTTATTCTCATCATTCACCAAATCACCATTATCACATTATAAGTTTCAAAATAGATACAATATTACTTTGAAATTTGTTATATTACACCTTAGATATGCAACTCCCATATTATATGGCCTTGATTATAATCACTTATGATACATTTTAATTCAATCTCAAGGGTTATAATTTCTTTTAATGTAGAAATCTCTTATAGCCCTTTCAACAAGGAATCCAAAAATATAATTATATACATAAAATTAATGTTTTTTGATAATAAGTTAATAGCATTAAAAAACTAATTATATGGTTTTTATAATACATGTATCATGGACCAAGCTACCAAATTTTTCATTTTTTTAATAAAAATTTAAGATTTTTTTATTACGAACAAAATACTACAAATGGATTTCAATTTTAATTGGTTGGAACTTCTTGTACAGATTTTTAAAAATTATGCACAATTAAGTGCTTCAATTCTCCATAAGTACTGTGAAGTTTTTTTTTTTCATAAATATGAAATTCAACATTTTCTACATTTCATTTTATTTTATTTGGTCTTTAACTCACTTTTTGGTCCTTTCAATTTAATATAATTTTTACAAAAATTATCCTCTAAGCTATTTTCATGTCAATGACCCTTGTGTGTAATACAAGACTTATGTACTTGGGTATTACACTCTTTGACTCCAGTGAACACAATTTTTTCTTCAAACACAAATATATTCCATTATTTCTTTTTGTATTTATTTCATTACTTCAAGAGCTTAATCCTTGTAGGATCATTGTCCTCTTAATCGTTTAAAGACCGTGGTCAATTTGGGGGATGAGCAACCCACTTTTATTACATAACTGAAATATTAAAATAACAACATGCACATCAGTGGTTTAAAACAAAGATCTGACTGTACATATGCATTGGGCACATAGTGCATTTTACAAACATGTGTATCTTTCTCATTTATGTCTATCTTTCACTAGTAATTGCCGTATTTACAACTTTTTTTGCATTAGTATATTGAATCCCATTTCCACATACAAGTACAGATTAGGGTGATTCATGACCTAATGGATGTGGTTCATGAATCCCCACATCTGTTCCCTTTGGTTCTTCTGTGGATTTTTCACCAAACTTTGCCCACCAAGTAAAAAGTGTCCAGATCAACCACAATATGGGCGACTAGTCCTTAAAGGGTTAATGGACAAATGAAAGTTTGAGAATGTACCTACAATCTCAATTGATGGCATGCATTTAAAATACTTCTTTGTACGATGAGAGATTGTATGGAAATACAATTTTTATTTCAATTGTTACTGATGAGCAAAAATTATGCAACAAAAAGTAAATATAGCTAGTCCAACAAAAAGAAAAAAAATACTAGCAATGAAAAAATTTTAAATCTTTTTTTCATAAAATATAATCTTATCATCATAGAAACCTTTGATTTGACCTTTTTAAATTATTGATGTGAAAATTATAAAAAGTCTTGGTTTGGCGGCAATGAAAGCCTCTTTTTGAATAAGATTAGTTTTAGAACTCAATTTTGACAATTTTCAAAAAAGAAAGGTCTACAAGGTTGCTAGAATAAATTCACCATTAGAATCAACATATATGATTCAATTCCATCTTATAGTTATTAATAAATTACATTTTCTTTCCAGCGTCTACATTCTTTTGCTTAACAATATTTTAAAGAATGAAAACTTCATTTCTTTCCTTAAATTAGCTTCCCTAAACCTCAATTCAAATCTCCAACAGAAAGATTTTTACTTCAAAACTTTGTAGTGCAAAATTTCAAGTTAATTCCTAAAGGATCAACTGACCATTGAATGTATGCAAAAAACTTTGGTAAGTTTACACAAAGTCAATTCTAAATGGATGTTCATATGTTTTTGACACAAGGTATAAGCATATATCCCCTTGGTAAAAATGATTTTTTTTTCAATTGGATGCCTAGATCAAATGCTATAATCTAACAATCTACATGGGTAAAGTTCCTAAATTTTTCCCTACACATTCCCATACTTAGTAGTCTCGTACAAATATGCATGGTTGAAATTTTTCCTAAACTCTATCTTTAATTTCACTTTTTGTTCACTATCCTAAAAAGTGGCAATTTTTGACAATTATGTCTAAAATGTGTCCTAATCCTTTAGGGATTAAAAAGGTTTGAAGTCTTATAATCTAAAATGTAAAGTAGCAAAAAAGTGTTTTTAGACTTTAAACGTTATCCCCTATAGGACTAGGTCACATTTTTAGTATGCATTGTCCCCCCCCCCCTCCCAAGCCATTTCTTAGGTGAGTGAAAAATAAAAAAAATAAAAAAAATAAAAATTCAACGATAGACTACTACAGGAATGAATGGAAAAAGTTCAAAAACTTTGACAACATGACTTGAAAGATTATAGTGTTTAAAGTTAGAAAGAATTTTTTTTCCTAACCTTGCCCAATGAGGTCTACAAACTTTATCTCTTTCCAAAGTGATAATTTTATTTGTACATGATTGTTTTTTATAATTGCATCCTATATGATATTAGTTAATAGTTCCATACCTACCAAATTTCAAAAGGTAGAAGAGGAGTTATGCACATGTTGCTTGAAGTTGCCCACCTCACCCAAAAAACTTCATGCAACATAACTTTTTATCTAGTCATGTAGCTGGAAAAAAAACACTATATTACCAACAAGGCAATACACATCTACACATTGTGTAAAAATTTCAAAAAGATCCATTTGAAATTGACTTTATATAGGAACCTACTTGAATTTTCAATTGGTCATTCAATGACCACTTTGTCCTTTAGGGCTTAATATCTTGCAATGTATGTAATCAAAATATCTGGAATTTCTTCCACACATTCTTATACTAGTCTAGCTCAAGACCCTACCATTAGAAATGACAATTTTTGAGTGTTTTTGAGAAAACACAGTCATGAAACAGCCTGGGCGCCTTAGGGTTAAGGCAGGTGTGAAGCAACCGTTGCTTCACACAATCAACTGCCGACATTTGTCAAAAAATTCAAAAGTTCCTGCACTGTAAGGAATCCGAAAGAATTTGATAAAAAAATTGAGGTGATATTATGGCAGCCTGGGCGCCTTAGGGTTAAGGGGTTGAAGGTTGGAACTGTTGGGTGACTAAAGAATGCATCACAAAAGCCCAGCATGTCGAAAATGCTACGTTCACAACCCATTCTGGCTCACTTCAGCAGTAGTCGCTCATGGCGCCGTTCTCAAAAGCGACCCTGATGAAGGTCCGGACACACGGCATTGAGCACAAACACATGAGCTTCAATTAACGAGACATGCATCTCGACAGAAAATACAATGCGGAGAGATCATCACAAAGGAAGAAAATTCGATCAACATTAATTTGCATGCCAAGAGAAACAACTCAAACGACATGCCAAGCACAATTAACACTGAAGAAACTGGCAATCTGGGTTGACTCTGAAGCAGATGTAGTCATTTGAAGCCTGCCAGCTGCACTGGGAACTCAAGTACCGGTATCTGTACATTCATGGTGATATATGCGAATCGTTGCTTGAAACCGTGCGTGTGAGAAGGCTCTCCCCAGCGGAAATTCTCTCGGTTGGATTTGAACAGGATTGTAAGGTCTCCGCTTTGCGACAGAGACTCGTCGATCTGCATCTTTGCCCGCAAAATGCATGCTTGACTCAACACATTCAAGCTTCTATTTCTGAGCGCTGTAGAATTCTGGCACGGGCTGGCTACTTGGTTGGCTTGTGGATTTACGACCACACGTCCCCGAGGGATCGCTGATAGGTCCCATTCTGTCTGCACCAAAGTCAAAGATTCTCGTCCTCAAACTAGTTTTCCCTTGCACACCCAATCTTTCAATAATTGGTGGTATTTCTGTACATTGGGCTGTCGTGGAATTGTTGAATATATTTTCTGCAGCACATAATGTAATCCGCATTAACCAGTGAATGTTCGTCGCAATACACGTCAATAGAACATACGCCTGTATGGTTCGGGCCCATGGAGAATTTTGATGCTGAATCTGCCAACGACTTGAATCTGTAGATATTGACTTTTTAACAGCTAATCCACGTTCAGTAGTCGAGAGAAGGTGGGCAGTGCTCAGAGCCGACGCATATGACATGATTATAGCACAGCTGAGCATATAGTGGCTTTCACCGACTATCCCACGACCTTCCGGAATCAGGGCCAGCTTCTGGCGGGGGCCTAGGTGTTGCTCTTGTAGAACCACTTCGATTTGAAGGATCCTGCAAACACAACCACCTTGAGTCTTTGAGTTGCACAGCTTTTTGTGATTTATATTCTGAAGATTATGAGGGTAATTTCAAAACATGTAGGTACTCCCAAACAGAGCGCATCATCACTGAGCAGGTTCACATGAAGACAGCACAGACACCTCATTACAGAAATTGCAGAATTTAAAGTTTTTACTTCACATAAATTATACTGACCACGATTGGTGAAGGAGGATTCAAAGTAAGGTCTTTGCAATTCTAGAGTAGATATATGGCTATAAAAAGAGATCTGAGAAGCAGCTTACATCTGGCAGAGTCGAGGTATCTCGCAATCGACTCATAATTCGAGCCTGCAGGCGTTGAATTTCAACGTGAAGGCTGTCAACCGCATTGGGATCATCATCTAGAATCATGCGATAAGAAGATCCTTCCCCTGTTGTTTGCACCATTCCTCCCATCCCACCTTCAAAAGGGTGCACTTGGTCTCTTCCATCTATCTGACCATATCCAGGCTCCGCTATATTTCCTGGCGGTGTTGGCCTCGTCGTCGAAACCAGTGCGAAAGAAGTCTCCCAGTCAGGTTGCGACATATCTTGCCCCTGATACAACAAGACTGAGCGACTCTCCTGATCGAGCGATTCCTCGCTTGGCATCCCTGGTTGCTGGGAAGATTCAGTACCCATGTCCACGTGTGCACGTTCCTTGACGTGAGATGACATGGCCGTATGTGATGCCGAAGGCGACTCTACGCGGTAAGATGTCAACGCCGGCTGGGGCCCCCGAACTTCTGAGTCAGGTGGCTTATCAAGAGTGGGCGTAGTACCATCTTGGGGTTCAATGCAGTCGGCTACGGGAAAGGATCCAGGACCGTCAGTGAAACATGGCATCTCCCCTTGTCGGTCTTCTGAGTTTGAGGAGGCTTGAGGCACACATCCGTCTGTAAGATCTCTTCCTATCGATGTTCTTCCTTCCAAGTTTGTTCCAGTACTTTGTTGTTGTAGAGCATTCTTGGTTTCAACGTAAGTATTGCGAATGGACTCCTTCACTTTAAGAGAATGAATCCCCCCTCGTAGAGAAGCACTTGCATCATGATTGAACTGTGGGGTTGCTGACCAGGAACTTAAACTTGAAACGAACGATTTAGTCTTCAAGGCTGCTTGTTCTGTATTTCATGAACATATGCATATCACAGAGCAGAAGATGAATCAAATATTTTCCTAAAATTTTGGTTTCCATTCGCAGTCCAAAGTGTTTATGATAGAGTCGCAAGCCAAAGGTTCTATGATTGAAGACGTAGCAGAAGTTAAGATTAGATTCTTTGAAAAAAGAATTGATTTAGTAAATAATAATAAATTAAAAACCAGGACATAGTCAAGTTTTTCAATTGATTACGAATTAAAGATTCAACAATTAATCTCGACTCATCTAATTGGTGTCCAGAAAAGGACCATATTTGCAATAACATACCAGACAGAAGCTTTAGTTCATATTCCAACTTCCGTACACGACTCTCTTTGAGATCCATTGCTAGCTCTAAATCCTGTAAGTGCTGTTGCGTCTCTTGCACCTGAAATACCACTTTCATAAATACTCTTTTGCTTTTGCGTTTTCTTTTTTTAACTTTCTATGTATACGAGTTTTGAAAAATGACAAAAATCGCGTTTAGTGCAGCGTCAATGGCAAAAAAATATCTCAATGTGGTTCTAAAGAAATAGATTGTACCTCTTGCTGCTTATTACAAAGCATAGACTCCAGCTCTACGATACGTGCGTCCCTGTATTCGACAGTTTCACACAATGTGCAGTTTGCCACTGCCAATTTACGTTGCACCTCTCCTAACTCCAGCTCGCGCCTCTGTATTGTTCCAAAGCAATTTAGTGGGGCAATCAGAGCAGCATGCATCTACATACTGACGATGATCAAGATTTGACAGCAGCTAATACCAGACATTGAAGAAAGGTCTCGCAGGAGGATTGAAGCCATCGGCAATGATTACTCCCAAAAAAGAGAAGTGAACTCATAAATTCCTTACCCGGCAATTTCCCTCTAAGGTGGCAAATTGACTCTCACGGTCTTCCAATAGTTTCCTTAATGATCCAGCAATCTCAAAAGCACTTGTGAGTTTCTCTTGAGACTCATCCGATGCTCCTTCGAGTCTCTCAGCGGTTTCTTTCAAGGCCTGGGCACAGCAATGAGCCCAGTAGAATACTATTAAGATAAGCAGAGTTAATATTTATAGGAGATAATATTGTATATTATGTGATAACAAATGAGTCCAGGAAAGAATATGCTGGGACACAAAGATTAGGATAGGTCCTGTTGATTCTCATGCAGCCAAAGATCATATAAAGTTATGCAAATGTGTAATATCTGACACAAACCTTCTCGTAGGAATCAATTTGAGAATTTCTCTCAGCCAATTGGAGACGGAGCTCCTTCAGAGCCTGTTCCAAGTTTTGAATTTCCAGGGTGTGATGAATCTCTCCGGCTGTGTCTTCTGCATTTTTCATTTGGAGCTTTTTCTGTATCATTATAGTCCCAGAAATGGTGTTAGTTTGTATCAAAGAGATGTAAGATACTAAAGAATTGAAATAACGATCGCCCTTGTCATTTTAAAATTCGTTTAATGGTATTGTTCTTTACATAATTTAGATGGTATAATACATTTCGAAGACTTAAAGCAATAGCCTCGTACCCTCAAATATTGCAAAAAATCTAAGCACGAGACCATTGCTAAGAGGCACTCGAAGCCCTTTAACGATGGAACACCCAGGTGCTACCCTTTACACTGGTAATGCCATCGATCTGGTCACCATAGGACTTCAAGGTGTAGTGCTTTAGCAAGTGATAATAAAATAGTTACGCATAAGGGTCGACAATACAAGCAGACTTCGTGAGTATACCTGAAGGCTTTGAATCTCAAGATCGAGCTCCTCAGCTCGAACTTGTTGCTGCTCGATCTCACCTTGCATGGAACTTTCAAGCACGGCACCATCTTCTAGTGCACGATGAAGATCCTCCTCTTGTTTCTCCTTTTCACAGATGGTGGTCTTGAGGCATGCTATTTCTGATGCCATTGTGTGGAGACGGTCAATCAATTGAAGATTCTCCACGTCCACTGTCGTTACCTGTTGCTTTTGTTCCTCAAATTGTGCCTAAACAATGAATGGTCCAATTTCAGATAGTTTCGGTCTCGATACCTTCAAGTCATTACTACCTCACGTGCATATTCAAGATTAAGAGGACTTACAAGAAAAAGGATTATCTTCAGCAGAAACTGTTAAGAATATGTGATCTGGTATTTTGGCTAATTCACACCAACTTTCTTCATGTAACGACCTTGGTATATTTGCTTCCATTGTAAGTTTAAATTTCCTCCATTACATATGTGCAATCATGCTAGTTCAAACACCCTCTCCTTGTTATAAGCTCTTCTGCTTCATCTTAGTTCATTACAAATGCATATATTTAGTGATAGTAAAGAAATCGAAAGCACTTACCCCTTACCCTGCAGTTATGGAGTTGAAAGACTGGTTGTTGTTACACATCTCAGACAAAGAGCTTGAGGAAGAAGAAAGCAGAAGAATATATGAGGAAATTCTGTACTATGACACTCAAGAGACGATCAAACGCTTGCATTCCTCTGAATAGAGTAACGAATGCTTCAGGGAACTAGAAGTTGGTGGGTCTTCCGATCTCAGAATTCTCAGCAACTCAACTCAACGAGAATCAGCTCACATTACTTAGCAGGATCTACCGTAAATGTGAATTCCAAACATGAATGGCGTACGAAGAGTGCTCATCATCCACAATTAGGAAGTTAGGAAGTTAGGCACCTGCGCTTCCAGAAGATCCTCGTGAAATTTAGCATTTGCTAGCAGAAGTCCATCAAAAGTGGCATGCATCCAGGCATGCAGAGTTTGGATGAGTAGTGTCCGGCGGCGCCGTACTGCCAATAAGCAATCTAACTGCATGGCCTTACGCTTCCATGCCATTTGCTCCCACCACCATCTCAGTATCGATTTTGTCAGCTGTACAGACAAAAATATACATGTTCATTACTCTCTGAAGGTTGTGCAACAGGCGGGATTCCGCTGAAGTTATCAGTTCTCACTTGTTCGGCAAAGGGAGTTTGGGCTAGGATGGTTAAAAGGTTTGGGCACAATCTGGCATGTAATTTTACCTTGGATTCTTTCCGTTTTCTATATATTGCAGCCCTGTACTCCTGCTTTTTCCTGCATCGATACAAAATATCCGAATAAGTAGAGTTCATCTCGTGTGTTTGAGATCCCTAGTATATATGAAAGACTTCGCAAGAATTTAGAATAATAAAGATTCTCGAGCAGGATCTTACTTAATAGATTTGTACACATGATAGTCACGCCAAAAGACCATTGCTGCCCTTGTAAGCGCCTGGTTTACTTCTGCTGTAGCTCTCTGTTGTGCCTTAACGTAATTGATATTTTCTCTCCAGGTTTGCATACTCTAATGAAATAAGACATCAAGAAAAGCTACACATGAGTACCAGAAATTGAGCTCTATTATACAATAGCAACGCGGAAACGATGGTTTCAACACGATTTAGAAAGCTTGCACAGATTGAAATATACATAAACCACATGATGACAGTTTAAAATGTGAATTCTTTGACTATATGAACCACCTAAAATGTCTGACTATCTGACAAGTATTTGCTAAGAATCATCCTAGCTGGAAGGAATGGATATAAATATGCTTCAATGTGAACGGGCCAATGTGTTATCCTGAAGAGTTGAAGGCTAAGCGGTCGAGAAAGTTGACATTGTCTGACCGAGATAGAAAGGGCGCGAAGATAATGTCGAAAAGCCATTTGCTTATAAATGCGCAAATGCATCAGATGTTGAAGAAAATTTCGCCAGCATCTGAACACCCACTGTGCTTGTCTGTAAGTTCTGACTTGGATGGCTTGAGAATTGCGAAGCCGGTTGAGCTTCACTTCATTAACGCCATCTTGCCACCTGCACAGTGATAACCAGAAATACACCATTTACACTCGGTACAAAGAGAATAAATTCGGTTTAATTAACTAGTCTATTCATTTTGATTTGTGCAGAATCACTCCAACCAGTTTGTCCAGAAGAAACGTCATCCCATCCAGTGGAACCCGTACGACTGCAGTCGGGATGACTAGAAGAGTGAAGAACTCTACTTAGACCTCAAGAATAGATGTCTGGCAGCTTGAACTGAGCAGAGGAATGATTAAGAAAATTTAAAAACAGAGGAAGAACCACGGCGAGGTAAAAGAATCTTCAAGGCTGAAAAGACTAGCAGTCTTAATTTAAAACTAGAAGTATGAACCAAAACAACCATCACCACTGCTAAAGAATTATCCGTGAAGCAGAGAGATGACTAAACAGACTCCCAAACACCTTAACCATGGAATAATAAAGCCACCCTCATATAGGTACAGATCCAAACCACGCTTCACAAGGAAATGTAGAGAGTATACGAATGTATATGACCTGCTAAAACCGCGTTTTAAGGAGAAATTTTTGCTTAGATTGAATGCCTCTTCATATTTCATGCGGCGAACCCATTTTACATGCATTATGCATCGCCAGGCAGCTATAGCTTGCTTCATTATCATCTTGTTAATATGTGCGTGCACGGCTGCAAATTTTTTCTTCTTCGGTCGTGCATATAATTTGAGCCAGTCTTGCCACAACAAAAAATAATAACGTAAAGTCATTCTATTGTAGTGCCTCGTGGCTTTAGTCGTGAGAAGTTTCTCTTCTTTCGGTGGCAACTTCCATTGTTTCACAAGCCATGACCACGCACCGAAGTAGGCCTGCTGGCACCTCCGCTTCCAATGGTTGTCCGCCATTACAAATCGCTCTGGATTGAGGCGCAAGCGGATGATATATTCCACCCAAGCATGCATTCCATTTTTCACTCGCGCAAGTGCTTGTCTTTTCAATGAGAGATCTCCCCTTTTTTTAGCAATGGTGCTTAACCTCCATATTCTCCAGCATGCTTGAAACGCGGCCTGCAATTCTCCATTGAATTCTGTGAAATGAATAATCAACGTGTGCAGCATCGATGCTTAACCTGACCATATATCAGTCCCTTGTAATCGTTGCAAGTGAAGACAGTCCTTGCTAAACCCTTCATCCATCTGATTGTCAAGCAGAAAATGCGGAAAACATCGAAGAAGAAAATTGGAAACTTAGGGGTTGAATGTAATATATTCAAAATAATGAACCAGATGTGTCAACACACATGCTTCTACAGTGCATAAAAGTTTGATGGTGCATTTCATCTCTTCATCGAAAGGAGACAATGTCCTACCACCGATATCATAAGTTCGGGAGATAGCAGGAACTTTCAAGTACCAGAGAAAAAAAACAGTAATAGCACATTTCGAAGGGTACTAAAATACCTGGCATTGTCGGTTGTATGCTCGACGCATTATGCATGCGCGATAAGAGGCCATCCGCAAATATTGGAATATCTTTTTGCAACAACGTTGTCTGTACTGCCTTTCGGCGTGTACTACGTTAGCCCTATCAATACATTGCTCCCTGACTCCCTTTTGAAAATTTATGAAGGCCCGACGGGTGACTGATTTCTTTCCCATTCTGTCCAATTTTTGATCCAATTGCTCCTGTATTTCTATAGAGGTAAGATTGACAAGCTCTCTAGCAAGCACCATCACCCTACGATTTTGCAAGGGCTTGTGATGAAAATAGAACCTAGACCATGGAGTATCATATAAATAACTCGCTAATTCTGATACCTGTATATTATAACAAACTATATAAATCTACAATTGATGAATGATCTTCTCTCTACACAGGAACTAAATCACTCGAAGGCGTGCATGGGGTTCTCAATACAGGGAGACTCAACAGTTTATATCCTGTTACCTTTAGAATTAGGTCTCGAAGCTCATTGCTATAATCATCTGCTTTCTTCTTCAAAAAAGCTGTTTCCTCAGCAAAAGTTGCAAGCCGTTCCTCCAGTTTGGCCTTGACGTCAAGTGTGGATAAAAGCTCCGCCTGCACAGGCCAAAAGCGTAATTTAAAGTCCTATGCATTCTGTGCATTGACAAACAGAAAAAGTTGCAGTTCAGGATCCCCTGTTCTCTTAGTTCTCCCAAGCACTGGGCTCATAAATATACTCATAACAGGAGAATTTAACAGGAAGTCGAACTATTTTTCAAATGGGATGTTGCTATCGTACATAATGATGCGCGCAATGTTCTCTTTCAAGCCACTTTGTCACTTTAACTTAACATCACAAAAGCTGAACATACAAGGAAAACCAGAGAAAAACATCCACTGAATATGCCGGTTCACCTGAAGCTGATTGACTTTCTCCTGAGCTTCAGCTTTTTCCCGCAAATCTTCATTCATGTTCTGTATCCGATTTTGGAGAGCGGACCTCTCAGTTTCGAACTCCTGGACCCTTCGTTGTAGAACACTCTCCACTTCCTTCTTCTCTTTTTCAAGAGCAGTTGCTCTGAAAAATATAGTACCAATTAGAAACTCTTTACAGTGCTCACGGGGTTGCCATGCTGAGATATTAAGGTAAGAATATCACAGGGTCAGTTCATGACAACATATCGGCATCCTAACAGCGCTGGAAAAATTTGGCAAGCTATTTATGGACCTGTCAACGAAGAGCATATAGCAGCAGTCGTTTGACTAGTACGAAACAGAGACTCCGAGAGTAGTTCAAAACTGAGAACTCGTTTGACTATTACGAGAATCTGGCTCTACCTTTGAGCTAACCGACGCTGCAGCTCAAGTGTCTGCTCCATATCCTCATGGAGAGTATTAAGCTCGCTCTCAGCTCTCTCCACGTTTTCATGATTCTGTTTCATGTACAGCTCTAGCCTGCGAGAGTGTGAATACGCCACAGAGCATGATTGAATTATTTGTAAAATTGTCGCGCAGGCCCATGTCAATCATCTAGAGGAGGTATGATTGTCAATTTTGACGCACCAGTTCCAAACTGCAAATATGATAATGAAATTTCAAATGTCCCTCCTATTAGCCCTTGTCAACATACACTCTCACCATTGTCACTCATAGATCTAGACAGTTAGAGGTACTACATGAGCTTTTTGTTAACCAGACAGAGAATTTCTACCATATTTACACATCGGCATAGGCGTAGATTTTTATCTGAAATTGATTCTCAAGCTATGGTAAGTGGAATTTTATAATTGCATGTGAGACCTGCAATGGAGGGATACAAAGCTGCAAATGAGAACAGATCTGGACAAAGTAAGAGGACCTTTCTCGAAGTTGTTGATTAATACTCTGCAACCGCTGCTCGCCATCAATATGAGCTTCTAAATCAATCTGCAAAGCCGCCACTTGGCGACGCAAAGTAGCAGCATCAGAAGCGGGGGGGACCATCAAACCTTCCGCCCGCAAGCGCGGTCCGACTCGAAGCGTCGATTGATGCTGCCCAACAGGCGGGTGGCTAAGATTGCTTCCAGCCCTAGTGAGAGAACTTGCAACTGGACTCCCTCCAGGAATGATAGTAGACGTAGGCTTGCTAAATGCTACTGACTTGTTCATCCCTGGGCTGCTCCCCAAGGGACTTGTTCGGCTAGAGATGCCGGACACGCTTGAGCATCCAAAATTGTTTGCCGGAGCATTCCCCCCTCCGGTTTGTGACTGCGTATAAAAAGTAGGCATATTCTCAACTGCTAACTGAGATGGATTTGAATCAAGAGAAAACCAAGCTCAATGTCAGTCATGTCCTTTAAATCCAGTACTTTGTATCTTTAATTAAAATTTTGGAAAGTTTTGGTCCATGTAATTAAATTGTATTTAGTATGCAGCTTATCAAATTTGATGTAACATGTCCTGCAATAAGATTGACAGCTCCAATGTAAAGAGTAAGACACTAACCTAAATAAACAACCAGAAATCAAGTTAGCATGCGAAGATATCGAACGGTAGGGCAGCATACCGAGCGAGGGGAATGATAAGGACTCCGAGAATTTGAGGGTCCAGTCTGTGATTGAGAATTGTCCATCGGTTCATGCAGATATCTCTGAATTGAAGAAAGTAACCTAAATTTGCTCTGAAGCCCGCATCGATTTCTGGAGCTTTAATCGGTTCGACTGGTACAAGACTCTGCAAGTACAATTTCAAGTGCATTAACGTCCTTGATCTTTACCCAAAAAGACTCCAATGCACATGAATGCTCTTTTCCACAAATCTAAAGTGCCTACAGTAGGATCGAAGGTATCAGTTCACTCAGTTTGAAATAGGCTTACACTGGAGTTTAAGCGAGTCCAAGAGGATGAAGCTGCGGGCATTTTATGCAATTGCTCAACTTAGTGTTCCGCTCTTGAATTCCAGTCTTCACTGTCAGGAACTCGGACACACGAGCTACTGAAAAAATTCATCTTCATGAGGCCTGAGCTCCCCTTGGTGAGCATGCATTACAATCCCCTGATCTATGATTGCTAATTTGATGATAATGGATCGTTGAATAATCCACTTCCCTTCCGGTAAAAGTTCGCGCCAGCAGCGCCCACTGCAAATTGGGAAGGAAGCGCAATTTCTGAGTTTCGAACATCACGCAGACACATGCACCTCCCTCCAGCTTTGATGATTGATCAAAACTTGACGTATCCTAGTACAGCAATGGTAGCCATAGACGAATTAGGATCAAACAGAACAATGCCGTAACTAAAGTGGCTGCAAATACTGAAACCTTCAAATATTCAGAGAACGCGAAGTTCAAAATTCTCTCACTCTACGTTAGAGGTTCGAACCTTATCAAACCACAATCCAACCCTAAATTCACCTTCCTCAGGTCTTAGAACCTGTTGACGCGCCAAAAAAAACGTAATCCTCAACAAAAATGCCACACTCCTATTACACCATTTGACCTAATCTTACAGATCCAGCTGCATACGAATATCCAATAAACCCTAACTTACACCAAACTGGTCCCTCGCAATTTCAACTTCCCCGCTCAAACTCTCCCCCTCCCATTTCCGCCAACAACTAATTAAAAACCCTCACTCCTCGATCAACAACTAGCAACTTCCAAGCTCATGCAGTTACTGCAAAATCAACACGTCCTTGTACTCCCAAAGAATACTGCCACTCTACTTGCAAGCATTCCATGATGGAAAAAAATCACGAAACACAGATGCATTCAAAGCTCGGTCCCCACACCTCCGATCCGAAGTTTCAGAAAGATATAAATGAATATCATGTCTAATTATCTCCCTCAGTCGAAAAATTTAAGTCTGAAAAACTTGGAGCAGCGATTACTTGTTTTCCAAACTCACTTCGGATTTCGGAATCGGGTAGACCTTGATCGTGAGCTTCGATTATCGAAGATTGGCGCAGAGGTCCAAGAGGTCATGAGATCGTTACAGACGAACTCAAGGGCCTGCGAGTCCAAAGGGGAAAGCATGTGAATAGACGGCGGTTAGTCTCCGAACAGTGACATGTTCTGCGTGGAATCCGACGTGGCTGATGGGTTGGTGAAAAAAGCCGAGTTGGAATCTGAGTTGGAATCTGTTGAAATAGGAGGGGTCAAAGCGGTGAATTGACCCCCTCATTGCCCCGCAGTTTAAACACTTAAACTTTTTTTATTTGCAACACATGGTAAAATTTGCAAATTTTGAATTCATATTTGCAATCAAAGGGCCTGTACTCTGTAGCGGAGGTGAAGAAATAACAAAAAACGTGGCACAAAATAGGGGGCAATTTTTTACAATTATCCTTCTATAGGGCAATGAGGGGGTCAATTCTCCTTGGCCCTGCAAGGTACGTTTAGGGGATGGACTTCCTTGTTATAAATCATTAATAGAAATTGGGATGAATGCTCTTAGATTTACATGGATGATCTTAGAATATCCGTGGTTACAAGTGCAATGTGACTTACAAATGTATATGAAATTTTTCAGTTGCTATGGTTTACGAAATCATGTGCCTTCAATAAGCTAATTGTATATAATTGTGTCATGTTTCTAAAAATCAAACCAAACATTTTCTTGCATAGTATGAAATAAAGTCTTTAATAAAAAGGTTGATTTTGCATATATTTATTTCCATCCCTTTGAAAATTTATATATGTAATATTACATTACACAAATTATTTATACCAATCCATAAATTTAAAAATAAATAAAAAGAAAAATTATTTTCTCTATGCAAATTATACAAATTGATGCAATAAATTGAGTTAACTTTTCAAGTTTGAAATGCTACAAAATAGAAATCATATTCCCAAAACAAATTGGTTATAAATGTTAGTTCAATTAAGTAAGTTAATTTAATTGGTGTTCCCTATAGTAATAACACTAATATGCAATACATTGAGAAATATGGAAATTTGTATTAGTGACATGGTACTCCAAAGTATTCTAGATCAATTCAATACATTGTTGTCCACGCTAATTTTTTTCAAATTGTCCCAAATAGTATAATTTTCATTCAACTTTCAACCAATTTCCATTTATTTATTTCACCCAATATCTTATAGTTTCATCCAAATGTGTAGACTAATTAGATAACATTCATCAATAATTCATTCAAATAGTATTAGAAGATCTTGCACCATTGAAACCCTAGAACTAATTAAATTAATTTGTATACAAACATGATTTCATTTAATTTAGTTTCAAATTTTCAATACCGAATACAAAAATAATGATAACATAATTATTTTCATAATTTGTTATAGCAAGTGGGATAATATTAAAATCTTAGGTCCAAAGAGATACTAGTGGAATTCAATTTTACATTTATTGAATCAATTTGATATTCTTCTTTCTATATTTTCAAGAGCTATCTATAGCATAAATGGCTAATTATATGGCTAATATCCAATCATAACACAATTGGATAATTAGCTATTTTCTTCCCCAAAATTTTCAAATTATCAAAAAGAGGCACAACAAAAAGTGAAAGTGAAAAAAGAAAAGCATAAGGTCAGAGATTAAGTCTAAATTCTCTAAGTTTAAAAAGAAAATTATAACTTCCTCTGTAACTTCTAAAAGGAGACGTGATAAATCTCCTGTAGTTTGTATGCTCACTTCAACTGCAAAAGTTTCTTTAATTTCAGACTTTTTTTCAACTCTGGGTTTTGAGCCACTGGATTTAAATTTAGGAGTTTCTTCAATTTCAAGAATTTCTTCAACGTTGGAGTTTGTGCCAATGGATTCAACTTCAAGAGTTTTTTCAATGTCAGAAATTTCTTCAACTTTGGGGTTTGAGCCAATTGATTCATATCCTGGAGGATAATCAATTAACTCGAATCCTGACTCAAAATCTATCCATTCAGACAACTGAGAATTATCAACAGTCTCTGCAAGAGACTTGTTTTTGTTTCTTTTACCCATCTTTGCAAACCTCTAGATGAAAACCAAAACATGCAAATGAAACAAAATAAATATGAAAATATAAAGTCCTGAATCCCTTTATATACCCTACCTTTGTTTCAAAACAAGTAAAACGTAAAATAAGAAGTTATTAAAAAGGTAAAAGCCAAAAATGAAATCATTGGTAAAGAGAAAGGTTAAAGTAAAAGTCAATACTAATGAACATTGCAAATTGTGCAATAACAAGTTACAGGACAACGAGCTCACAACTGCATTGAATTACCGTCTGTAGAATGGCACCAGGGAACCTAACTCTAGATTTGCTTCTTTCAAATCGCAGCTCTAAATTGATCTCAAAATCGTGTCAATGGCTACATCCACCTCTATTGGAGCGAATTGAAAAACAAAATCAGAATCACTGCAACTACTATAATAACCGGGACGAAGCTCACAAGGTACAGGAAGCTAAAGCCCTGCAATCAACAACCAAGTCAACCGAATTTCAGAATGTTCACAAATCCAACGCTCAAAACCACTGTTAATTTGCTTATGATCACAGAGACAGTCCCACATCAAATCGTTGGTCACCACTTCAATTATTTCTACTTTTTAAAAATGAAAATGAAAACCATCACTTCATTCCAATTTTAATCACTTATGTGTTCCTATGCATAGGACAAATACTTCTAAGTCAGGGTCTGGCATAGGTCAAGCTAATGTCTCGCAAGGTGTAGGAACAGAATTTTCAATAAAAGTATACTATTTCAGGAATTTTTACATTCTAAAGATAGACATCATCATAGAGAGAAATTTCATAATCATAGGGAGGTCTCCCTGCATTCGCAGTGATCCTCTGGAGGCCTCTCCATGATACATAGCCAACACATTGTCTGATCGCTGTGAACATAGAGAGCCCTCCCCGGTGTTGCCTAAAAGTTTCTAAAACAGTCTACTTTTACTTACTGAAAACACTGTTGTAGTTTTATTTTAAGGAGAAGCTGAGATGGGAGGCCTACCACGACAGGAGGAACCATGTCACTGAGGTCCTTTGGCGCTTCGCCAGATTCAATCTCGGCTGCTGCATCCCAGTCGAGCTTGGCCCTCTGTGCAGCCAATTTGGGGTCCACTCCGGTGGGTGTCATTTTGGCATAGGGACTAGCTAAGGGGTTCACTTCAGAGATCTCATCCTGTAAAACCATGCCATCCAAGTCAGCAGAATTGGAAATCAACAAGACATTAAGAGAAGAATTGAATTCTTCTTAGAAATGCACCCTTCTCAAAAAGGAAGGAAGATAGAGGAAAGGACCTCAAGGTTAGGCCAGTTCAGCATCTCCTTTGTCAATTCACGTAACACCAACCGGTCCTCTGGTACACGCCCCTCGAAGACCTTGGAAAAAACAAACAAATGAAAACATCAAAGTACTGGCATGAATGGGCATCTACTGATGTTGAGCCAGTGTTGTGAAGTAAATTGAAGAGTTATATATTTGGGGGAAATGGAATACCTCTTGGAGTGCATTGCCCATATCCTCTTTAGAGCAACCACGCTCATCCTCAATGCCCAGTTGCCTTCGTCGTTCCACCTCTCGTGGATCTTCTATCATAATTGTCAATCTAACCTGTGCAGCTACTTCTAGGTTAGATTCACGTAACAACCAAGTAACACAAATTAGCTAACTGAATTGTAAGGTCCATTAGCTAGTTGTAAATTGACTATTGTGCGCTGCACTCGCAAGGCAAGTAATAGGCTCTCAAGTGAGCTACTTGCTGTTACTTGCTTGGTGCAGGCAGATTGAATTTAATTAGCACATTGAACCATTGGTACAGGCACAGTTACTTTACTTGTTCCAAAACGGGGAGTTAAATGAACTGGTGAAAATGAATGCAAATTCGTTGCAAATTACTTAGTGGGAGATAGCACGGATTTGCTAACTGACCTAACTTGACACACCTTAGGGGGAGGATATTTCGTAACTACCGTAATTCTAGTAAGCTAATTGGTGCGGGCAAGGCCTAAATGAGGTTACCCTCTGCAAATCAAGGTAAGCCAAACTAGGGTTTTGATTCAGCTTCACAGACTAATTTGAATCTAGAAGTACTCTCAACCAGGAATGCATGGATTCTAGTTATCACAAACATCCCAAAATTCTAAATAGAAAATAGAATGTCGCAAATTCTGAGGCAGCACATCATTTATAACTCGGATTGAAATCAGATATGTGAACCCAAATGAAAATGAATCCGAATCAACAGAAGAAAATTATACAGAAGGGATTCCAAAATAAACGTCCTGCAAAACAAAAAGACTGACTCACTTCATTGAAGGTCATGTCCCTTTTCTTCTTCAAAAGCTCCACAACCTGCAACACAATTGACATTCAAAGAAATCAATACAACACCTTCCAGTAGGCCTCCCCGAGAATCAGATTGTTCAAAAGACCGAGAACCCTAAATCATTCCTACCCGAAGAATTTCGCTGATATTAGCTTGGTCCTCTTCTTCTTCTGGTGTCAACGCTCTGTCTTCGGTCGTCACGCTACTCTCTGAGCTTTCTTCTGCCATCGCTCTAATAACCCTAAGGCGTCCGAAACCCGAATTGCGTTGCAAGAACCCGACATTTTGAAGTCGTAGAACATTTGCAAGACTGCGTCCCTGTCCCAAGGGCAAATTCAAATAACTCCTAGAGACAAACGGCCTTTCAACCCCTAACCCAGAGCTAGCACCATATCTGCGAGAAGCTCCTGTGAGGCTCCGAGTTCCCACTGCACCCCCCACCAGAGTAGCTCCAACCATAGCTCCCAAATTCACTATCCCCAAGAAGCTATTGCTGTTCTTCAATTCTTATTATTGTGCTGCATAATGGTTGAAAATGCCAAGTCCTAAGGAGCTTCAGAAAGCCCAAGCTCTTCACGACACTGGCTCGTCAAACTCAACAAGAGCAAAACGAACAAGACAAAGAAGAGCAGCAATTTGGGGTGGAGATTGGGTTGCCAATCTGGAATAAGAGATTGGTAGCGCACGATTCCACAGCAGGAGCTGTGTGGGTAGATGAGCTGATGTGGCACAAAAAGAGGTGACGTGGAAGATGACATGGTGAGAACGGATTCGACATTTGGAGTGTTGACCTGTAACGAAGTTTCATTCGTTTTGGGAGTTGGGCTCAAGGGATTTCACGGCAATCCTAGTTGCATGTTCTTGTAAAATATCGGCAGAAGTGAGGTAGCAGTGTACAGGTAGATCAATCGGAGGATCTTGAGGATTTTTCGATTTTCGTGTGCTTGAAGGCGAGTTCTGATGAATTTGGAGTCTTTGATTTGTTGTTGTCGTTGAAATTTGAGGTGTTTCGGTGGATGCTGCTTGTACGTTTTTGTGCGCTCTGCTTTAGGGTTTAGGGTTTGGTGGAACCATAACCAATAGATGCCCTTCGATTTTTTTGGTTTCAGTGCGTTGGAATTAGCGATTGTGCTGATAGGTGATATGCTGTTACCGTAGTAAACGTTTAGGAGTTTTTTCTTGATGAGAGTACATATTGTTTTCGGATCAAATTTGTAGATCTCTCACTAATGATGAATTTTCCTTGATGCAGGACTGTGTTCGAAGTAGTATTTCTTGCAATTAATGTCGATGGCAGTAGTGCGTGCAAATGTGCGTTGGCTAGGTCCAAGCGCTTTAGTTCCTTGTGAAGCCAAGAGCTGCGATGTGGGATCGTCCTCTGCAGCAGGTTTGTTTTTTCAACCGCAGCAAATCTATAGCGGTCAGAAAGGGTATACGTCTCTCACCTGCCGAGCAGCGTCTGGCGGGTCACGCCGAGATAATGAAAAAATCCTGGCGAGGCAGAAGAATCGCCGAGTACGTGAGTATTTTGCTGCCCTCTCCTCTTCGTTATAGTCAGCAGGAAATTACGTCGCCTCTAAAGAACCAAGGATTCATAATTTGAAGATGACTAATTTGCCCAAATTTTGAAAATATATTTCAGTTGAAGGCAAATTTTATATCATAAGAATCGGTGAAAATCACTTGGGAGAGTCTCAGTAACTCGCCTAAAACCCTAATTTGAATTCATCAAATTCGATCAATTTCAATTCAGCACCTCTGGAATCCTTGAATCGAGTTTTCTGAATTCTAATTAGGGATTTGAGGGTGCTACTGTGACCTCCACATTTTTTGTGTTAGCCAAAAGATAATCAAATTGGACTGAAGAAAGTCCGGGATGACTTCTGAAAACATGAGGCGTACTTTGTGTTTCTTGATGCTCTAATCTCAGACTGTCCGGAATGTTGTGATTCTTCAGCTTTGTGAGACTATCGTAGTCTCTTGAAGAAATTCTGGGTTTGTAATGGAATTGATTGTTGAGGATTCTATGATCCAGGTCACATGAAGGGAGTGACGCCCTCCACCCCAGACCTAATCAACACACTGGAGTCAGAAAAGAGGGACCAAGCAAAGCTTGACTCACGGCCAGCTGAGGATGGAGAGTACGACTACGAGTATGAAAATGTGGAAGACCAAGAGGAGCTCGAAGACTCCGACACTGCAGATGTTCGTCCTGCTTAGTGTCAAGTTCCTTAAACCATGCATATACGAATCTGTCCTATTTGCACATAGTTTTAATATTAGCTTTGAATTTTCTTGGGTTTTGCTAAGAGCAAATGCAATACAGTGCAAGTTTTTTTGTGATTCTTGGGGTTGTATTGAAATAGTTATGAATTTTCAAATTCACTATGGTGTCTGCTTAGACCGTGCACCAGACTATACTTTTTCCGACCTTGCTTGAGAAGGTTCATACCAACGCACTTTCATGAATGGAGTCTCAGCATGGAGCAGATTTCTTTGTTTACTTGAATGTCATTGAGTGAAACAATAGATGTATGATTTAAGGAGTCAGGTGGAATTGGGGCGTCTGCCTTAGCTGGAGCCGACCAGAGCTATTGACTCAGCCGACATCAGAGGTGGACAACGTGAAGGAGAATGCTGAAAGATGCCAATAGCCTTTGCTACGAATTGCACAATGAGGCTGGAAAGATGTATGGAAAAAGGTGTTGCTAAAAGGTGGCAAATCTGTCTCCAACCAGGTGATGGAAATGCTAAAATCGTGGGGCTGTGCCTATTCACTTGCGACAAGCAGGAGTGAGAATTGTGAATGTTTTTTGTACGAGCAAAGAGTGTAGTTATGAAAAGTCTTTTGAAAGAAGTAAGTGTGGAACATAGCAATAGAAGATGGTATTGAACGACTGAAGGTTAGCATCGAAGATCAGTTTGACAGCGTGTGAATTGGATGTGTATATCGAAACTGGTTGATTTGTTGTAATATAAAGCTTTTGATGCAAAGTTCATATTGAGGGAACGTAGCCATGAGGGTGTAGAAATACTGAATGAAAGGGACCATGCGCTGAAATGGTTTCAGTTTTAACAGTATTTTCAAGAAAATTACTCTTATTTCTGCGTACAATTTTATGAACCTTTCAAGTGTTTATAATTGCATTAGCTTCTCTGAAACTCCTAGTTCGATTCGTCATCTCCTCATGTACTGTAAAGTGGCAATTGTAAATCAATTAATTTTCTTCTTTTATGCGTCACACAAGAAATGTTCTTAGATGTGCCCGAAAGCAGTGCACCAAAACAATCAACACCCGCATGCTTTGAAAGCAACTGAGCTCACCTCGAAATTGCTCAACAAGTCTACTCCAACAAAAGGAAACGTACGCCAGCAAAGAAAATGTGAGTCCTCAAAGAATTGAATTGATTGAATTTAAGAAATTTTACTAGAATACCGATACTCAACTGCAGGTGTGAGGGTATATGTGCTCTGTACAGTGCTTGGTATGCACCGTCAATTGACACATGAACAAGTGGCTGGAATTGGCGGTACTTATGAGCGTTGTACAAGTATGTCATTTTTTATATTCCTATAATTTTGGCATAACTGCTTAACTGGATAAGGGTTGTATAATCAATTATTCTTTAAAAATGAGACCTTTTACCAAATAATTACGCATATTCATACCTGGACACGTACACATGTAAACCTAACATGTCTGTAAAATATTGGTATTGACGTCCATCCTGGTACTGATTACAGTTTTGGGGGATGGTCTTCATTGTCTTGGAAAGCCTGGGTGTTGACAAATGCTCTTTGAAAGCTCCCTGCTTGCTTTGAAAAGGAGCGAGTTCGTGTGTACTGCATCGGTAGGCATCGTTTGGCTTTGGGTTTTCCGAGCTTCGGAAATGTGGATTCTTGGGAAAGCTCGAAGTCAAATTTTTTAGGTTTTATTCCTTTTTTGAATTACGTTTCTTGATGGGAATTCTTTTGAAGTGTCCCGACACCCAAAGGCCATGTAATCTCCAAGAGGAAAATAGAGACTTCGAGAAGGGGATCTTACTTAGTTAGAACTGGTCCAATTCACTATAATCCGCCAGGCATTCTAATGAATATGACGTACTTCTGTTTGAATAATATTGCAGCGTATCAAACTCAGCGGAGAACCAGCTTCTGCCGTTTTCACATCGACTTATCCAACTTGCCAATGTAATAAAAAATAACAATCGGAATAATGCCATGGCAGAATGATAAACATGTTGATATATATTCACACCCAGCCTGCAATTTTATAGAATGGTTTATATGAATGAAATCAACCCGTGCAAGCTACGTAACGTCGGTGAGTAGAATTCATTCTACAGTACTTTGTTTTTTTCGTGTTCTGTTTCAGAATTCAGTTGTGAAATCAACACTAGAGAAGATGCTCCAGCCGCAAAGCCACACCGCAGTTCATACTTATAAAGAAAAGCAAGTTGAAACTGAAGTGATCTGCAAAGATGTATTTATCACTCTGACCTCAAAATCAGTGAAGTTGTTACACTAACTAAATACAAGCGGACACCGCTCAGATCAGAAATTCCTGCCTTAGCTTTTCTCTTAGCTTGACCTTGCAAATTGACAATTAAGTCGGTGATTGTCATGTAGTTGCTTCTTTTTTCCAGTGAGATCCTAAGCATGCCGGGATGTTGGTCATTGAATGCAAGTCCCTGTCACAGTCAGCTTCCGAAAGGAGCACGCCCCTCAACACTATCCGCGTTCATGTGGTGTAGTTAGTAAGGCACATGGGGTGTAGTTAATATGGGCACTTTCCTGTATCAAAAGCTACCAAAATTGATATCAATCAGATGGTCGGAAAGGGGGAACCATCAATTTCATTTAATTGGTGGAGATTCACAACCTTGACACCTTTCGAGGTCGGTCATCCTAAAATTAAAATCTGTATGATCGAGTCCTAATTTTCGGCGCTTTGTGCAGATTTTGGCAATTGTGTTACACTACGCCGCTCTGAATTGCACCAATATACTGTACAGTAACAAAATTGACTTTGGAATCAGTGAAACTGATTTCAATCAAGATGTAACCATGGAAACAGATCTGGAAACTCGATCTCCACTCAAACCTAATCTTCATTCAAGCTCCCCAAAGGGCCAGAACTATTATTATTTTTCTTTCTTCTGTTGTTGACATGCCCTTGAGGAACGTGCTCTGAACACTGGACATGTGAATCTGACACAACCTGGTCGACATATCAAATCTTAGTTGACTGCTTAATTCAACGTTTTACGACCACCAAAGGGCAGATCGAGATGGGTCTATAAATTGGGGCCTCAGGTCATGCTCGTGCAGTGAGTCTGCAGAGCAAAAAATTGAATAGGATAGTCCCTCAATCTTCAAGCTCTTTCTTTCTCTCTCTCTCTTTCTCTCTCTCACCAGGGACAGCTACTATCAAGCATTTAACCAGAGTCAGATCTTTTCCCTGACACCGGGCTCCACAGGTTGAATAATGCCGCGCGTTTCCGCGTATGCTCTTGCTTGTGTCAACGATTGTCCATCATTTCTATCAACAATTCTTCGTGCATTCAATGCTGTGTCCCAAATGTTTAACCTTGCAGTCCATGGTAACGATTGCATATTAGCGACAAATTAGCCCATAATTCATGTGCGTGGCTTCTCTGAGTTGATTCATGTCAACTTTGTTAATTAACTTGCTAAGTTCCAGAGTGCCAAAAATCAGTTTGGTTTGAACTGTCCAGACTCTGAAATCAAAGTAATGTCAATACCGTTAATATCCGTCAAATTTCGCGACTCTGGGCACTTTTCAAGTTTCAAGCCATCCGTCAAATTTCACGACTCTGACCAAGAAATATATACTGCACCAATTTGACAAAATTGAAGATAATTAATTATGTCAAAGTAAAGATTTGAGGTTTCAGTTGGGGAGCTGAAAATTGCTCCCCAGTTTCATTTGGGCGACTTAAAACTTCACTAATTGTAAGCCTTTACGTACAATGGGCGCCCAGTTCACGGAATCCAGCAATGTAACGGATAAGAAGATTCATGAGTGCTCTCGGTATGATTAAGATGGTATTCTGACGACGGTATATGACCGTCTCTTCTACCGAATGCTTCTTTCATTTTATTTTATTTCATTTCATTTCATTGATGAAAGTCACAATCTATGGACATACGGTTGCCACTTATCACGATGTCGCCCAAAAGCAGGTGTGACATGGAGTGGGCCCTTTGATTCTTGCAAAACAGCTCTTTCGAAAGAGACCTGGTACAATAAGTGTGGACTGCAATTGCTCTCCTTGAAGTTAAGTGTCACAGACTGGCCACTCCAGTTTGCATCGTGCTAGATCAGTCAAATCAATTTCGACATTATGTTTTCCCATTGTAAGCAGACATTGAATCCTTGATATACATTTTAGCAGTTAACTCATGTATGAAGTAGGGGACGGCGGGTGCTCTTGATTCCCTAAAAAAGCTTCCAGAACTGCACAATCTGCATTAGAGTTCGTATAATTCAGCAGTGCAGCTTCTTTGCAGGCAGACATACAACGTAAGATGGGATGTAGTATATCAATGGTATTTGAATTAATCATGAATTTCGTTTTACTGGAAAAATTTCATGATATTAGCACTCCCTCCTGAAGATACACCCCCGGAATTTTAAACCCATACCAGTCATATTCCTTAGAGCTTTGTGCAGTTCAAGAATGTGACAATTTCGGCACACTGAATCACGCCTCTAATTCAAAATTGTTCTAATATTTACACTAAACAAACAGAGGGCACATTTAATGACATCTGAAAATGATACCACTTGAATGTGATTCTTAAGGTATCGATTCCTTAACACCAAGGATGTCATTTACATTTCAAAAAAACTCAACTAAACAGCATCCTAAGTTTCATCAATTAATAATCGACACCCGAAGGATGATATACAAATAGGTGGTGCCACTCCAGGGTGTCAATTGTCAATAATTTCTTCCCCCTTTCCCGACTTATGTTAGAGCTCACAACTCTGGTCTCTAAAGCGCGGCACTAAATAAATTCAAAATTGACGTTAACAAGACGAAGCCTGTAAGTTGACAAAACGATCAAGTAGTAGCCAGGCATGATTTTGAAGGTCAGCAGTACTGTAGATCTAGTCCCGTTTTGGCCCACCTTTGACACAGACGGGGCGAATGGAAAAAATCTATGCACTGCAGTCCTCAGTTGCTGCAAAACCGATTTCCCACTTGCTGCATGAGCCGGCTGGGACACAGTCAGACAAATTGTCATGTCGTTGTTCTTTCTGATCCAGAGAACATGGGAAAGGTCGGAACAACTTACAGGGTAACACAAGGTCCCACCAGATCATTATGGATCATTCTGGAACGCCACAATGCAATGAATCCCTGCAGGCAAGCTAGACAGCTAGTTGGATGTACACAGGTGTTCTCCAGCACGCAAAAGCAAAGTGGAAGTGCACAAATTTTCTATGGATTGCTCCCTTCCAATTAAGATCAGCAATTTGTTTGGAACAACACATGTATCCTGGATTCCTTGCAGGCACCATTGAATCGATATTGAAGGACTCCTGAAATTAAGGAGCTTTTGTGGATGGCCACAACTACTGCTTAACATCTAAATATGAGAAGTGGTCAACGTAATGCCGCAATTCTGAAAAGGGCTGTGCGGTCTGATCGAGAACTTTGACATTGACTGAATTGATCTCGAGATAATTTCACATCATCAACGAAACCACAAAAGTTAGAAGACGTGACTGCGGAAATTCGTATTAATGTAACCTAATCAATTCTAAGTATGTGTTATGCTGAAATTCTGCGAAATGATTCTGCAGTGATGCGCCCTTTGATATTGATTGATTCCTTCGAATCAAACATCGGTTTTGTTAAATTGGAGGAAATTCACGACTTGGGCACTATTCTAGCTAGGTGGGCGCCGGAAACCGTGAATGTATTTACTTAGGTTATAGTTTATATTCTATACATAAATCCATGTTGATAGCTTTGAGCAGTTGAAAGTCACAAAGATGGCCCTTTCAACTGCGCCACTACAACGCGGAAATTCACGTTATCATCAACCCATTTTCCAAAATCCATTAACGGAAAACGCACTTTCAATTAAGTACTTGAAATCTTCTAAAAGTTTGAAGTCCTGCACCTCTGAGCATGTATTCCGCCATTGATTCCTCCCAATCACCAAAAGATCAACCAAAAGATCATTCGACAAAACTACTCCAAATCTTCGAAATCTTTGAAGTAAATCCAACATCAGAGCACTTTCAATTGACATTGACTGATTTTCCACCTTCAAATCATGATCAACCAAAAGACAAAAGCGGAAATCCTTTTCAAGCTAAAGTAAGAGTTGTACTAACAGCAACTCGACAGTAATCTCTTTCAACTTCGAAGACAGTTATTGATTACTCAGTCAGTGCAGCAATTCTATCACCTCGACCTGCAAAAAAACATTGATTCATATAAAATCAATGATGCTAAACTTGATTATGTCTGAATGATGCTTCGAATGTCGATGTCTGATTAATGAAGTGAAGCAGTGGTTAATTAATTAAGCTGCAGGACTAGGGGTGATCGAGTACGTATCAATATGTATATATATATATATATATATTTATTAAGTTTGGTTAATTCCATGACATTTGAAGTTCTCTTTATCAGGACTTTCAATCAGTCAGGACTTGTATAATTAACTGCGGTGTGGGGGAGGTCGTTATCATCTTGCCTCCACTGGCACTCAGTAAGTTACCTTAGCCCGATATGCTGTCACGCTTGTAGCGTTGTCACCACTCGGAGCAAGCGATTGCAGCTGCACGGCCCTGCCCTTTATCAGTGACACTCCACCACTTTATGGACCACCTCTGACAAGGAACATTGCAATCATTCTCATTCAATCCAAATTTCAATCCACACTGTTGGGGATTCGCATTTTGGCTTCTTCTAATTTGCAAGCTAGCTTGAGTGAAATATAATTCAGAAATCTTCAATCGAGCTCCTAGCTGTTCCTTGTGTGTGTGTTTTGGCCTTGCTTGTATGAAAGCCAAAGTTTTGTGAGTTTCGGCGTGGAAAGCTTTTGAATGAATTCTATGTGCAAAAAAGCATTGGATTCCAAAACTTAGGAGAGGTTTAGATGAGTGTAACGCTTGCTCTAGTTAAGTGAGCGAGGTGGGCATTAATCAAAACGAGGGGTTGCCCATTGCACTGCCGTGAATTGAAATCTGCCGATTTGCCAATTTGATGAATATCAACTTGAAACTTTGCTTTTATTTTACAGTATGCTGGCGCATTTCAGAGTTGCAAAAATTTTGCACAATTGAACTCTAAAACTAAAATGGAGCTTCAGGTGTGTGTGTGTGTATATATATATATATATATATATATACTACTCAAGGTTATTCAATTAGTGTGCAAGTTCACCTGGCAACAATGACATTAATTTTTGGAAATTCTGTGAATTCGTGCTCAAGGCATACTAATATGGTCTGTGAGGAAATGATGAACTTGTTATGAAATATCTGAAAACTTCAGTGAAAACCTGAGTGAAAACCTTAGTGAATAGAGTGATAAAAAAAAGTAGTGAATAAATTAATTTGAAATATTGTGTTGTGACCAAACAAGATATCTTTCTAAAGAATGATATGGAGTTTGAGTGGCCTATTGAACATTATTGAAATACCTCACTTTGATTCATCAAAATTGAATTAAAAATGTATAAGATCTATAAGAATATCCAAAACCAATAACCTAAGAAAATTGTGTAACAAAATCCTATATTTAATGATATCAAATGAACAATAACAATATATAGTGTCAATTTTAGGTGCACCGTTGGTTTAGGATATATTAGCATCTATATTTATGAGAAAAAGGATTATACCGGCGTTACAACCCTAATCTCACCAACTCATTTGAAAGAAACACAATGGGACTTGACATCATGTACAAACACTTCATTGAAAAAATAATTAGATAATTATGTAAGAGTGTAATTACGAAACTAATCAATGTTATGGCCAAACAAGATAATTTTCTAAAGTTGTGCACCTTGAGAAGATTATAGAACATTGTGGATATAAAGTCAAGGACAAAAAGATTCATTCCTCATTGAAACACTCCTCGACATAGTTAATATTTCACCAAAATTTGCAAATGACTATATATTCTAAAAGATATGAAAAAGAAAAAGAAAAGTGTTAAATTTTGAGGCATAACAAACAAAGAGAAGCAACAGTATTAAAAAAGAAATTTAATTTCAATCACCGTTCATAGGCTCCAAAGGTTGTTTTAAATCCACCACTAATCTACCACCTATTTAATACTCATCCATTCTCAATCTACAAGACACCCACTTGATTAGAAGCACTTTCAAGCTCTAAAGAGTGGTCTAGAGCCGAACAATGTTGTTAGATGCTAATGAGCATGATACATTCCTTAAGACTTTTAGGTGTAAATTTGCTTGGGTAGGGGATAAAAAGATGGTAGGGCAATTACCTACACCCAAATAAAGTTTTAATTCATTTTTTCCTCTTTTCTCAATCAATCTTTCAAAATATATGTAGTCAGTTTTAAATTTGGTGGAGAATTGACTCAATGGAAAAGGTCCAAATGGGGAATACATTTTTTTTTGTCCACATATTGAATTCTAATTGCACCTCATGATTCATCCAAACTAATTGAAAATCATCCATATATATGACTAAAAAGAGTGAATGAATTTATACATTCCAACCTTATTCTCACACCATCCAATGAATTAGAAAGTATTGATACAAATTGGACTTGACATCATTCATTTGTCACTAAATAGTGAAATTAAGTTGCCACACACTAATTTCTCAACACTTGACACTATATTAATATTTATTGTCATTGTTCAAGAATACACTACTTTTAAATTAGATATTGTTGTAATTGGGACTCACAAACCTAGTATATTTACAAATGGAAACATATGTAGAAATTTTTGTTGACTTTGATGGCTAGTAAGGTATATAACTTTCTTGAGTGGGTAAGGCAACCTAATTGTTAATCAGGCACCCTAATTTCGCAATTTAGTGTAGTACAAGTGAATTTTTTTACTTTTCTTAATGAAATGTAGATTACTACAAGTGAGTGACCGAGCAAGCGAGGGTTGACTTGCTCCGTCCATGTGCTCTCCGTGCGCATGATGACCTCCGTCCGTCCGTCTGCAGCTTATTATGAGAAAGGATTTGATCACTTCCGTCTGTGAGTAGTCGTGCAACCTTCAACCACTTATCCGTGAATTCATCGTTGAGTCCACCAAAGTACACCAGTGAGACAAAGCAATGCAAGCAATGGGTCCGGGACCGGGGGTGCAAGCACAGGTTTCCCACGCAGTTGACAAACCAGGGTCCTGAAGCAACAGATGGATTCGATGCTCTCCTCCTCCTCCCTCCCAGCCCGCCAGAGTCCCCCGCGTGAGTGAGTGAGTGCCTTCATGCAGGGAACCCGCATAGTTGACAATCAGTAGTCCTTTTTGGGTTTGCGACTTTGCACTCATATTCTCTGGATTGCGGGGGGTCTGCCCCCGGGGTCTGGGGACTCTGGACATTCGTCCGTCTAGGAGGAGTCTGCCACCACAAGGTCCTCACAACACTCATAAGGTACATATTAACCCATTATTATCATCATCAACAACTGAGAGTGTGTCCCCTTAATTATCTTCACATTGTCCGAGATTTATGAGGTGAAATGTTGGATGGGTTTACATCAGGGGACGGAGGAATTAAGTTAGAAGAAAAGGGCGCCAGGAAAATGGGGTAAGCTGATCCCAGTGACCAGAGGCAGGCTGCAGAGTCCAGAGTGAGCATCATGGTCTCATGCCCCAAATTGAAAAATTTCAAAGTCCTGTCGTGCAAGCCATCATCAGGAATGAACTGCTGCAAGGCAAGTACATGCGCTTACTTCAATGGCCATGCTTGTTTTGGTATGATCAAATCTTTACAAGCAAGCTTCTTCATTCTGCACATGAGCCTGGCTGGCTGGCTGGCTTGCAGCCTGGCCCTGGCAAGCTAAGCTAAGCGAGCGAGGCAGGGCTTTAATTTTGTCTCCATCGGGCAGCTTTCGCTTGAATAGAAGAGAAGTTAAATATTTCGGCCAGGAATCTGCAGACTGACATCTGCCCCATGGTGTAGTACAGATCGATCACTCAGCGATTTCCTTTGGAAAAAATTTTGAATTTAAAAAAAAAAAATCTTGGTGATTTATTGATTTTTCTGTTCTTGCCTGGGCGTGGCACAATATGGAAGAAATGACTTAGGGCCTCTTCACACTATGGTCGTCCAAGTCGAGAGGCTGTGGGATTGAGTGGCCAAACTTTGGTGAGAGTCCAAGGAAATGAGCAATAAATAGGCCAAAAAAACTAGGACTTGGAGCCTTTGGCTGGCCATAGTGTGAAGCCTCCAAAGTCCAAAGTCCAAGCCCAAAGTCCAAACCTATTCCATTTTTTCAACTGCTATCCTTTCTCTCCACATTAATCCATCCAATTTCTGAAATTTTCAATAAATTGTCACCCATTCAACAATTTTTTCAAGCAAAAGGTTAAAAAAACATGAGAAAGGAGTCAAAAATGGCCTTGGAAAAATAATTACAGCACATGCTCTCATCATCAAACAAGGAATATGAAGGATATAAATGGAATAAAAAGGTGGCATTAAACATTGAAGGGAAGTAGATTCATTGAATGCTAAGACTCACCATTTTAGTAGTGGAGACTAGGTTTCAAACCCCAATGGCGACACAAATAAACAAATAAAAACTTGACGGACTCTCGATTAGAGCTTGGGTTGGCCAAAAATGGAGACCCAAACTCTAATCGAGAGTCAATTGCCATGTAGGCATTTGATTGCCATGTAGGCAGACAAATGGACGATGGACTTTGGACTGTACCTCCCTGTATGAAGGCTCGAGAGGCCGAACTCTTGGATTTCTGTAATCTCATTGGCTGAGTTGAATTGCATTGTTGGGCTTTGTTCATCATATTGGATTGTCATCACTGATGCTAGCATTCAACTCTAGTCAACTTGAGTTTCATAAATTTTTCTAATGTACCATAATAACTTATTTTTCTTCTTTGTTATGCCAAAAAAAGGACTAGAGATTGCTTGAGATCTGGGAGGCTCAAGAGCAATGTGGGACATAATGTCAAGTTTAATAGTTCATTACAGACTTCCATATTTGTACTTTTAGCAAATCTAAGGGTGTAGAAAGAGGGTTTGCATTACGAGTTATAATGCTTTTCTAACTATTTAATGGATTGGTAACAAATTTGCTTTAAAAACTAGACTTCACATTGGGGATGGGCAACACCATTGCATTAGTGTTGGGCTCAGGTTTGGTACAAAATCATTCTAAAAATAGATGACAAAATTTTGCAACGAATTATTTTTTCTTTAGAACAAAAAATTGTTTGAAAAAAATAGGATTTTACAATTGTCTATAAGTAATCAATCCAAAATTTAGAGCCAAAATTCTTATTGATTGCCTTTTAATACTAGTTGTTTCAAATTCATCCTTCTAAATTTAAAAGCAACTCTATACCCATCACTTTACTTCCAAGCTTGTAGTGGTCAAGCTTTAACTCCAAACTAAGGTTTTGTAGCTTTAAAGAAATTTAGCAACTTAGTACACATCCGCACTAAAACTCATAATGAAATACTTCCTATACAAATATTTTTGTGTGATTGAAATTTTTTCCAGCAATTGAATTCAATGGCAACTAATCAGACTCCTATGCCCCAACATGCATAACTTACATATGTAAATTCCAAAATAAAAATACTATAAAAAAATTTAAGATAATAATTTAATACATATTCACACAAAATCTCAAAACTAGACACTTTCTAACCAAGCTTTTATAAGCAATTGAAATCTCTTCATTTGAATATGGTAGCAATTGGCTCTTCTTCACCTTGTTAAAGCATAATTTACAGATACTAACTTCAAACAAAACAAGTCATATCATTTTGAAATCACAATAAAGTGGAAAACATTCTACCAAATATTTATTACAACACAATTCTTATAAAGTTTTGGCTATGGTTCCTCAAATACAAGACTCATTTATACACAATGAGGAGGAAGGAAAAGACTACCCCTTATTCTCCCCCATGTCCACTTAGGCTAGGAAATTTTAGACATAATCTTGTCATAAGCCTTACATTCTCAAATCCTTATCTCATTAGCTTTCTAACGATATGCAACATGCCCTATTTAGACAAGGGATCCCTTCGTAACCCCCTCTCCCACATCCCACACCTTAGATTCACATTTAGGACACTGCCAACTTTGAGGAGCTATAAATTTTTACTTACAACTAGGATCCTTGCCTTCTTTCGACCTATGGATGCATACCCTCATCAACTTTCCAAGCATGTATAGTACGCCATCCAACTGGTCCCAACCAAAGTGCTATGGCATCTTGTCTCCTAAAGACTCCTCATTTCTCTCACCTAGTCTCTCGCAAGGCTTGGGAAATCACTCCCAATGTCCCTCTTGCTCACCAAAGTGGCATGAGCATACCTGGGAATTAGGATTGAGACATCCGTAGCCCTATCTTTTAGAGACTGTTGATTTTCTATAGTTTCGTGAGTATTTGTGAATTCTTGACTTACAAATCTTTAGGGGGTAATAATGGGCACTATGATCAAATGCTTATTTGGACAATATTTGGTATAGTTGCCCTTGACTATCAATTCATGTTGGTCTTGAAAAGACTTGAGACCTACATTAGTTCCCCACAAATATAAATAACATCCAAACTTCAACTTCATTTTAAGATTAACAATAATCCAACATATTTGTAAAATTGACTCCATTTCTTATTTAGAATGCACAATTTTTATTCATCTCTACCTAGGGTTGATTTGGAATATGCCTCTTCTCAACACTTTGAAAATTTATTTATTCATATAGTTTATGAAAAGTTTATGCAAAGATAATTATAAATTCCATTTTCAATTCTAGCAAGTCCAAACAAAAATCAAATAATTGAATAGTAGGAACTATGCTAGAATGATATTTTAATTCCTAAAGTTCCTTGGCTCAAAATCAAGAAAATACTCTCAAAATTGCACAAAATAGTACTTTTGACAAAAAAAAGTTGTAAATACAATCTTATGCATTTTGAAGAACTTCTAACCATGGGGTCTCATTCTTGACATGTGTTGCAATGACATATAAAAAAAATGAGGTCTTGAAGGCATTGCATAAGTGAGATTTATGCATACAAAAAAATATTTTTTGCTACTTCACTTAAGGTGATGTACCAAAACAACCTAATTTAATCATTTTGGATTTTAAATAGCTTTTAGAATTAAGACAACTTTAGGTGCAATTAGCTTATTTCAACTTCATAAACTCTATGTGATTTTATTTATTTTTATATTATATTTTAGATATATTATCTTATTTCTAGAAGAGCAATTTTTGCGGAATAAATTCTCCAATTTATTGATCAACTTAGTTGTTGGATGCAATTTTTGTTACATTAAACTTACAAGGACATTGAGGCCCAAAAGTGTCCGATGGATGACTTCCAAGATTACTATAGAAATGAAGAATGCACCTATTGGTCTACAATTTGGATCACTTTTGGCAAAGTACATTGGTGAAAGGTCTTGTTCTTTCAAGTTTAATGCAATTAGTGATGTAAATACCACACATTGTCACTTGCTTAAGAAAAACAATTATTTTCAAGCAAACTAACTAAGGTATGTGTATATTCCCTCTCTCCCACTAAAACCCTCTAAATTTTTTTCCGGCAAGGGATTAATTCTATTTTTAGTATTTGTGCCAATCATACATGCATTCAAATACTCGGAAACCATCCCCTAGATCTACGCAAAATCTCCATCTTAGGTGCCATCATTTTGGCACATAAAATCCATGAGGAAGGTATTATATTTGAGCATAGCTTGCAAATGCTACCAATCTAGACATAAATATTTTTGACCTAGGTTTCTTTAATAGTATCGAGTAGTTGCAACATCAAATCAAGCAAAAGACAATAGATGATCATTCTCATCATTGCAACAATGAAGGTATTCGAGAGCCTTGAGGTGGAAAAGTTGAACAACAACTTTCTCACCTTGCAATAATGTGTGGTTAAGACAATGAAGACAAAAGCAACAAGTATAATGTGCCTCATATGGGCAAGGCCAAGCTTGCTAGGAGAAGAATGTCCCTAATTACTTAACTTACCTGCACAAGGTCATTCAACAAGGCAAATGCTTGTTGAATGGTTAGAATTAGTAGATGGAGCTTTTTAGTAGGACCCAACCCATGTTTGATTTAGAGCTTTTCGTAACTTTTTAGTGGGACAAAACAAATAGTACGCAATAACATTATATAACTAGGCCATGATCCTCCCCTTGCTAGGAAGGTATTATGCTTTGCTAGATACCCTTGTAGGGAATTATCAGCTAATTCAATGATCCCGGTTGGCTGCTCAAGAAGCCAGGTAAGACAATTTTGTTCACTATATGGGTCCTGTATTGAAGAATGCAGAAGGGACCCTTGCCTCATTGGTAAACAAATATCATGAGTAGAGACTACTACTGTATTGAGCTTGCTCATCCAAAAATGTTGATAACAATTTACAACGGAAACCAGGACCCTGAGTTAAGAGGCAACAAGAATGATGACTCTATTATAATGAAGAGTTGTCGCAGTCATCAGTAATTCCATAGGTAAGTAGTGATCTTGGAAGGGCAGAAATGGCCATTTCAAGGAAGTGCCCGAGAGTATTGTACAGTACAAACGTACCCCGAGAGACCCCGAGAGAGGAGAGGAGTACATACTGTTGTATACCTGCCGATATGGTTTGGCGGTACACCGTACATGACAAGGGGGGCACTAAGTTAAGAACAGGGACTGGACGACTGCCCTTGCTTGAACTTGACGGCCCAAGGGGTGCAGCCTCATAAATTTGTCCCATCACTAAGGCACCTCCTCTGGGACACTGAATATGAAAGTTCACATGCCTGCCCTGCCTGCCCCCCACCCCACAGTTGGAGACTTCCTTTCTCAATCAATTTGAATTTATTTATTTATTTTTATATTAATTTTCAAAGCAAAACATAAATTATAAATTATACCCAGCTACCCTTGCAAAATTAGTGATGCCAAAAAATTGTGGAAATTAGTACAATGAAGTAGAGAATAAAGTAATGTGATTCAATCTATTATTAACTCTTAAAGGACGCAGACCCCATGACCATGGTAATCACCAAAATTGCTCCAATTATTGGACCAATGGGTGCATTCTTTGTTTCTACCCAATGAACAATGATGTCATCCATCAACTACTTGGGGGGAGGGGGGCAGGGGGGGGGCAATGTCCTTTAAGGGTTAATGTAAGACATGATTTTTGAAAATTGAAATTGAATATTTGTAGAGCAATAATCTCACCCTTAGGGAAATGACTCTATGAAGGTAGGGTTGAAGAATGTTTCCTTCTAACTTCAATTATTGTAATCTTGCAATACTAAGGTAAAATAGACCATTACGGACCTTTTACCCATTGCGAACTCCTAAGAATGACCATGTTGTGGTTTTCTTTTAGTTATTGAGATTTGTCCCACATTCAATGTCTTAGCTAACTGGAATGGAGTAATTAGTGACCACATTAGGAACTTTTGGTTTTTTTAGTGTCAGTTCATTGTAGAAAGTGCCTTTTTCAAGTCTTCTATGTTAAAAAAATATTGTGACCACAATTGTTGAGTAAGATGAGTGTTATGGATTAGTTTTGGTTGGTTTTGGGGTAGTCTACAAACTCTTTTAGGTGATGATGTGTTGAACACTTCAAAAATTCATAACAAATTCACACTTTGTCAAAAAAATATAGTTTCAAATGCTCTCACCATTTTTATCACTTGACTTTCTTTGTAAGAAAAAGTAGAAAATTTCAGAAATGAGAAGAGGGCAAACCCCCCATTTGGTCATTATTGGGTTGTTTTACCTTATGTGTTAAAGTTTCTATGTTTTTATTCCATGTATTTCCATGGTAGTCTAGCACACTTTGTACAATTTCATTTTCAATTTATTCTTTTGACTTTCTATTTTTGCTCAAGGCACTAAAATAAATAGGTTTGGGGCAATTTCTCCTTGAAAGGTATCTAGATTTTTTTAGAGATTAATCCTTACCAAACAAATGTCCAAAATCTTCTTCAGAATTGAAGGTTTGAGAAAAATCATTATAAAGTGCTATTTGGAAGAATATTTTTGGAATTCATATACAAATTAAAGTTGTAGATTGTGAGTTGTAGATTATATCCGTACAATTCAATTCACCAATGCTATCACCAATATTATTTTATAATTTTGAAAGGGAAAGTTCTAAATTCTTTCTAAAATTGATTACAAGCAAAATATTATCATTTTTTGAGGTAAATGTTTTTGGAAAGGATTTGAAACGAGGTTCTCTCGACATGGTGATTTTTTGAAATTTTTGTGTTCTTCAAATCTATGACCTCATTTTTACAAATCTTGTTTTAAACTAGAGGCAATGCAATTTTGGCTTGGTCAATCACTTGACATACTTGCACATTTGTAATTTTAGAGAAATACATACTCTAGTAACACCAAATTCAACTATTAGATACAAAAACAACTTGATAAAATATCTCCACAAATTAAGATTTCATCCAAACAATAATGAAGATGAAACTTGAGTTTCAATTTTTTCATTATTTAGAAAATGGACGTTAGAGCACTTAGGGATTAAAGGCATGTGGAGAATCATATATATGGTATTACTTTTGATTTCTAGAATACAATAAAAACTATTAACTAAAATATGCCAAGACATACCCCTTTGGATTGATAATTCAACAATTAACATCTTTTATTTACATATCATTTTAACACCTCACCCGAGTCATGCTCAAATATGAAAACATACAAATAGAATGCAAGACCATTTTGCAGCTCAAGAGACATGTAGGAGGTGCAATGATGATTCAAATTGGAAGTGCCATGTGTCATTGGATCCGGCTTATCATGAATACAAACTTTTGTCACTATTGTATAATTATTGTAATTGAAGCATCTTCTATGTCAAATAGAAAAAAAATACTATGCTCTATCCATTATTAAATTGTTCCAAATTTTAAAAGTTAAGGGAAGTACCCTCATTTGGTTGCAATCCATTTCTAAAACAAAACCCTACATATTCTTTGCTAAAATGCATAACATATATTCATGAGTCGGAACCTGGGTTTGATTTTGGGTCCATCCATTTTCATCTTATACTATATATTTTGAATTAAAGGAAATTGTATTGAAGAATAGAATTGAAAGTTTGGAAAAAAATTCAAAACAACTACATTTAGTTTTCAACTTTTCATTCTTGAGAAAATTATTACGTAGAAGTAGGTTTGAAATAGAAGGAAAAACTAAATCAATAATAGTTATATGATGGAATTAAAACACACTAGAAGCAATGATGAGATTGTTCCAGCAAGCAAATTAAGCCATGTAGAACTTTTTTCTTGAAGAATTGTAAAAATTCAGTTAAAAAATGAATCATGTAATTTCTTTCTTGAAGAAGGTGCTATGACTGCTCGAAAAAAAAAGACTCTCTATAACTTTCCCAACACTAGAATGAATCAATGGTTTCCAAGCAGAAAGAAGTATTTTCTATGATAAGTAAAAGATTTATTTTTTTATTTTGAGTTCTTGTAATTTCTTTTGTGCTACTCCACAAACCACTTTTTGAATCGAGGATGGCATAAATTTTGCTCCCAAGCACCTAATGAAATACAAATTATATTTCCAAAAAACTAATGTGTTTTCCTATTTTCCAAAAACATTCACAAAATCTTCTCAAAAATTGAGATCATAGGAACTTGCATGAACCTTCAAGTGTCCCTTGAAGGGAAATTTGGTCCTTTAGGGGTGAAAAATTCAGAAATCATTCATATGGTGTCCAAGAATGTTTATATAGAGAATCTACTGACAAATGTTGATGTTCTATGCATAAATTTTCAAATACTACCGCTTTATAGCGTGTTGAGATTTTTTTTAAATCCAATTTTATAAAATTCCACTAAACTTCTTTTGGAAAGCATGGAAAAAAATTCAGAAACTATTGTAATATATGTTGTATAAATAAGGTAGACCAACCCATTTTTGCCAGCTTCCTATAACTGCCGTCCTATTTTTGGTCCCATCTCCACCATAAAACTCACCCAAATTCATTTACTATTCTCACAATTTCAATGCATTAATTCCAACTTAGGTAATGTGTCAACCTTTGATTGGTGGATACTCCAATGCTAATAGGTACGTGTAATGGTGGTTATAAGTTTAGGATAGGACATTTATGAGTCTAGTTTAGTGGCGGTTTTATAATTTAGGGCAGACCACTTTAGAAATTTATAGAAATTACAATTTTTATTGAAAAATTATAATTCTACCTAGGTTTGATTCGTGAAACATGTGTACACCTCTGAAAAATACGTGCCCCTCCTAGAGTTGTTCCTAATATACTCAGATTGTGAATCAGGGTGGTAATAGGTTGGTCTACCTTATAGCCTTTGGAACTCAACAAAAGAGATTTTTTGTCTCTATTCAATAAGGTCAACAAATTGTGTCTCCTTTTTAAGGAATTTTTTGAACTAAGTATAATTTTTGACAATTGCTAATATCATGTTAGTTACCTACTCATTAACATTTGTAAATAGAAGACAGATTTAGCTCACATTAGGAAAATTCTGAGCTCTAAACAAGGCTGCGAATTCTTCACCCCCATGGTGCAATTATGGAAAAAATGAAAGATGAAAAAATATTTTTTATTTTTTAAAATTTGGAATCTAATGTGGCACTACTAGTGCCACATTAACTCCACGTCAGATTGACTGTTTTTTAAATAGTTTTTTTATTTTTTAAATATCTTTTTTCCCAAAAAATAAATTTCAAAAATACATATTTTTAATTTTTTCTGTACTTGCACCACAGGGGGGCCGAAAATCTAATATTGGAAACCTTGTTTAGAGCTTAGAATTTTCCTAATGAAAGCTACTAGAATCTATTTGCCCTACTACTAGTGTCTTGGGGGTAGCATAATTTTTAATTGAAAACTCAATTGCCAATGTTTTTAAAATTTCCGTGAAGGGAGTACTTTTTTACAAAAAAATTTAGAATTTAAAAAATATTTATCCAAAATTGACTTCAAAATTTTCATGAAAAGAGTGACTCTTATCCAAAATTTCCAATTTGACTTATGTTTTACTGACAATCGCCCTTCAACATTAAAAAATGCTTATTTGTACAATTTTAGATGCAATATCCTCATCAAGCACAAAGTGAAAGAATGTGCATAAAATTTATCATATTGAGACACAAAATATTTAATGGATGTGGCTTTAGCCATGCATGAACTTCTTGTACTCACATTAATTTCTATCTAAGCTACACTAAATAGTGAAATTAGGTTGCCCCTCACTAATTTCTCGACATTTGACACCATTAATATCAATATTTGTTGTGAATGTATAAAAATACATTATTTTTGAATTAGATATTGTTGTAATTGGGAATCATGAACCTCCATGTGTACAAATGAAAAAAATTGTAAATAACATCAATTGACTTTGTTAGCATGTAAAGTAACTTTCTATGGCTAAAGCAACCTAATTATCTAGGCAATTTTAATTTCACTATTTAGTGTAGATCTACACAATACCATCAATGCCAATGCAATGGTGAAGTTTTCCTTGACAGTGAACTAAGGTTGTAAGTAAGCCCATTGTGGGCAAAATGGGAGCAAGTCCATTGTGGGCAAATCATATTATTGGTATAAATTCAAGTTCTGAAATGTATACCACTACTATAATTTTGCCCACAATGGGTTCGCTTACCTTAAACAATTATACTGGTACTAATTTGCAGAGTTGGCAGACAATTCGAACCAACTGATATTGAGAGCCATGCTAATTGCATTTCTGATATGCAAATCTGCAGTTGGGAAGCCAGAGACGATTAGAATGAGGAGCACCAAAACGATGCTAATCAGGGGTTGGTTGCGAGGCCTCAATCCATCACAGAATGATGCAATTTTTTTGCCAGATTTGTAGCCCAATTATATTGTGTCCCCTAACCCCCCAAATTTATTTGTTGTTAGCATAACTTGGTTGTTTCATAACAAGAGACTGTCCCCCACTGCCCATCCATCAGGCCCATTTCATTGCGAGCAATCATGATATTGGAGTTATATGTTAAATACTTTAACCCCTAAAGGACCAAGGCACATTTTGGGCAGAAATTGTCAAAATCTGCCACTTTTTAGGGCAGCAAGAAAAAAATGATAAAAGATTGTTTTTTTAAAATTCAACCGTGCAAATTTGTACTAGACTTCTATGGGAACATGTGGAAAATTTTGTAGAAATTTTCATTGCATGAATTGAAAGATTATAACGTTTAAAGTTAGGTGAAAGAGTTTTTTTCCAACCTTGCCTGACAAGGCCTACAAAATTTAACTCCTAGAGTGAGATTCTTATACTAAACACAATTATCTTTTTTAAAGTTGCATCTTGTATCATGTAAGCTACACACCCACCAAATTTCAAAATCATAGAAAGAGTTATACACATGCTGCTTGAAATTGTGTGAATTGCCTAAGCTGCTCGCAAGTTTATGGCGCATAATTGTTGATCCGAGCACCCAATCGGAAAAAAAAATTAGATTTTCAAGAAGGGGGTACAAAGTTACAAATCATGTCCAAATTTCATGAACTTCTCCAAAAATGACTTCGTAGGAACCTACCCAAGATTTCTTGCATATGTTGAATAGACACTTGGTCCTTTAGGGGTTAAACCTCTATTAAAACATTTCATCAATCAAAATGGGCTTTTCACCACTATTCTACCATTTCATTCCATCAACCAAAAGGGATGAATTATTGAAAGTTACTCCACTCAACTCTTAAGGTAATTGCACCTAAATATGATATGTTTCTAAAACTGTCCCTACAAATTATTTCCTAGATATTACAACTAATGTTCATAAGTCATAGAGTAATTTTTGGTAAACCTAATTTCACGAATTTGAAAATTCATAGTTATTCATTGGGTATTTAGAAAATGTAGCCTACAAGACCCTAGAATGTCCTTTCATTATGCACAATCACATTTGTATACCATGGTGTATAATTGATCATTAAGGTAATAGTATCATCCAAAAACTAGTGAACTAACAACCATTGTTATTTATATATTTTTTTTCTTTTGGAGCAATATCCTTCTTGAAGGTAGACCACTCAAGTTCTTTTTGTTTTGAAAAAAAGTTAATAAATTAGAGGCTCAATAGCTAGTTTGAACAAGTGAAGAATAGTCTTCTCAAATAAAGTATTGCATGAATCTTAGCATCCTTTCATCATATTCTGGTTCAAAAGTGGATAGAGTAAAATGTTTTTTCCTTGTAGGTGTATTGATCCCTAAAAAACAAACCTAGTTGTGTGTCGCAATGTCATGGAACACCTATTTATGTAATCAAATAAAGGCAAAATTTCCACTAAAGTTAGATGAATTCCAAGACAAACACAATGGAAGGGCACCAACGGTGTCCTTGTACCCAATGGCATCCAATTCTACAAAGCATAATCATTTTAGGCTATAAATGTAGGCAGACAATAGAGAACCTATTTTTTTGACCTAAAATGATATATTGTCTATAGTCCAACTACATTTATGTCTAGAATGACTTCCTGACCTAGAAAGGAATGCCATTGGATACAGGGATGCCATTAGGTGCTCCTCCCTTGTGGAAATAATATACAAAAGTTAAACGATCAAAATAGAATTGGTAGATTTTTCAAACATTGAACCCTAATTTTAATGCCCTCATGTTGAACAATGTGCAACAATCAAGCATCTATTTTTTCTTTAGATTTTGTCGGTCACACTTTTCGGGACATGCTCCGTTGGTTTTAATCCTACCTTATGACCAAATAGGAATATGACTAAAATTGTCGGTGGCAATGATGGAGGTTACAGAATTGTGAGGATATTGTTCCATGTACTACTGTTAAGAAGATAGCTACAGTTTGCAAAAACCACTATTATACTGCAGCTTTTGGCATCTTGATGCTGGTTCAAATGCCAAATGAGTACCACAAAGTGCTCTAATAAATGTAAGACAAATGACAAATTGCAGACACTTGAATTTAGGGCCTTAAGTCACTGGACACGTGAAAATCTTTGTGTGGGACAGGAAACCAGCCAGCACATGTTCATTGCCATTGATAATTGTAATGGAAATATTAATAGTGACTACAATTATTATATGAAGATAAATGCATTACATAAATTTGCCCATGACGGACATTACTATGGAAGCCAATTTCCCCCTCTACTGAACTACATAGCATTATCAGGACTGGCCCAGCGGAACCATACTCTCACTTACTTTAGCAGTTGTAACTTAGTGAGGACAGACAGCAAGCTATCTGCCAAGACTTCTTAACCCTAGTGCATCAGAGCGGATGTTTTTTGGACCCTGAGAAAATAGGAGTTGTGGAATACCAGGTTCACCAAATATTATAATCTCGAAATCTGCATAGTGGATTCTCTTAAAATTGCAGATTTGTACTCATTAGTAAGTTGACTTCAAATCTCAACCGTCAAAACTTCAATAACTGAGTAGTTCTCAAATTATTCTGGATTTTCTAGATCCAATTAAAAAAAGCTCCTCACTTATGTCATTTTTTGTTTGACACTGAGGGATTAGTTTCGATACCTAGAGCAAAAATGACATCTTTTGCTCAGGAGGTTTTCACTGGCCTAAGTGGCTCCTCACTCTTAGCTTGCCTCCCACGTTGAATTGTTTACAAGAACCAGACTAGTTGTACTAGCTCCCTCTTTTTTTTCCTTTTAATTTCCACTATCTCTTTGAAAAACACCAAAAAAAAATTCACCGCATTATTCACTCAAGTAGAAGCCTCTTTTTAGGAAGTTTAAAAAGAATAGTTTGTTGTTATGGACTAGATAAAGCTCGAGTGCATTATGGGATATAATGCCAAGTCTAATAATTCATCATAAACATCCATATATGTATTTTGTGCAAATCCAAGGGTGTAGAAAGAGGATAAGGGCCTCTTCATACTATGGCCATCCAAGTTGAGAGCCCATGGGATTGAGTGGCCAAACTTTGTTGAGAGTCTAAGAAAATGGGCAATAAGTAGGTCCCAAAAAATATGAATTGGAGCCTTTGGCCATTCATAGTGTGAAGTCTCCAAAGGCCAAGTCTAAAGTCCAAATCCTTTGCAATGAACTCCCATGGCCTCTCAACTTGGATGGCCATAGAGTGAAGTCTCCAAGGGCCAAGTTCAAAAGGTCCAAACCTTGGCAATGAACTCCCATGGCCTCTTGATTGGGATGGCCATAGTGTGAAGCCTCCCATGGCCAAGCCCAAAGCCCAAACCTATGCCAATCTTATGATTGAGATCTTGCTAGATTTTGATTTTTAATGAAAAAATTCCCACGGCCTCTCAATTTGAATTTGGGTCTCCATTTTTGCTCGACTCAAACTCTAGTTGAAAGTCCATTGCCATGTAAACATTTGGCTACCACATGGGCAATTTTGGGGACATCAAATTTTGATGGACTTTGGATTGTGCCACCTTGTGTGAAGGGCCAAGAGGTCAAATCTTGAATTTCTGAAATCTGATTGGCTAAGATTGATGGACTCTTGACCTTGTGCCGTAGTGTGAAGTGGCCCTAAGTGTTATGAATTACAACACTTTTTCTAACTATCCAATTGGCCAGTCTAGTTAGATGTCATTTTGGCAGCAAATGCCATTTTAGTATCATTTTTCCAATCACTTTCATATTGAGTTGGCATGGAGGTTAGCATCAAATTAATTTGATAGTGTTTCAATGTACCAGATTGTCACAACCTGAAGTTCTTGATGATGGTGACAAATTTGCCTTGACATGAAAATTAGACTTGGGATTGTGGAAACATATTTATTCAACAAAGTGTTAAATTGGAGAAGGTACATTGGCACATTGATGTCATACAAATCTCCATCTCTATTGAAAGAATATTGACACATTCAAAATGCGTTTTCTCCGCCTTATAAGATAAAATAGCCCATTGCAGTCACAATTAGGAGTTCATGCTCATGCCATGGCTGAAATTTTTTCATTTTTTTCCCACATAAACACAAGTGTGAGAAACAATGAGAGCATTTGAAATTATATTTTTTTGACAAAGTATGAATTTGCTATGAATTTTTGAAGTGTTCAGCCCATTATGGCCCATAAGAGTCCATAGACTACCCCAGAACCAACAAAATCTGAATCCATCATGCTCATCTTACACACCTAAAGCAGTCACAAGAATTTCTAATGTGAAAGGCTTAAAAAAGTCACTTCGTACAATGAAATTACACTAAAAAGTTAGAAGTTCCTAATGCAGTCACTAATCACTCCATTACTATCAGGTAAGACATTGATTGTGGTCCAAAGCTCATTTACTAAGAAAACCCATGATAGGGTCTGAAAAAAACCACAATGGGGTGACTTGCTAGGTGACCACTATGGGTCATCTGACCACAATGGGCTGATTTGCCTTACCAAATGCCAAGACAAAACGGATGGTTTTAACTTTGAAGCAGCGCTACCTTACATACATGCTAGCATATGCAGTACATCCTCTCATCATGTGACAGTTTGTACAAGATCCGCGATCCCTATTTTTTTCATTTGTATTTTTTGGTTTCCTCACAAATTCACAAATGCCAAAACCCCCCACCAAAGTCAAGTGGAAACAAGTGCATTCAATCTTTCCCATGGCAGAAAGGACAAACTCATTGCCACACGTATGATCATCGAGGCAATCTGCTGACTGGAGACATCCCCACTCACTGTTTTCTGTTGCCAGCCAGAGCCTTTCCTTTCCTTACCAGTGTTATTATTATTACTATGAAAGAAATGATCATCATGTTATTATTTTTGGTCATCGCCCTGCTCATATGAAGGAAATCTGGGCCGACTTTGTTTGTTTGGATCTCACTTCGTTCCAGACCCACATGAGAATTGGTAGAGGCCAAATGAGAATGTACTTTACCCCGCCGGGGGCAATGAGAAGTTTCAATGGACAATTGCAAAAAAATAAAATTGAAAAATAAACAAACTTGTGTGCGAGTCAACTTTTTGATGATGGGTGTCTGCCCACCTACATTACCAAGTCAAATGCCACAAGTTCCCCCTTGCAATATGCATATCTTCAAGCATACTTTCAAAGTGGGTGCTCCACCAACCGAATATCAGATATTAATCATCCCTCAAACAGAAAGATCATTCCTAATTAATGGAATTACAAATTATTTAACTCATTTTCAAGGTCACACACAACTTACAGTTAAAATCCCCCAAATTGAAGCCCCCCCCAAATGAGCCTGGCTCTATGATTGAACAAGGCTTCCGATTTTCACAGTTGACATGTGGAACAACTCCAACCGACCAACTGACCGTTAACGTTGTATCCGCTTCCAAATCATTGCAGATAGAATTGTGAATTCACTCCACTAGTGAGCTCCTCATAAAGAGCACACCAGTTGGTTTTCAAATTGAAATTTACTATAGAAAATGAATGATCCTTGTGTCAATGAAATGATGCGTCATCTTTCAATTGACATTTCAAGGATGGGCGACAATAACAACTACTCCGATCGAGGGACCATTGCAATGCATGATGACGTGATCACACATGGCCCTTTTAAATGTGGCCTTTCAAGTTTCAACTCCAAATGATAGCTGTGCGACACGGCCCCGGGTGTATCATAGTGGTGTAGGCTACCAATGATCAACAAACTACAAATACTACTCAAGTCATGGCTCCCAAGTCATCGATCATCACTTAATTGAAAGAAATATGAGTGTAGTCGTTGATCATCATACTACTAAAATCATCACTTAATAAATTTGTAGCTAAATTAGGTGTGGAAATCAGTTATAGTCATTCCTTGCTGCTGGCTAGCTATGGATGGATAGATGGCAGTGAGTGTGGATTAATTTTTGGGTTTTGAACAACTGAAATGTAACATAGGTTGGGTTGAGTTTGAGTTGAAATAAATTGGGCAGAGGTTTTTATTGGAAGTTGACAGCTCAAATGATAAGGACACTCTAAAGGCCAGGGATTGAGCTCCCTCATGGCCCTGCAGAGGATACAGGCCCATTGTGTTTTTTTTCCAGCTTTGGGGGGCATTCATCAACCCTGCCCTGTTCTGTGCGCAGTTGCCTTGCTTGTCACAAAGAAAGGAGGGCTGTGCAAGGCAACTCAAGAAGGTACTCAGCACACTCAATGGATGAACATGATGGACATAAATCACAGGCAAACAAAACAAGCAATCGGACTTGTTCTTATCTCGTTTCTGGAATAAACTCCTGGTTTCAAAAACAAAACAAACAAACAAGCAATTGAACAATCCTGGCTATTGTAATGCCCTCCGCTCGTTTCCTTCCTTCGTTAACCCCTAATGCAGGTAGGAACCTGAATGTGGTCGAAGGTAGAAGCACCAATTGTCAACCATGTCCAATATTCAACCAATAGGGTGTACTATTTCCAACCTTAGGCTAGAATTCAAAATTGGAATGTGTTTTTTTGGCTTTTTCAGGGTTGGGACTAGTAAGGTTATGACACATGTTTCCAAGCAGTGAGTGGATTGAATGATTGGGATGGGAAGACTCTAGACATAGGCTACTAGTGAAATGCACTTTTTGGCTTCGAAAATTTACAGTAATTTCAATTTTGGGAATAAAATTCTGAAAATTTTGCTATCCCTATATTTCCTATCTACCTACATGGGAAAAATTTCCATGACCTCATACTCCACATGATTTGCTCCAATATTGCTTTAATAATTGACTACTGTGCTTCTACCTTACTATATTAGGGTTTCTTCATTGCGTCCTATTTGTATGGTCTCCATATGTCAGGTTCCAACCTACATTAGGGGTTAAGCTAAGGTGAACTAACCCATGATCATCATTCTTCTCAATTTCGCCTTCATGTATGTGGGGTGTACATTTTCCCTTTGAAATGTATACCATGGGGACATGAAGAAGGAATTGAGAAGGGTGGTGGTAATAGGTTGGTTCACTTAATTGAACAAATTCAAGTTTTGAAAAGTAACTTATATCCCTACAATCCACCCTCGATATTTGTTACCTCAATGAGTGTAAAAATTGCATATGTGTGAAGGAAAATCATGCTCCCTTCTTCAATGAATTCACCTTAGTAAGTGTTAATTTGGATGAAAGTGAGGCTATGAAAATTTAAAACTTAAATGAAATTGAATTATGTCCATTTTGTAATGTACAAATTTGATGTTGTAGTTTGTATTTGATAGTACCTTATATAACTCACAACATCTTCACACATCATCCATTCCACAACACAAAGTATTAACACCACATAAGTGTCACAAATTTCCTTGCTATGAATTGTTAACAGATATTGAGGGTGGACTCTAACAAAATTTAGCCCACAATGGACTTACTCCCACTCATTTGGTCTGGAATGGGGTTGTTTACCTTAGCCCCTTGGAATAGGCACCATCTGTGACCATATCTTTCATACCACATGGCACAAGTTGAGACTCATTTTATAATAAAAATGAAATTTGTCGCATAGATTCAGCCCTGACTGAGGAATATAATTATACGTTACAATACTGTAACTTAGTCAGGACTGAATTGGATGATTGCAGTGCACAGTCTGGACTTTTTAATTAACGCGTCCACTAAGAAATTAGTAATTCTCTCAATAAGAGAAGCCAGAGGGAGGGGCTACCGGTGACTAATAAAAACAGTGAATAATAAAAACAGTGAATAAAACACCGAATGTCATAAGCAAAGGGACAAGAGTGCAAGATTTTAAGTAATTTAAGGGTACAATCAGGCCTTTATTCTGCCCCTAATCAATTGGAAAGCTTACAAAAGTCTGAAATGGACAGAAATCAATTAAGGTGAGCATAGCATAGAGTCATGTTATAGCAATTAGAGTGGGGTAAAAATAGTTTATGCTTTTCAATGGAAATTGCCCATGTGTTTCAAGAAAAATAAATAATAAAAAGTGTATGCATGTCCACCTCACTATTGGTAATAAAAATATATATGAATGAATAAACAAATGTTTAAGAAAAATTAAAGAAAAACAAATTGGTTCGGTTATTCTTATTGTTAGGAGAGACAACATCAGAAAGACCTCATATATTCCATTGAAGATAGTGTAATAAGCAATCAACTTGGACTTTCATACTCTTGAGTGAAGATGTCCTAAGGTAAGAGCACCCAAAAGCGTCCCTATACCCACTTGCGTTAGATTCTACGTCAAGAATTCATTCTAGAACATAAATGTAGCAGGACATACACCTCTTATCATTTTAGGTCAAAACAAATAAGCTATGTATTGTTAACGTACATTTACAGCCCCTGAAATGATTATGCTCTGTAGAATCTAATGCAATTGGGTGTAGGGATGCTTTCGGGTGCTCTTACCTTAATAAACAATAATAAGGAATGTTTGGAGATTCAAACCTTTGAATGCAAATAGCCTAATGAACGATGTTTGGGAATTCAAACTTTTGATTGAAAATAGCTTTACTAATAAGTGATGCTTAAGACTTCAACCTCTTGTCAAAGTAAAGATAGACTAATAGAAGACATTTGGTAGTTTACACCTAGTACTACTAAGCATAAATGGTTCCACACTTTGCATTTAAGATAGCCTAATGTATCAAGATAGCCTAATGTAAAGTGATCAACAAAATCAACTAAATTTGTGAAAATCGTAGAACTCATTGAACTCTACTACCATTCTACCAACACTAGAAGGTAACTATAGCTAAAATGGACCACTCCTTACAATCGACCCCTATTTTTGAAGGGAAATTCAATAGGGAGGATACCTAAAATGGTGCACATTGCAAGTATAGTTGTAAGGTGGAGTTATTGGTCATTTTGAAAAGTGTGTAGCTTTATTTATAGCAATGTGGAGGTGACAACCTTACAAGTGGTCAATTTTTAGTATACTTTCTATAGTTTTAACTTCTCCTCTATGACATGTTTCTATACTACTACCTATGTGATTTCTTGATGTGCATCTAATAGATTTTGGCAATATCCACATGACATGTTTAGCACCCTATACCTTGCATCTTTTGAAAATTTGTAACTAATTCACAATGTGTTCAAAAATTATGAAACCACACTCATTTTGATTCCCAATCTTTTAGTTGAATATGCAAAAATTGTTGTTCATTTTCTAGAGCATATTGATCATGCCACAAAACTTATTCATGCACTTTTCAGTCTAGGTACTATAATTCCAAGTCCATCAAGCTTCATCAAAATCTTCCATCAAAGTGACTCACAGCTATGAAAAAATCGACCCCTCCCCTCCCACTGTAAATTAGTGCAGGTAGTGGAATTAGTGAATTCGGATTTTTAGCGCCCCCTCCAAAGCGGCCCCCAGCACGAGGCAGGACAAGGCGCCCAGTGCATGAACCCTCGCCACGTGTCACGCCCCATTGGCTGGCACTCCCACACCCTTGGTGCTGGCTTACTCAGAAGGTCCCTTCCCACCCAGTCCCGGCTTGTTCGGCGCTGACCCTAGAGTTCTGTTCCTCTCCAGACTCCGAACCTGGCACCCGTACTCTTTCTGCCCTACAGGACAAAATCCCTGCACAATCCCCTGCATTATACTCCCCTGTACAGTCCCCTGCACTCTCCCCTGCACTCTTCCCCTGCACTCCTCCCCTGCACTCCTCCCCCCTGCACCCCTCCCATGGTGGGCGTGAAGGGGGTTCCTCGGCCGGGCCGCGCAGGATTAATGTGGAACGGTTACGAATGTCGTTTGCGAACTTGATCTCTAACTACCTGAGCCCTGCTGAGGGTCAGGAGGCGAGTGAGGGAAGCCCCCTGCAACGGGCCGACCTGATCATGCGCTAGCTAGCTAGCCAGCCAACTTCGGGCTCCCGTAACTTAGCTAGCTGGCTACTATATAGCCTGCGCGCTACCCGCGAACCCCTGATGATCCATCATCATGGGGACGGCCTTTTACTCGCCAGAGTGATGGCAGCAAGCTTGCACTAGACAGCAGAGTCTGGAAGGAACCTAGCTTTTGCTCGCGCGATCAATCTCATGCGCGCTCGGATCCCAGCCTCGAAGTGCAACAGTGTTCCAGTTTTGTTTCAGGGTATGTGCTATTAAAGTAATGGTTGAATGTGTTGGTTTATTTACTATTAGTGCGCACTAGGAGGATTTGCAAGTTGTTTCCAGGGAAAGGTGTTAGCCCGGATGTGTATATGTTAGATTCGTGGTGTTTTGGTTTGGTGGATTGTTGAGTTGCGAGCACTTGGAAGATACTGTGAAGCAGGTTTGGTTTGGTTCGGTTCAATCCGGATTTTGTGTTCAGCTAGCGGCAGGATTGTTGTTTCTGTTGCAGATTATGTACATGCATGAGTTGACGACATATGGGGTTGAATCTTGGGTTAACTGGAGCATGGAGAATAGGTCTAGCTGGTGTAAGGAAGTGAAATCTGTAGCTAATATTCTCAGAAACGTGTATTGGTCGGTTGTAATCCTATTACGATAACATTAGACAGCAATCGACCTCCAGAAGAATGTGTTTGCATTCCAGCTGATTCTTTTGATGAAACACGTACAGAGTGGTGAATTGAAGTGAATCATTCGAGTTCGTGGACTTGGTTTATAACTTTGTAGTTGACGGATTACGTGTATCTAAAAGTGTGATCTGAGAGAGATCTATCGAGTTAATTAGTGCTTGGGTATGATTGTGAGGAAATGAAAGCCTCGGAGTGAGTTGGAAGTTGTCAGTCCCGGGAGATTAGAGAGATGAGAGGACGTTGTGCATGCACAGACTCAGAGTATTCGATTGATCACCCCCTGATAGTCTGCAATCATCGATGATAAGCCGGTGACAATCAAACCTCCAGTTCCGAGTTCAATGCCCCGTTGAATGCTGACTGAATATTGTACAACAGTCGTCGTGTATACAGTGTACAATTGATTCAATCCTGGAAGCACAGGTAGCTGCAGCAAGCTGCCACTTTAATTTAGTCGCGACCCCACATGAGTGAGGAGAGCCACAACTTGCGGAGTGTGGCCGGAGACTGACTGAACTTTAGTTGACCAGATTCAATCCTCGAACAGTAGTATACGATGCCTGATGATCATGTCCCCCGGAAGGAAAAATGTACGTGCAGGCAGGGCCCATAAACTCGCTTTCTTAATCGATCTTTCAATCGCGGAAGGATCTAGAACCTGCTTCAGATCAGACCCCCAACCAGCCAGGCTTTGCTAGCTTTGGATCTGTTCCCAAGAACGGTATATATATGTCTACTTTGGGTGACTGATGATCGAGAGCTTCCTTGCTTTTGGTTTATCCTAGTTTTCATTACCTGTGTGGAGCCCTAGGTCCTGACCAACGAACTCTCGATCTACTGCAGTTACTAGCCAATGTCGTTGCTGGATTGTCTGAAAAGTGTGTGGGGGGACCCATCCTGGTCGGAAACTCACCACGAAACTAGGAAATTAACCAAAAGTAAGCACTGTTCCGAAGGCACACTAGCTAGCTGCAGCAGCATCTGTCAACTTTCTGCACCACAGGATACACTCTCAAGCCTCTTAGTGGAGAATCTTGTGACGAGACTGTACGTACTCGGTTAAGTTTCGCCTCACATGCTGTATGTTGTTGCTGTTTTGTGAACTCAGGAAGCAGTGAGCATCGTCGACTGAAAATGTGGGGGAGCTTAGAGCAGAATTCAGAGGATAAATTTTACAGCAGAAGTGGTGCTGTTTCAGAAGAAGTAGTTGTCGGTGCGGCGAAGGGTCACTTTAGGGTCCGTAGGGAGAAAGACTCAAAGGCTAGGCTTGCAACTTAACCCGGCTTGCAATTGCTGGAAGTAAGAGGCCGGCAACAGGGATCGAGTGTTCACTGGAGATGTTATTCTATCTAGAGTGCATGCCCTCCCTGTGAAGTAAGTTAGCCCAGAGAGGATGAGAATCCTCATCTTGCAGATGCATACTGTCGAGCAATAGAAATGTACCTCGGCAACGTTGTAACCCTCCCTCATCAGCGGTCGACATCATGCTACAGTACTCAGGCTCTTGCGTGGTACATCCTTTCTTGCTGTGGCTCTGTCCCAGTCTACACTGTCTCTGTAGGTTTTTGGAGGACTAAGGTTAAACGCCTCCTCGTTGGTTTGGTGGATATCCCGTCGTGATGGAAGTCCAGCCCAGCCTAGCTAGCAAGCTTCTCTGGAATATATGTTGTGACGTGCAACTGAGTGTAGATCGATCGATTCCCCTTATGTGACTGGATTATCACTTTTCAAGCTGTGGAGAGACGAAGCACTGAGATCTATAGCCCAGGTTCATTCCTGTGTTGTAGTGTGTCTAGCAGGTAGGGGAAGGACGTATGCAAATGGGGCAAGCTTGACCGATGCGGATATGAATTGTGAATGTTTCAGTGCAGATTCGTACATATTCAGTTTCCAAGAGTGCACCGCAAGATTAACTAGGACTGTGGTGGACAAATTTCATCCACCAGCAACATGGTTTCAACACTCCCAGGGTTGCGGGTTTCGTTCTGGTTGGAGATTTACACTCGGAATTGAGTGAACGGAATCATACATCACCTGCTAAATCGTGATCCGAATAGATTCGATTGCAGTTAGAGTTTAGGTTCCGGATATGTATATAGTGGTTAGCTAGCGAGTGCCTACTGCCTTGGCCGTACATACTGTAGAAACGATTGCTAGCTGTGAAATCGTGTGATTGAAGTCGTGATGAGACTCCGGTTAGAGATTCTGAGAAAGATCCGGCAGCTGTTCCACTTCGACCAAAGTTGCAGCGGGATTGCCATTGCACGTTTGTCGTGATGGGACGCCATTCGTGCTCTCACAAGCAGAAACTGAAGAAAGGGCTGTGGTCACCGGAGGAAGACGAGAAGCTGGTGCGGTACATTACCAAGCACGGGCATGGCTGCTGGAGCGCTGTTCCCAAGCAAGCAGGTGCGTGAATTCACACAGCTCCCTTATTCCGTAATATCACTTGGAACCAAATTTGATATTTTCCTTGTCATCGTCTTTAATCCTATGGTACACCCAGCCTCAGTGAGAGCTCCACAATAGTATCACCCTTAGAAAGTAGTGCAACCCTTAAGTAGTGCAAGGAATTTTCCTTGGAATATCATCATCTTTAAGTCCTCTGCAGTTTTGAGTTCATATATACCTGAAAATTTACGTATCGCGGAGATTGTAGAGGAGAGTTCGATCAAATGGTCTGAGTATAATCACCTCACAAAGGCTCAAAGGCTCTGCAGGTCCTGTGAGTAGATTCTGTTTTTGCAAGAAACTGAAGCATCATCATTTTGCTTAAAAAAAGAAGTGACGTCGTGCAGGTGTCCACATTCATCTTCATAATCAGGCAGCTGAAACAAAGCATTGAACTTAACTGAGGCTATCTGGAAATGATTTTTGGTGTGCATTCTTGATAAACTCAACGCCAATTCAAGTAGTCTACAATGGCCTGCGTAGAAATTTCGTTTCAGCTGGTTGAAACTCATTTTTTTTCTCATTGATTCAGGGCTATGGCAAATGTATAGAAATGCTGACTCTAATTTGAGCCTAAGAATGTAGTACGATTTACAGTACAGAATGTACCTATATTGTACAATCTCTTACACTGATTGGTGTCTAGCTGCCCGCTGCATTGCGATATTAGTAAGTTCTTAGTAGAGTAGAAATTTAGTGCATTACAGAGTCACAATTACGAACGATTGCTTGAAATTTAAGGTTTCTGAACGGCCTCCATCAGTCCAAAATAATTCAGAATTACGCATTAACATTTTTTCGATCACTCATTGGCTCCGTTGAGGATATATCGATAAAACTCTTAGGATATGTAGTTAGAAAATTATTAATATAATAATGCTGTTAGCTGTCCGCCGAGCACATCATTAATCATAACCCTCAATTAACCGACTCTGATATGAGCATGTTTCCTGAATCAATTGGCAGGATTGCAGCGGTGCGGAAAGAGCTGCAGGTTAAGGTGGATCAACTACCTGAGGCCAGACTTAAAGCGTGGGGTGTTCTCGTCGGCAGAGGAGAATCTGATCATCGACCTTCATGCTGTCCTCGGTAACAGGTCTTCAGATCTTCACCCAGTCATGGAACTCGTCAATCAATTATGTACGAACTAAAAATGAATTGATCGAAACAGTTAGTATATATCACGAGGGGAAACTGTCAGAACGACTGTATACTGGTATTCTCTGCACATTCAAAGTTAGTTTAATTATCATTTTCTGTAATTAATAATGAATACAATTATGCTCATGAAGAAAATTCCCAAGAAACCTGTATCGAAGAACCTCTATCATGATTCTACCAGGCTTCGATGAACACAGTGTAGTTCAGAGTTCAATAAATTATCATCCTGAGTTACTTGTTAGAGGTAGACCGGGCTAGCTTACCCGGCCAGAACGGTCATGTACCTGCATTACTACAGAAATGTGAACTTCCGTTTCATTCCATTTAAGAATTGGGTTTCCGATGGCATTTGAATTAATTGTATTGAATGCGTGTTTCGATTCTGTAATGAATTGAAAGACTCCATTCTTGAGCTTTATGTACACATACAAAGATTGAAAAACGTTACTAAGCGTCTGAATTTTTACTGAATTGAAGTAGAAATCAGAGATTAAGATATATATCACCACAGACTAGAATTCATTCCATATAACAGCGATGGTAGCAACTTTTCAACGATGAACACAAAAACTGATATCCACAATTGACATTCAATATACGTGACTACGTGAACGACGTTTTTGAACATGATTGTTTTCTGAAAAGTGTTGCGTGTTTACTGGGGCAAGATCCCAAATTTTCATTTCACTGAAAAATCGTAAGTTGCTAAAGCATCTTCCAACACATTCCAAAACGTTCCTGCAAATGTTTCAAACGTTGCTGAAACGTTGCTAACCCTCCATTCTCGTATTGATATAAATCAGTTTAATTTTTTCCTTTTTTCAGTGCCCCTCGCATGTCTGTTGATCAGTTGGATCATGTGTTGTGCATGCAGGTGGTCCCAAATTGCCACCCAGTTGCCCGGTCGCACGGACAACGAGATCAAAAACTTCTGGAACTCCTGCATCAAAAAGAAGTTGCGCAACATTGGCATCGACCCCAACACGCACAAGCTCGTGAACAATGGTGTGGATTCCAATTGCAACAACATCCATATTCCCGGAGAGAGTTCTTCCAGCCTCAGCCCTTCAGAAGCTGCAGCTCCCCATTTCAATAACAAGTCTTCCTCTCTCACCTCCTCAAATCCTTCTTCAGCTCCCCCAAATCATCTCCTCCGCAACGAATTCAAACCCCAGGCGCCTCGCATGTTTCCCACCAGTTTCATGGAGGAAGGGTTGTACAATCCAACCAGAATCACCAGTCCCCTCTCCTCGGGGACCAGCGTAACCCTAAAATCGACGACGTTTCTCGACTTCCGAAGGACGAGCTCTTCACCGAATTCCATGAACAGTACTTTCGCCCTTTCGAGTACTGACAATCTTCTGGAGCGACTGCGGATGAGTGGGGAGCAGTTGCCGCCCAAGCTGCCTCCCTTGTCCCCTGGAAACAGCAGCTCTCCATTTGAAAGTGGCTCCATTAATAACACTTGCAGCTTCATCTCGCTTGAGAATGATCTGAGAGGTGGGATCATCAAGCCTGAGCCGTCCACAGTGGTGCCTGCAGCGTTCAACCCCGTGTTCTGGTTAGCCCAAGGCTCCTTGTCGTCCTCGGATCACCAGCATAGCCAAGGACTGCATGAAACGAATGTGCTTTCTAACGGCCAGCAGTTTCACGAGATCATGTTGCACCAATCGCAGAACTTTTTTCCGGATCAGAGTAATAATGGCGGTCATGTAGAGGGGAGTAATACCCCGGATCAGCAGATTCCCGTCATGGAGATGAGCCTTGGGCCGTTTGGAGGGCCGTTGCAGCGTGGATTTGGGAGCCACTTGACTGGCACCTTTGACCATCACATGGGAAATCTTGATTTGCACTCGGCAGGCTCTCATCTCTGCGAACCTCCTGATCAAGGCGTCCTGAATTCGAAGTTCCACTGCCCTGACGTCTTTAAAGAGCTCCAGTGCCATGTGGAAGCCGAGTCGAAAGCTTTGGTTTCTGTTCCACGACCACAACCACCAGGGGAGCCAGGTTTCCATTGGGACCAAGCAGGCAGCAGCGCTGGAAGCAGCAGTAGCAACACCACGGAGATTCCTCTTTCCAGCATGTTTGAAAGCACTCTCATCTGGGGCACCAGTACTACTGCCACTTTTAAGGAATCTGACGTTGACGCTGATGACCAGGAGATGCAAATGGCACGCTCTGCAGTTGCTGCACTGAATAACCAGACCTGCAGTGATAATAATCATGATAATCACAGTGGGGGACTTTCGTCTGGCCAGTCAGATGGAGACACGGTGATGAATTGGTGCAGTGACCATGAGCTCGTGCCTACTTCGGCTGAGGTTCCTACTCCCAGTGCAGCAGCATCAGGGTTTCTAGAGAAATCAGTCCAGCAGCATTCGCAATCTCCAGAAAATCAACTGCAACTGGGGAAGCAAGCGGAGCAGTCGTCGTTCAGTAATGCTCGTGATCATGAGCCGATGAACTGGCAGATGCACCAGGGGCAAGACATGTATGATCAGACAGAGGGCTTGATTGCGCCCATGTCTCCCGAGCTGCAACGCATGGCTGCCGTCCTAGATCAAATGTAAGGTAGGGCTTACAAACCATGCAATGATTTTACGTAAAGCTACGACATTACACGCATTTGGAGCTAGCCGCTTCTCATCATACGAAAAAATATATATATAAGTACCTCTGCTCAACACTCAGTTCGATCGCCAAATTAATCCATTAATTTGTCATGCCAGGTACTACTTACTGTGATTCCATAATCAATAATTAAGAACTGCTATCAAGGTAGATTCTCGAGGCGTGTTAGTTGGATAACCAGTTCAATCGAGCCATCCTTGGAGTACTTGAGATCGATCTAATCGTGGCCATGGCAGTAGCTAGTTCCGATTTTTTAGTTATTAATTGATATCTATTTAGTGATCATATGCATTGAACACATGGTTACCTAAAGAGGCCAGACCCCCGGGAACAATTTGTGCTACGTGATTTGGAATAATATGTCGATCAGAGAGAATTAATTAGGGGGATAGCATGCATTCCAATTGGTAGAAGACGACGTTAGTGTGATCCGCAGTGTAAATTTATGAAGCCTTCAGTGATTTGAAGATTTTCAAGTGTTTATTTGGGTTCCATATTGCGCACGAACGTAACGTACAGCCTGACCTTGTTCCAGGGAAGGCAAAGGCATGTCGAGTACAAACGGACAGGTGGTCGGTTAGAATACTTGTGAGCTCTGTACAAATAGATAGAAGACACTGCTGATTACGTCGTATTATCATTTTAGTTGATTCCAAAGGACGAACATTTGATGTGATGATCTGTACATATTTATTTCTTATTCCAAAAACTAAAGAAGGAAAAAAAAAATTGCAAAGGCTGCTTCATGTTTAATGTATTTCTTAACGTTTCTGTCGATAGGTTCCCACAAGACATGAATGCCCTCCAGCTTGTAAACAAGCTAGCTAGCCTTGCCTTTAATCGCAACTAGATCTGGAGATCCTGCCAATTCTGCTCTCCATGTGTTTTGCTGAATCCTGACGACGTTCAGTACTGTTTTCTTTTTTCTTTTCTTTTTTCAGACTGCCAGGAGCTAGATCGACATGCTACGCTAGCTAGCTAGCTAGTGAGGCTTTAATTCATCACCATGTCATACCATATGTTCCAGGAGCTAGAGACATTATTGTGACACCAGTAAGCGTGTCTTCTAGTAACTTAGAGCCTCACTAGCTAGCTAGCTGGCAGAATCAATCAGACCATGCCCAGCGCGTGCATGCTTTCGGGGAAAACCCTCAGCCACATTCAAGTGTCAGAGAGGCGCGCAGAGCAGGCTAGTACATACGATGACGAGTGCTGGAAATGAAAATCCAAAGTCCTGGTCCTGGCATGACGGCAGTAAACCAATGCGATCGATGAAATAAAAAATAAAAAATCCTTGACTATGTATCGTAGCTAGGCTTCCTGCCACAAAGCTTTCACTCGATCGATCACGTGCTTCTATGTATTCGTCGGCTTCTTTGTCATCACTTGGGGATGCTACAAAGAATATATGTGGAGCTTGTCATTTTGTTCCTGTACAAAAGGTACATCTCCGACCTTATATATATTATTTTCGATCTTTCTGCGTTGATTTTGAACAAGTCAGCCTGTGTTCGATCATGAGTGACCTGCCTGGGCCCTCCCTGCAGGCACTGTCGATCACGTACAATCGATCAAGCTCTTGAGGTAATATAATCCAATCTGGGAGATATATATATACACTTGCTAACTACTGTATCTATCCATATATAGCTAGTCGATCGCCTGCCTGTTACATTGTACCACCGAAAACTTGAGCATGCATGTCATGGTTTGATTAATCGATCTGCTCAATTCAAATGCTCAGTCTTACTGCTACTCAGACCTGTGGTGTTTGGAAAGTCAAAAGACTCCAGGTCAAGTCAGAGAAGGATTTTCAGGAGATTGCACAAAAGTAAGTCTTCCATGTTTGTACACATATTGGCAAGCCAAGGTCATCTGATCTATTGATGTCTGTACGATTGACAATCATGGGTTCACACGATGCCTTATTTTCAGCTCCTTGGACGGAACTCAACACCAAAGGCAGGACGACTACCACCAATGGCGTGAGGACAGGGAAACGTCAACTGGGAACTCAAGGGATTTTCGGAATGCCTTACAACAGAGGGAACGGCCGGACTGGCAACCCACGTCTGTATCATTGCACTTTTAATTTCATGAGTAATCCAAAGTTTTGGCCAATTAATATCTAGATGAAAATTTCAACTCTAAATCCTTGTTTGTTGATGTTTATATGAGAGGGCATTATTATTCAGGGAATGTACAGTACGGGATGACGCAGTTTGGGATCGGATGCCAAGCCGTTGTAACTCTGAAAATTTTAGAAAAAAATTCTTGAGAAACGGTATGCTACTATTTGATTAAAATGTGTCACAAATGTCAATTTTGGTAAGATTCTTGCGCAAATATTGTCACAAATATGTACATAAAGGTCTAACATCTATGATAGGATAGAATGGATTTATATTTCAAGACAAGTGTTTTGAAAGGGGACAATTAATGGAATACATTTGTGACATATTTTAATCAAATTGACTTTGACATGTCATTTTCTGATTAGTTGGAACTTAGTCATGAGTAAGTAATGTGAACACTCAAAAATGAATTGATTCATCAAGGGGCTTGCAAATTGAAAAATAAAAATTTACTAGCTATGTGACTTTAGGAGTTTTGGTACAATTTCAATTGGTAGGAAGACTATGTGGTGCTAAGTTAAGGTTGCATGAGGGTGATTGCAAGAAACACTTGTACTATTTTATGCCACATGCTTTGTGCTAATTTGTTTTTTTGCCATAGCTTTAGTGTTATGGCTCCATAATACTCAAGATTCATAGGTAAGGTACTCATGACTAATTGACTATATTATATCTTGGCTATTTTTTTTTCATTTAAAAAATTATTATTATTCAAAAATAGCCCCTATTTTTATGTCACTCTTGCTAATTTGGAAGTAGGCAATACTATTTTTTAAACCAAAAAAATAAGTTTGCAACTAAAATTTAGAGGGTATGGTATTCTAGTAGACTAGTAGCTACTCTTCAAAGGAATTCTTAAAATAGTTAATTGTATGATGCAAGGAAGTCTACAAAGTGAGCTTCTTTTTGTTTGCATTTTGAAACATGTAAAATATTATTTTGGCATATTCATAGAATTGTTATAAATGACTAATCTTGATTTTTATATTTTTCTTATTTTTTATAAATTAAAACATCAAAATATGTATTTTCTTGATTTTTTCAACTTATTATGTTCTCCTACTTAGAGAATTTTTATGCTATATGAAGCTAAAGTATAATTTTCTTAAAGTTGTATACATTGGCCATGTATATGTAATTTTAAATTGCTTCCAAAAAATAAACATGAATATTATTAAAATGCAATGAAATTAGCAAGTGTCTCTTGCAATCAACCATCACTCATTTTCAAGCTTGTTTTGTGAAGGATGTGTCTTGGTAAATTCAAAATCTAATAAAATAAGCAAATACTCATTTTATGTAAGCATGTTCAACACATAGATGAAGTACAATTCAATTTAGAAAAGTAAGAAAACCTATCAATTGCACTTGAATTTGGCTTCTTCTAATTTTTGTACAACTAAACTTGCATTCAAGTATCTTGGTTGCAATTTGTCTAGATGTATGATTCAAAAACTAAATCCTACTTACTACACAATCATGGCTGTCAAAGATAATTGGTCAACTATAAGTGATCCTGGGTTGTATTGTCAAACGTAATTTGCTTTGTATCTATCTTATAGGATATTTTTTTTTATTCATTGATAATTGTAGTTGTCTAATGGGGTTGGTTCATTTTCTATGTGTACAAAGGCGACTTTAGATATGGGCGAGGATAGATATATAGTGTTGGAGTGACTATAATCTTAAAGGGGCGACCTCAAGTTTCGAAGGGCAACTCTAGGTCTTCAAAGAGCAACTTCGAATCTCATAGGTCCACTACACATCTCAAAGGCACAAATTAGGGTATAAAATGGTAACTCTGGATAGTAACAGTGACTTGAGGAATTTGGGCCTCAAAGGGGCAACTTTGAGAATCATGTAGTGAAGGGCTAACCGCATGCCCTAAAAGAGTGACTTCATGTCCTTTTAAGTGAGGTAAATCTCAATTTACTCAAATTACCATTATTTTTCAAAATATATTGAATCCAATTTTTGATAGACATGGAATTTGATTCTATAGACTTAAAATTATATAAAAATTAGAGATATAAAATTTAATAGTTTATTTGCACTCTTTCCAATAGTATCTAAAGACTTGAAGTCCGAATACCCTTCACTTTAATGTTTTGATTTGTTAATATTTGTGAAATTGCAATTGCGATGATGTTTATATTTTAAATATTTTAAAATTTTGGTAATATTTGGACATTTAAATTATATGAATGCTTCAATCCTTGTTTGTGTAGAATTAAAAATTACTAAATGTGTAAATCCAACACATTTTTGTTTTAGAATTATTTTTTATTTTTTATTCTAAACTTCCGATAATTTTATTATTGGTTCATGGCTAATATTATTGGAACATTTTTGTTCATGCTTATAATGAAAGATTGTTTCAATGCTAAAATGTATAATATTTATACCTTTCATTTCAAATGGTCTTTTAATTTTATATTTAGAATTTTAACATATACATATATTTGATGTTTATAATTTTTTTGATTGAATATTTCAAATTTTCTGGATTCAAATCTATAAAAAATTCCACTTTATAATTTTAATATTTAGTCACAATAAAATTTAAATATATAACTTTAGGATATTTATAACTAAAGAACTACAACTTGACTTTTCTCTTCACCGTATTGCTACTTGGGAGAATTGAATTAACCAATTGAAGATTTTTGAATTAAAAAAAATAGAAATAGAAATATATGGTTTATTTTAATCATAAAATGTTTCAATTATTTTTGATACGGTGTAATATAAGTTTTTTTAATAGAATCAAATCCCATGTCTATTAAGAATTGAATCCAATGTGTTTTGAAAAATAATGATAATTTAAGATCCTTGAGATCCCACCCCACTTTTTGACTTGAAGTCACCCTTTAGATTTTGCAATCTCCTCTATACAATCCAATTCAAGAAGTCACCTCTTGGTGACTAGAAGTCATCATGAAGTTGCTCAATAACTAAAAGTTGCACCTTCCACATCTATACTAGCCCATCCTTCTCTCCACCCTTCATAAGTTTGTATCACATAATAGGATGTGGCATATTATGGGATGTGGCATTTTATAGGATGTAGCATTTTCTATGGACAATGATAAACCAAAGTAACTTTTATGAATGTGGGCTCATGTCTATCTAATAGACCTTATGACTATTAGATAAAATGCCATTGTGTTTGTTAAGACAACCTTGAGTAGACCTTAGCAGAGTCTTAGGAATGAATCTCTAAAGAACTAACATTGCTTTTGACTAAATCTACTTCAAAAATACGACTCCTACTACCAAGTGTGGATTCACGTCACATATAAGTTTGAAGTCATGTTACATGTAAATGTGAACTCTTTCCTGTCTTCAAAGAAAGGATTGTATGCCAGTATAATCAACATTGCCAAACACATATGATTGATAGTTATATTTGAACTCCAAAACATTTTTTTCCTAATATTGATTACACAAGATACATACAATCAAAACATGAAAGTCTATGAGAGCTTTTTCCCAAGCTTTTTTTGTTCTTTGGTATACCTAGAGACATAACTTGTTTATATGGCATCCAAATAATACATGCTAAAGTAGTAAAGTCTATTGGAATCTTCTTTCAATTGCTAGACATTAAATAAGAATAATTTATGTTCAATAACAATAATTATATCCATGCTCAATCTTAATTAGTGATGATTATGGGTGTGCATAACATAAACATCAATTTTGTTAAATTGACAATATTCAGTTACTTTGGCGTGGTTCAAGCATTAGAAAAAAAATGGCCCCTCCCAAGGGCTACTAGAAAGCCCTCAAAGGACCCCAAAGATTGCATTTTGCACTTCCATCAATTTCCCCCTATTGCTACTCACTTTATGTTGGGATATTGAATGATTGTTAGTTTATGGGGTGGTTCAAAATTTGAGTATTGGAGGTGTATTCTAACTCTAATGTACCTTAACCTTGATTACTAAACATCTTGTACCATAGGTTTAGGATTCATTATTTAACACCTTATACTCTAATGCACCTTATATTTTGAGTTGATTAATAATCCAAGTCTAATCAACACCTTCTTTTTATTTTAAACAAATGAAACGAAATTTAATTAACACTTTGTACACTAAGTTGTAATAGTTCTATGTCTTTAATGAACAATAATTCCCTCATGTGATTTGTAATAGATTTTGTTTCATTTGTTTTTAAACATATGAAATTATGGATTGATAAAATATCGATTGATTAAACATTGATTGATGAAATAAATGAACTCATTAAATACATGGATTGATTAAATACATTGGCTAATGTGAAATCCAACAAAATTCATTAAACACATGGACTAATGTATTTAATTAACGTAGACTAATGTATTAATGGAGTGATGTGTTGGATACACATTAGACTTGGGTTGTTAATCATCTATTAATGTATATAATGAACTTTTAAGTGTAACTAGTTGGATTGAATACATTAGAGTTGATTAATAATCCAACTCAATTGTATACACATTGAAGTTCATTAAACACCTTGTACTCTAAGTTGATTAATAATCAAACTTGGATTTAGGACTAATTATTAAACACTATGCACTTTGATGCACCTAATTATTAAGTCTTGAATTCACCCTTGCAAAAGTCAGACAAGGTGAACACCTAGAAAGTGAGATTCTATAGGTCCAATGGTGATGTGGAAATACTTAAAGATGTCATTGCTTGGTGGCCTTCTAGTGGCTTCATTTTTTCTCTAATGCCATGCAATTTGAAATTCGACCTTTGACCTTTGTAAAGAAGCATGTCACAATTCTTAGCTTGTCGAACATTGTCAATGTAAAGAAATTGATGTTCATTCCCCTCTTTGACTATAAGTGAGTACAAGTTCAAGGTCCAATACTAGATTAGAAACGAATTTAATATTCCCTCCCTTCCATTGTCATCTTCATTTTGTATAGATCTCCCAAATCATTTTTGTAGGATAAACCTACTATTTATGGCACATATCCAAAAACCATTGCCATTTACCGAATAATAATTGTATAATTCAACAACAATTCAATTGTGATAGGAACAAAATTTTATATCACCACCCAATGACCGCATGTTGTGTGACAAAGGTTTGAAAGGAATTTTTAACTAGATTTTTGCTTCATTGCCTTTAAATTGCAATAAAATTTGTAGGAGAGTTATTGCAAGAAACACTTGTTGTCTTTTGCTCAAAACAACTTTAGTAGTGGAGTACTGTGACATATTGGAATAAAAAATTTAAAAATAAAATAAAATATAGATAATTTGTAAAGCAATAAGATTAATATGTCTCTAAAAGTTTAGACCTAGAAAATTTTATCTCTAAAAGTTATGCACAAAAAAAGCACGATGGAAAATGCCAAGAAAATGAACATTTTGATGTCTAATTTCTAGAAAATAGTAAAGAAATTCAAAAATTCAAAATCTAGAATGTCATTTTTTCAAACTTGAAGATGCTCCTTATCCACCATTTTCATCTTTGGAAAAAAAAATTTGTACTCTCTACACTTGTGCAAAGATAGAATATCTTAAGCACATGTGGAAGGTGGACGATTTACTATTTTAAAAAATTTCTTTTTGATCTTGTGAAAATTTAGAAGAAGTCCTATACCAATTTTGAGCTCCAAAGTCAGATTTTTGAGTCAAAAATATTACTACCTCCCTTAATGGCCAAAGTCAACATCCAATTGGGGGTTGTTTAAAATAGTGAAATAATTTTTTATATGCAAAAGATTCATTAATGTCTTCAACTTCTACTTGTACCTTCATTTTAAATTTCTTGCAAAACTGCCATACGATGCAAATAAAAAATAGGACAAGTGTTTCTTGCAATTACCTAGGAAGAAATCTTTTTGCATATTGTCTTTCAAAGGTGAATCTTTAATGGACATGTAATAATCACACCCAATTTCAAAATATGCAAGTCTCTACATTAATCTAGAAAGGGATTTGAATTTTGTTTATATGGTGATTGACAAGTTTATTCTACCTATGTAGAAGAATCTATTTTAGAACCAAACTTTGTTCTTTCTTAACTTTTGCATACAATATCCAAATGTCATATTCTTTGATGCGTTAGAACCTCTTTTCACTTGCCAAGAAGAAAATATGAAAATTCAACTAGTCCAATAGTAGTAACTATGCACAATTGTCACGACCTTCATCACAAGGTAAGCCCGTGCCACCTTGGTGAGCAAGGAGGATGTTGGGGGTGACTCCCCAAGCCTTGTAAGAGAAGGGGTGAGGGGGACTAGGAGTCCAAAGCAATCTGAGTGTTGTGGTGCTCTGATCTGGACAAATTAGAGGACGTATCGCACATGCTTGGAAAGCTTGTGAGAAGACACATCTATGGGTTTAAAGAACGCGAGAATCTAAGTTGGAAGCCAAAAGTTATGGCTCCTCAAAATTGGTAGTGTCCCAACTGCGTCCCAAGGCGCGGGGACGTGGGAAACAAGGTTTGGGAGGATTCCTTTGAGCCAAATAAGGCCTGCCGCATATCATTGGAAAGTTAAGGAGACAAACTTTCTAGAATGATAAGGCTCATGAGGAGATGAGCTCTAAGCTAAAAGTTATGGGCATTCAAAGAGTCTCGGAGAATTACACCTCCCGGGAGACTTGTGCCTTTGGAGGGCCATAACTTCCTGAATACTTGTCGTATTGGAAAAAGTGAGTAGTTCACGATGATTTGAGGAAAATTTATATCACGAAAATGGGCTTGCATTTGGGATTTGGATCTTGGAAATAAAAGTTATCCTGATGGAAAGATCAAGAATCTTTGGAGGTCCAATTTGGGGGATACCACTTGGAATTGGGTGGAAATTCCAAGATGGGGAGCATCTTGGGGGTTCCTGGTGACCTCTAGTATAGGGAGGGGGGTTGCTAAATCCCGCAAAGAGTACTATGAAAAGGGGTGGTCTCCTTCCTCACTCTCAAATGGTGCCATAATGAGTCTAAGTGGCCCTGAGTGTTGAGGTTAGTGTTGAAGTCTCACCACTACTTGTGTGTTACCATGGAATGCTTGTGCATTCCTTAATACCGATTGGATGGTGTCCCACTCTACACTAAGCCATGGTGTGTGTCTCGATTAGTGAGTCCCGAAATTAGTTGGATTGGGCCTAGTGGGGAGTTGGGTCCTATTCAAGGGCAGTTAGCATCGGTGGGGAATAGTACCTCCACCAAGTGCTTGGACATCAATGGAAGTTCTGCCCCTTGTTATCAAATGACAAGCCCAGTGTCTTGTGGGAGTTAAAGATTTGAAGGAAAGTGTTGGGAGTCACGGAGGAATAGGGAACCCCGTGACTTGAGTTGGAACCTAACATTGTAGGTGTACGACATGTGTAGTGTTAGGAGAGCATGACCCTTGGTGTCACTAAAGGATGAAGTGCTTGGAAAAAACTTGAAGGTGAATTTAAGGTGATAAGTGTCACTAAGGGGCGCGACAACAATGATAAAAAGTAGTAGTTTGGGGAATACTCACCTTAAATTAGAGAATATGCAGTGTTCCCTCCAACATGAACAATATTGGTATTGTGCCAAGTGGAGGCTTGTTTCTATTTAAAATTGCACTCCACTAGTTCAATGCAACCGTTATTGGGGCCTCTAATTCCATGGCCTCGGTATGCGATCACCCATGACTAGCTAATTTGCAAATTGTGAAGGGCCCATGAGTTAGCCCCTTTAGGAATAGTCATTATTGCCAACGCTTTTCAAGCATTGGTATGTGTGCTAATCAATTCAACCTTCCCTTGTTTTCATGAAAATCTTTTTTTTAATATAGATTCTTTTCTTTCTTTCTTTTTATAATACAGAAAAATCCAGTTGACGTTTGGATTGCCAGCTTTGCATTGGGTCAATTTTTACAAAGAGGAAACCAGCACTGTGCGGACCTCGCGGAACGACCTGCCATTTGCAGTTACAGGGCTTGTATGCAGGGTATGCACTGCAGATGACCTTAGAGTAATGAGAATCTTCGGAACAATCGGAAGGGCTGCAGACAATCAATCATACTCCACTTTTGTCCCAGCTGCCTGCCTGCCAGTCCCGGTCATCAAAGCCACATTCAAATGGTAAACGAAAAAGAGAACAAAGGGACCTGATGGCGCAGTTCCGAAGCAGTTCCGAACTTCAGATAACTTACCATGCCATAGGTCAAGCGATGAATCCGCCTACTTTCAATTGTCAGTCCAAAGAAAGTGATGAGTATTACAGTTCCAGAAGCTGACCATGGGTATGACTTAATTACAGTAGATCCTGACGAACTGAGTGCTCGATCGACTGTTCCATTGTTTCTTCCAGAGTAAGTTAACTAATTATGTTAATAACTTCATCATTCAGTTCTGGACTCTTGTACGTGAAGACTGATCGAGGCAGTGAGGCCCGGACGGTCTTTTTGCTGTCTACACGATGCCGCTGGCTTTCAGTGTATTGCATTGAAGCTGTCTCGATCGATCTCTTTCAGTTCCAGTTCGGACTTCGGAAGCGTATGAATTCCAGACGTGCGTCAGAAGTGATGTGCAAATGATTTATTGGGGTTGCAGATGTCTATCTGTCTCTGTTGCAATAAATAGGGGTTCAGTTGAAGGAGCTCGACAGTCCGTGTGGAGTAAGGTGAGGTGCATGCTTGGTTGTTCGTGAGTGAGTGAGATTCGCCGGCATGGGCGGTGCATTATTTTTTTGAATGTTTTATTTCTCTTACTATTTTGCTTCTTTTTTTCATAGAAAGAAGGGTTGGATGGAAAGGCCGGGGGCTTGCTATGTAATATCATTGGAAGGTGGATACCGCCCTACTTGTCATTTTTTTGCTACTGTGCCTTGTTAGTTACTATTATTAGATTGGTCAAGTGTTCATATTTTCTTGTTGGCAAGTGAAAGGAGGTTCCTATGCACCAAAGAACGCAACATTAGGATATTTTATGCAAAAGTTATGAAGGGTCATAGTTTTACTTGGTAGATGCTAAGTAAAATTGTTTTTTCAACATATACTAGACAATGTGCCTTGTGCTGTGGCCACAACGAAAACCAAAGTAAAAGTAATTTTTTAATTTTTTAATTCCTATAATCTTCAAAATTCAATAACTTTTACACTATTAGCCATAATGTTGCGAAACAAAGCCCGTGTATGGTGCACCCTTCTTCTCCAAGGGCTTCCAAGTAGTGCCCAACATGCGACTGAAGGATGCACAGTCCAAGACATCTCAACATAAAAAAAATTTTAAAAACTAATTTAAAGGTATGGATTAGTGTGCCTTGTGTCGTTGCTACAATCATTGAGTACAAGAAAAGTGATTTTCTAATTTTTTTGATCCCAAAATTACTTTAAAATTCAATAACTTTCCCACTGTAGGTCCAAATGACAAGAAACAAAGTCTGTGCACCCTTCCTTGATGAGGGCTTTCTACAATACCAAGAATTTAACTGGGAGAAGTGCAATCTAGCATATCTCAATGTAACAAAAAAAAAACAAAAAAAACACTTAAGATATGGACTAGTATGCCTTGTGTTGTTGCTATAGTAATTGTCAAAGTTCAAGTAATTTTCTAATTTTCTAATTTTTTCATTCATAAAAACTTCAAATTTCCATAATGTGTGTCATGTGCCATTGCACTCCCCCACCCAAAATAAATGTAATTTTCTAATTTTTTATCCCAAAAAACCTTAAAAATTCAATAACTTTCACATCGTCGGTGAAAACATCACTAATCAAAGTCCTTGCACCCCTCCTCATTGAGGGCTTTATGACAATACCAATAATGCGATCGAGGGATGCACAACCCAAGGGATCTCAATGTAACAAACAAACAAACAAACTTACTTTTCTGATGCATCCCTAGATCAAGGCAAAAGTCTAATTCTCCTTCAAACTAATTATTCCAAGTTTACTTTGATGGCTAGATCTAAATTGTGAAATATCCAAACCTAGATCAAATAGTGGTTATTTTAAGTACCAACATCAAGCTAAATGGTATGCATATATCTTGTCAAACTAAAGTATTCATAACCGTAGCTATTCAACTTCTAATGTCTTATAGAAGTTGAAACATCTCTACATACACCTTTAGTCATTTGATCCAATCAACCTTGCCACTCTATAAATAAAGTGCAAGAATAAAAAAAGTCAACACATTATTAGTCTCCTTTAAACCAACCAAAAAACATAGTCCAATAGATCCTTAACTACATGCATGTACTACTTGCAATAGTCATAGCTTGTGCAAAGTATATATATTATAAAACAATTTTCTAAGTATTACAAAGAAATAAGAAGGGAATTAATCTTGGGAATTTGATGGAGATCTTCTTTTTCCAAGACACTTTGATTCTTCAAGAAGAAGTAATAGATCTCACATTTGCCCATCCCAAAAACATCACAAGCCAATAAGATATTAGTCTGGCAACACAAGGTGTCTTCTATCTACTAAGTTTGTTATTGCCCTTAAGAGAACAATGAAAATATTTCATCAAAAGTAGAAAACACAAACACCAAATAATTATTAGGATAATCAAGTAAACTTGGAAAATAGTAGAACTTTATGACCCTCCTTGTGCCGAAGTCATGTCTCAGCAATAGATCAGAGTTCTCAAAAACATTTTTTGCCACCACCATTTGCTTCACTAATAGTGATTTAACTTACATTATTCAGCTATTCAATTGGTCCAACAATAAACACTATAGAGACTATTGGTATAGTCTAAAACACCGTATTCACCTCAACATGTACCAATTATGCAAGGGCACAATGCATTACAGCTAAGTAGAATTATAAATTCCAGGCGATACTTTACTACAATAAGAAATGAAATGGAAAGTTCACCAAAGCTAATCAAGTTGTGCAATCCCCAAAGGCAAAGTGTAAGCTTATGGCCAAAGTTACTATTTTAAAAATTGGAGGCACATGCATTAACAAACTACATAATTATAGCCCTCCACCAACCCAAGCTAGTTGTGAATTAAATAGGGTCTTTAAGGCATTCCCTTGTAGTTGGTAAATGTTGGATTTGGAATCTTTAAGAGATATCCACATCTAAGTAATCAACTTCACACTAAATTTTTAAGCCATAGTGATTTAGTGTCTAAATCAATGTCAAGCTGTAGTAGTTCTTTGAGAAAGATCCTATTCACAAAATCTTCTTGAGATCTTTAAAACAATACCTATTGTGGCATTGAGTCATGAGGATCCATTTTCTACTATCTATTTTATTACTTTTCTCATTCCATGTCTGATTTGAATATTCCATATAAATATAATAAAGATGTATTCATTCCTTTTTGTGATCCTATCCTTGCTTGAAAACTAGATCTAAAATATGAAATGTGAAAACAAACAAACAAACTTAAGATATGGATACATATTGATTTTACAAATGCATATAGAGCCATGATGGTGGTTCTAGGCAAGGTGTGATTTTGGTTATACCTATCTTAACAAAAGTATTGATCATGTTGTAATGGCCTAAAACTTATGGGCAATGTGGCATTCAGGAGTTAGAGTGAAAGGAGTCTTCATTCATCAAAAGCAAAAGATTTCCTTCCTTGAAGGTGAAGAGATGGTATGGTAACATGGATGTAATAAGTTTTTGATTCTACACTTAGGGGGTCCATTTTTGTAGCTTATTATTACTTAAGTGAAAGGCATCTATTCCCAACATAGGCCCCAAACCAATCATAAAAATATATATAAAAGTTCAAAATGTATTGTTTATGTACATGAATGTAAAAAATAGGGTGGGATATACTACATATTTGAAATAAAAAAAATTCATAGCATATTCATTCATATTTAGAAAGATATAGTTTGTTTGTTTTTGAAAATTCATGATTTTCAATTGCCAAGGTTTTAATAATTTCATATGATAAACATTTAACATTTGATAAAAGTCATAAACCTAAACCCTAAACCATAGGTCGAAACACCACAAAACAAAGCCCATGCACCCCTCCTCATAGAGATCTTTTCGACAATACCAAGCATGCAGCTGAAGGATGCAGCTGGGGGACACACAGTTTGGGAGATCTCAATATAACAAGCAACAAAACACAACAAACACTCAGGCTAACTTCAAGTGTGGATGTGTGGCAGTGTCACATTGATTCTCAACAGTAATTGCATGTTTTCCAAACACTCATTTCCATCAAAGCTGCAACCCCGCAGAAAGGGGGAAAATGGTGGTGAAAGGCACCATGTTCTTCATACAAATCCTATGAAGGAGTGGTGCAAAATGGGTGCTGCAGAGGGAGCCCCCTACCGACCTTCATGTCGTGTCAGAATTAGCAATTGCAAGGGTTATTAGTGATGGAAAGGGAGACTATGGTAGAACCTCCAATGACCAACTCAACCCATCATCAGGAACTTCAAGATATGTGAACATGGTGCCATGATGGTGCATTGAAATGCAATTAAGTTAATTTGGTGCCAACCTCCATACCAACCTAGTATGGATAAAATGACACTAAAATGACATGTATGTGGCCTTTGGTGTCAAAATGGCACCAAAATAATTTGACCCAACTTTTTTGATGATGGTCAATACATAGGTAATGGGAAATTCAATAGAGAGATGACCAATAAGTAATCATTAGTTTTTTGGTCTCTCACCATCTTCTAGCCATCACTATTATGACACATGTACTTCATTTTGAGAGCCAAATTAGTCTTTAGGTGAGCAGTGATGGAAGAATCTATGTATTGGAGATGGGAGTAGGCCAACTTTTGACTTCTAAAATTCATAACAATTTGAATTTTAAGGAAAAAAATTCTAAAAATTTGACAACACCCATCATTTCTATCTCTCTACACGACAAAAATTTAACAATGCCTTCTACTACTCCAAATCATGCACAAAATGATTAAGTGGCTAGTAATGGGTGATTCTACTATAATCTGAAACTAATAGGGACAGATTTACACTCTTAGAATTTCCCACTTCAAATGACTGTAGAAGAAAAGCATACACACTAATAAAAGTTTGATCTCAACATATAATTTGGCTCTTGCACTAAAGATCTCTCTCCAAAATTGCACTCCTCTACATGTTAAAATACTCAAAGTATTGTAAATTAGTAAATGGTATCCTTTTACCCTTAAGTTAACTACCTACCCATGGAGGGCTCTACAATGAAAGTGATATTTGGATGGTTTCAAATGAGTACAACATGATGAAGAATTGTGATTTTTCATCCAATTTTTCTTTGAATATGTTTGCAATAGATGTTGGTCGAAATTATGTCATTCATGAGTAATTAACTTCTTTATAGAAGAGGAGGCTAATAAAAAATCACAAAGATATCTTTTAAAAATATTTCGGTAATTTATACCTCCTTATTGTAGGTCTAAATTTTAGTTTAAAACATTATCTTTTTTGAATTTGAGGTCAACAAATGAAATGAAGCTAAGAAAATATTATTTCTACTCCAATTTGAAAATTTAAATTTTTTGTAAATGAAATTAAACTATTCATAGAAATTAAAATTTTTGGGACTATAACTATCATGGTGTATTGATTTTCTAATTATAGAAAGATATGGAAATTTGGATTACTCAACGATGTTCTACACTATAATATATATTTATCATGGAAGTTTAAGAATTTTGAAGCATACATATGAATTTTCTTCACTCAATCATAAAAATTTTCACAATGATTTCCAATTCCTCAAAAAAATTTATAAATTTTTATAACTTGTAGAAAATATGTGGTTTCATCTTTGATGAATAAAAAGAATAATTTCCATTCATATCTAGTGGAAAATAAAGTATATGAACCAAAAAGATATTGAAGTTGTTCATAGTCATAGGCTCCATTTGTTCGTGGTTAATTTAATTGAGTCCTTATAATTATATTTGATTAAGATAGTACTCTTATGTAAAGATTTTCTATGTGTTCTATATAGAAACTTGTCTTCCTATGTAAAACCATACTTGGTGGTTAGGGTTGGTGTTTCATGTGAAATAATTAATTGAATTTTAAAAAAAGTGGTTTAGGAATTGCTTTCAAAATTAATATGATTTTCATTTTTTTCATTTTTTTTTAAAGAATTTGGTACCTTGATTGTAGAAACATTAAGAAGGTGACAAATTTATTACTTCTAATAAATGACAAATTTTCATATGCCCTAATTTGTGATAGTTTGGCATTTGCAACATAAATTTGTTTATTTTCCAACTCCCTTTTAGAGTAATTTCTCCAAAAGCAAACCTTTTGAATTTTTATTGAATTTTTGTTGACTCTGCAAGCGAGGTGTAGTAGTTGTGTAGGCCCTTTGCTTCCAATGATGAAGTATTCTTAACCCCTAAGTGCTATGATGTCCATTCTCTTGACAATGAACAAATTGATACTCTAGTTTCATCCTCCTTATCTTAATTCTTGAAGATCCTTTGTCAAATTCTTGTCCTATCTAATAGTTGGATTTGGTGTAACTAGAGCACATATATATTTCTAAAATTACAAATGATTGTGCAAATATGTCAAATGGTTGACCAAGCCAAAATTGCATTGACTTTGGTTCAAAATGGGATTTGCCAAAAATGAGGTCATAGATTTTAAGAGCACAAAAATTCCAAAAGATCACCATGTGAAGAGAACCTCATTTCAAATCCATTCCAACAAATTGTAAAAAATGATAAAATTGTGCTTGTAATTGAATTTTGAAGGATTTTAAAATTTTTCTTTTCAAATTATACAAAAATATATTGGTGATGGTATTGGTAAATCTAACCTTATGGATGGAATCTACAACTCAAAGTCTACAACTTTCATTTGCACACCAATTCCAAACTATTCTTCCAAATAGCACTTTATAATGGATTTTCTCAAATCATCAATTCTCGAGAAGACTCTTGATGTTTAGAGGTTAACAAGAAAAAAAATAGACTTAATAGAGTAAGAAAGCTCATTTCATAATTGAGCCTAAAAGATGCATAAATTAGAAATACTTAAGGTAGGACTAAAGTCTATTCATTTGATTGTTCTAGGCAATGGTACGTTCTAGTCATTGCTGGTATTATAAAACTGATTTTCTATCAATCAAGACTTATCTTACAAAAGTGACTGCAAAATGTGCACATCATATTCCTACAGATTGCAATCTCCAAAATCTACTGTTGAAAATGCAAAGAAACGCATAAAACCTCAAGAAGATTACATCAAACAATATGACTTTACAAACTCATCAGAGTAACATCACCGGAACCTACTCTCGCACCTCCCTGAAGAAAAGAAAGAATGCAGTAATCATCTTCCAACCCTAAACCAAAGGTTGTGAGCTTCAGAGGCCGAAGAACCATCTTCACCTTCATTAGGGGTTAGTCAGTGCCAGAGATACGACGGCACTGGTGATGCTTCGGGTGAGGTCGACGATTCAATCAACATACATCCCGTCGTGTATGATGCGCAAAGCAAAATTGTGGGTGAAAACCTATCATTCCAGCAAATCATGAACTCTCAATCTCAAGCTATCCGCAGCATTCAAGGCAGCTAGAGGAGAAGATAGGCGCTAGCTGAATTATAGATTGAGTAAAAGACATGTTTTCGAAATCGCATGTGTCGAATACAACACGAAACTGAAACATCGAGATTTGTCGCAGCAGAGGGTGTCGAGGAAAAGCAGATTAGCTCCTGGTTTGTTCAAATCGAGAGACTCCCCTCCCTATTCATGTTGTCAACTTCGATGCTGCAGTAAGTTAACTTAGTCTACCTGAATTTCTAAGAGTACCCGACTACCCGCTGGACGTGGTATCGTACAGTGCCCAGTCACCTCTGCTCCGGGGGAACTGTACAGTACAGTACTGCACAACACTGTAGCGTTGCTGACTTGGTTCGTCGGTAAGCTAGGGCACGTTCGATTTCAGTCTGCGGCTACGTCTGTGGTGTTCCTTTCTTGCCCTCCTCGGTTTAGGCCTCCTTGGTTGCATCTGCGTTATGAGATTTAACTTTCTTTGCTTTGCTTCGCCAGAGTGGGACGCGGTGAGAATTTTTTTTATGATCCGTGGCGAAACCGATAGTGGCCGGGAGTGTAGGGAATGCTCAGCTTGGGAATGGAGACAGAAGAAAAGTGATGAAGCTTTGCTTCATGATTCTGTATTACTATAAGTCCTACCCAACTGGAATTCAACTCAACTAACTGGCTCGCGGGTAATCAGTGAATGTTTTATACGGAGCACTAAGCAACGGGAAGAAGTAACAAATATTTTCTTATTGTATCGTTGCTGTTCTGATGACACGAGGTTTTGTGTTTGATCCAATTGTTGATTCTCTAGCTTTGTTTGTTCAGGTTTATATTGACCGCAGTATCCAATTTCTACTGAAAACCCGTCAAGAATCTAGAAAATCTTGGTGGACGGAGGTCTCAATATTAGGGTTCCGTCAGCAAACGATCAACACTCTGATTTCGTGTTAAGTTGACCCCCTCTTCATATGTGAGTTGGGAACTCTCTGGGTAGCCTCCTCCTCACAGCTCTTATGTCGCTTACCTTCAGGTATGATATTTCCAGTTGTAAGAGTATCCATCTTTATGCTTGGCGCTCCCGTAAAATATAGAATCAAGGTTTGTGTAGTTGATATATTCTGCCGTCTGTAATCGCGTTCTTGAATCTTCTTCTTGGTGATTTAATTTCAGCAGTTACTTGCTTGTCTTTGGGTTATTGTGAGGAGTTTGATGCTTGTGTCCAAAAGGGTACCAGAGTTCAACCAAAACAGACAAAGTCAGCCATCCTCGTATGCGAAGCGGGTTTATCTCTCAGTTCGAATATACAGAAGCTCATGTGGATGATCCATTTGTTCAGTCTCAGGTTTTTTCAATCTTCTATTTATTTTCCCCTTTCTTGCTTGCAGTTCTGTGCTTGCCATTGTGAAAGGCAGGGTCGTTTTTCAGTTCTGAAGATTTCATCAGCACCAGTTTGTGAGCCCCATGGAGCAATAACTGTGGATTTGCACTCCGCCTCTAGCCAACTGTGATGCACACAATGAACGAGGTGGCGGCACCAAGGCTCCACTCACTGGGTGCAGCATTGTCAAGAGGTTGGATTCATATGCATGTCCTGGGTCCAGGCACATGAAAGTGATGTATTGGAGAGGGCATGTACCCAAGGATGTGATCAATGGGTTTCATTTTCTTTTGGATTGTTTATTGTTTACAGTTTATATTGAAGTGGCCGATTTGCCTGATGAGTTCAGAGTAGAAAGTGATGTCTTATTGCCCTGCTTGTGTAGAGCTTTGCATATTTTTGGCAAGTAACCAATTGCATTTGGGATTTGGTGTTTGCCTTCTGGTGTGTAGGGGTGAGAACCTTCTTGAAAGTAAGCTCCCGATCATTCCCCATGGTGCGGGTGCACAGACAAGCTTTAGGGACCATTTACAAAGAATGGATGGGCTTCATCTTTTGCTATATGAAAATCGACCTGAGCTCCCGATCATTCCTCATGGTTCGGGTGGCCAAATAAGTTGCAAGGACCAATTGTAGAGCATGGATGGTCTTCCATTGCCTAAAAACCGGCTAGAGCCCAAGCATAAGATCTTCCTCAGCCATAGCGGCGCACAAAAAAACGTTGTGAAGCAATTGTGCAAGGATATTGAAAGATATGATAGATACCCTTTTTTTGATGTCCTTCGGACAAGTTTACCCATTGGATGTGATTTTCCAAATGCAATTTTCGAAGCGATTGAGCAATGCAAAGGTTGCAATGGTGGTTTTGTCAGAGGACTTCTTTTCCAAGACCAAGTGGCCGATGTTGGAGTTGTCTGCTTTGGTGAAGAGGAAGAGTCATGATCCAAATTTAATTATTATGCCTATGTTCTTGGGCTTGACCCGTGAACAATGTTGTGAGAGAGCGAATCATGATCATTGGTTTTCAATTTGGGAAAGGTGGGCCAAGGAAGATCGAAGAATAATCCTTGAAGATTGGTTGGTTGTTTTCAAAGTGTTTGGATCCATTAATAGTGTTTCTCTTTGTGGGTTGGATGAAGTGAAGTGTCGAGAAGATATTGTGGATGTTGTTTGTAAAGAAGTCCCACTAGAAACAAGGTGTGATGATTCTCATGTCCAAGGAAGATCCCACATGTGCAAGGTATGTAATGTGTACATTGGTTGTCAAGTTGGCATTGGCAATAGATTTAATGTGATTGTCATATATATGTGTTGATGGATTAGGAGGGGAGCATTACATGGCATGCACATAGAATTCAAGTCTTGCATATTTGTAATGGATTGTTGGAGCACTTTTTAGAATTCTAGTTCCCTAACATCAAATATTCTTTTTGACAAACTATTGATGAGACAATTGGAAGCATGGAGTTATCAAAATGTTATAAAGTTTGAGTATTGGGACTATATGGAGTGGTAGGGATTGGTAAAAGCACAGTATGTATGACTTTATGCAATCACTATTTTGAAGAGTTCCATGGTCGTGTATGTCATGTTGAGTTTGGAGATAGGGATGAATTGCACATGCTCCAAGAGATATTGAAGAGACTCATGAACACCAACCTTGAGCAAATAGACAAATTCAACAAGGATGAGGTATAAGTTTTTTTTAATTTCCTATAGTTCATTTTTGTGTTCATTTAATTTCTTATGCTAACCATATATACACATTTATGCTTATATATATGTACACTATCTCATGCAATTAGTAGTATTCAACTTAAACATATTTTATATTATTGAAAATGTTTTGTTAAAATTGTTCATTGGTATTAACTATAAATGCATCTTTTATTATTGTAGTGCAAGCGTAGAATGAAGGACATCAAGAATTACAAGATTCTATTGGCCATGGACAATGTGTTTGAATCTTATGACATAGTTGAACGACGAAATTGATATTGAGAGCAAGATTTGCAAAGAACAACATCATGATAGTGACAGCTCGTTCACTTGGAGAATTGCAAAATTTGAACCTTGAGGAGAGTGAATGTATGGAGATGCGAGAGTTAATGGTGGGTGATGCCATATCATTGTTTGTCCAAGAGGTTGCATGTGATGAGTCTACTAATGAGCATCTCATTCAACAATGTGTTGACCAATGCTATTTTAGAAAAAGAGATGGTACAAACTTTCATTATCATCCTTTGGCATTGTGAGTGTTGGGTGGAACACTTGGGAGTGATCCAAGCCAATGGCTTGAGAAGTTGGGAGAAATTGATATTTTCAACCAATATCGAGAAAAATATGATAGGCATCCCATCTTCTCCATCTTGAGAAGAAGTTTTGATGTATTGAAGGATGAAGACAAGCTCCTCTTTATGGATGTTGCACTTGTTAACATTTTTGTTTCTCTTTATTTGCCACCCAAATATGACATCTACCATTGGTTGAGCATGATACATGGGAAAAGCATCAAATCTCGAGTATGAAATTTGTGCTTTGTTTGGAGTTCTTTTATTTTTATGTGCTTTATGTTGTTAGTTTGGTTTTATAAGGGTTGTCCTAGGAATATTATGTAGATTGTAGAGTTTTTGAGTTTATTACATTGTATCATTTTGACTAGGAGATTGTTCAAATTCATGTTGATGAATTTTATGTGTTTGGAATGCAATTGAATGGTCTCAAGCGAAAATCACTCATCTAGAATGCAGAAGTATTGAACATGGGGATTGGCATTCATGATCTTTGGCAAGAATTTTGTTTCATGGAAACAAAGGTCGAAGAGTTGAAATCACAGCATTGGATCTATGAGAAGTGGAGTGGTTCTAGTGATCCAAATATTGGAGAACCTATCCTCCACATTGATGTATGGAAGAGGGTAGAAAGAGTATCAATGTTGGGGCCATTTTCGAGGACTTGCAATGTGACTTTGAATCTTAGTTGTTGCTCAAACCTTATAGCATTGGATATAGCATATGTAAATGGAGAAGGCAATGTGTTGGACTTGAGTGGTGCATACAATCTAAGAAGTCTACAAGTATCCACAAATTCTAATTGCAAAGTACATGGATTGGGATTGTTGAGGAACCTATGTTTACTCGAGTGGGAAGAGAGATTACCAATCAATATGGAATTTATAGAAGAAATTGGAGGGTTAACCAACCTTCAAATCTTGAATTTAGTAAATTATTCTCATAACATCAAGAAGGTGCCAAATTTGAGCAACTTGAGTTTGTTACAATATGTGACTTTCTATGGCTTGTATGAGGGCAATTCCATAACTTGTAGTCCAACAATGATGAATTTACAACATCTTTTTCTAGAAGATTGTAAATCTTTGCTAAGGTGCAATGGAGTAGGTGACTTGATTGCCTTGGAAGAACTTCAAATATCTTGGTGTCCAAAGCTAGAAGAGTTGCCCAATTTAGAAGGTTTGAAAAATCTCAAGAATTTGGGCATACTAGGATGTAGCTCAATCCAAGTATTGTTGGGTGTAGGTGATTTGGCTACTTTTTTGGATCTTCAAGCATTTGGATGCAAAAATCTTAGTGAGTTGCCCGACTTGAGCAAACTCACAAACTTGCAAATTTTGGATTTAGGAACATGCTCAATTAATAAGACAATGATGGGACTTGGTGCTTTGATCCATTTACAAGATAGTGTAATCTCCATCAATGAGATGGGAGAATTCAATGACCTACAAAAATTGACCAAATTGGAATCTCTCACTATTGAGGGATGGAGTCCTCAAGGATCATCAAGTGTTGATAGCTTGGTGAATTTGGAGCATCTTCGTATTTCTAATTGCAAAGGTGTGGATATCTTGGATGGTCTCTTCAAGGTATCAAGATTGTTTGCAATTAGTATTTGGGATTGTGAATTCAAGGATTTGGCATGTTTAAGCAACTTGATTGGATTGCATGAGGTTTCTATAAGTGGATGCCTACTTTTGGAGAAATTTCTTGATATGTACAAGGTCACAAGGTTAGAGACTCTTCACATTTCTAATTGCAAGAATCTACGAGTGTGGGAAGGTTTGAGTAAATCAAGGGTAGTATCATTTGAAGAAGTAGTTGGAGTGCATTTGTGAAGGGTTGGAACTTTTCCCAACTTTCGAGATTTAGATCTCTCTGGGTTGGCAATCACGGAGTCACCTGATGTAAGCAACTTTCCCCAATTAAATAGGCTTTCGATTTCCGAATGTCCAAATTTAGTGAGGTTGACTAGCAATGGGCCATTGACCAAGTTGCAACAATTTCATGTCACCATCTGTGAAAGTTTAACAACCATCCCAAATCGAAATGGTTGCAAGCAGCTCAGAGAGGTGACTCTGTCGAGGTCTAAAGCGCAGTTGAGTATACATGAGATGGAGAATCTTGCAACAATGTGCCTTGGAATAGTAATCGAATTGTAACGAGTTATGTGACTCTAGAGATTCACTTTCATTTTAGACAATATCTAAAGCTTGAGCTTACCAGTTTTGGCTTTTGAAGCATTGGATTGTAAAAATGAGCAATTTATTTTTGATACTATGATTTTTTCAACATTTGCATAGTTGTGGATCTATTATGTTCCAATGTGTATACTTTGTTGGTGGTGAATGGTGGTTAATTTGTGGTTTGTAATTATGTTAGTATGACATGAGGTTTTTGATTTTCTTTGTTATACATCTAGGATATTAATTATAAAGACATTTTGGATTTTGTTATGATGTTTTTACATAGTACTAAGAAACTTGAAAGTAAAGCCTAGTAATTGAGTGCATGTTGAGTTACACAAGTGGCAAACAATGTATTGGACAATGTTGAATCTTGTCATGAGTAGTATCCTTTTGAGCTATAGAAGTGGCAATACTAGAATAAGTACCTCTAACAACAAGGCTTTTGATGCAAGCAACACAAGGCCTAGTCATAGGGATATATGTATCTAAAGAAAGGCAAGAACTGTATTTGGATTTAGCGTTTCTCTTCAACTTTAGCAGCAAAGTAGTTGGGACCTTTCCAACTGATGCATACTTTTCGATGGTCAATCACTTGATTCTTAATTCCTAAATGCCTGGGGTCCTTTTGAGGTGAAGAACATTTCTTTTGAAGTGTTGTAGGTCTAATTGTCACTAAGGTATAGATATCTCAATTGTACAATCTTGTAGTGTACATGTTGTAGATGACATCAATCAAATTTGGAGTCATTTAATTGGCCACATAGATTGAAAGATTATAAGGATTTAGTGTTGAAAAAGGAGTATGAAATTTTCATAGCAATACATTTTGAGGTGAAATTTGATTTCTAAGCCTAATCAAATGAAAAAAAATTTTGAACTATAAAGTGCTTCGAAACCAACATAAAAACACATTGGTGAAAGAAAACATCATTCAAATGACTCATTGTCTAAAAAATGACTTTGAAATGTCAAAAAATAGCAAAAAAAGTTGCAAAAAATACACCTAAGGTTGAACCTCTTACTAGAATGCTTCTTAGACACTTATAACTTCTAGGATTGATATGAAATTTTAAACACACCAACTAGATGAGTATGTGCAACTTTTCCCAAAAGTTATTGGAAACAAGCACTATGTGAAGAAGAAACAAGCCACCAAAGTTCATTATCATTAGATGTTTTTTAGCAACACTAAAAGGTCATTTCAGGCTGGTTCTCCTTGTTGGAAACCAACCAGTTTAGGCCAAAATTATAAAATTATTTTAACAAATTATAATTCTTTTTTAAAATATAAAAGTTTTTAATATTTTTAAAATAATTTTATATTACAATTTGATGTGGCCGAACTTTAGCCATATTAGTCAACTATTGTGGCTAAGTTCCCACAATCCTTGAATTTGGGGGAATTCACAAGAACTCGCAACCCTTTATAGTAGGTGGATTTCATCTAATGAATCTAAAATGTCAAAATTTGGATCTTCAAATTGCTCCCAAACATTCAAAAAACTTGGATTGGCATGGAAAAAATTCCACAATAACTAGACTTGAAGGGGAATACTACCCAACAAATTTCATTGAAAACAAACATTAGATGAAGGAGATACAAGCCCCTAAAGTTGTAACCATCAAAATGTAGTTTGGTGAATTCAAATTGAACATGTGAACTTTGAATGGCTTCCAAATATTCTTTACATCTTAGATTGATCTAAAAATTTTACCACACAAACTACAAAAGAAAGCTCAAACACTAGTAGAAAAAAGGCTATAAATGACTAGAGTTAATGACTACAAACCCAATCATTTAGGACACTTATAACTAAACTATGACTAAAGTTTGATTTAGGGTTTGAGTCATTTCGGACAAGTCATTTCGGACATTGTAGTCATTTATTTGTAATGATTTATTTCTCATCCAACTGATGATGTGGAAGTTCGTTAGTATGTGATTATATGGGGTAGTTGACCTAGTAACTATAATTGATGACATGGTTTGTACGCGTGGAGGTTTTGGGTTGGTTGGTTTCGAAATGATGTGGCGAGCTTTGATAGCCCGATTCACATGAATTAGAAAATTTTAGATCATTTGTTAGTCATTTTGTAGTATGATTTTGGCTACACCTATCATACTTGAGTCATTTTTGAGTTTGTTGAAGTCATTTAGAAAGGTCTATATATCTTGAGGGAGTCATTTAGTAGTCATATGATAGTCATTATTTAGTCATTTATATGTTGGTTACACAATAGTTGAGTAAATGACTATTGCAATCATTCATTAGTTTTCTGTAGTTGCAAACAAATAAACAAGAAGTAAGAGGATTGAAGAATAGTTTTTAATGAATCATTTTGTATATTTATAATGTGACTACATTTTCATGACTGTATTATAATTGCATTGTGTTTCTAAGGGTGCAGTTTGATTGCACTATGACTAAAATATATATGAGTGCACTCTGATTGTACTCTGATTGCACTATGATTGTACTCTGACTCTACTTTGATTGCACTATGACTGTAGTTTGATTGCACTATAGCTAAACTATATAGAAGTGTACCAAGACTATAGTATGACTATGTACTTTAACTACAATTTGCTTTGAACTTCTTCTTTTCTCCAATCCATAATCTATTTTTGCTTCTTGGTCCATAAAAACTATAGCCAACTACCAATTGAAACAACCAACAACAAAACCACAAATTAGTAAAACAACAAAATGCAAAACAACTTTCCTACAAAATTGGAAAATAACAATACAACAAATTGATAGCACAACAACAAAACAAAACAATAACATAACAACAAAACAATGATACAACAATACAACAATAAAAGAACAACACTACAAAACAACACAACAAAAAGAAGATTGTAAACTAAGTCCTCACTTAAAAACTGTAGCCAACTACCAACTAAAACAACCAACAGCAAAACCACAAATTAGTAAAATAACAAAGCAACAAAGCAACAAAATTGCAAAACAAGAGTACAACAACAAAACACAATGACACAGCAACACAACAAAAAAATAACAACACTACAAAACAACACAACAAAAAGAAGATTGTAAAGTAAGTCTTCACTTAGGAAAATTGAAGCAAAAACAAGAAGAGAAAATGAGAAGATGTTTGAAAGTAAGAAGATAGAAGAAGAAGAAGATAAACTAAAGAGGCGGTGGCTAACCTAAACCTAACTATAAGTAAGAGAGACAAAATCTCCATCGTTCATCTACAGTAGCTACAATTGCAATCTGCTACTGCCATGTCACAATATATTGTATGACTAAATAATGACTACACAATGATTGAAAAATGACATCATCAATGACTAATAAGTCAGCCGCCACAAAAGTATAAAGGCGGTTGACCTAAAATGTGGTGGCTGACCTAAAATTTGAACCATCTAATTGTTGTCAAGATACAATCTAAGCCTTCCATTTGTTGCTGAGGTGAAATTTCACCCATCCAATTGAGTTTCTCTAGAAAGAAGCAATCTGATTCGTCCATCTAAATTGTCCATCTGATCTGTCCATCTAAACTACCGATTAGGTCTATTTGATCCATCCATCTAAGCCGTCAATTAAGTCTTTTTGATCTATCCATCTAAGTTGTCGATTAGGTCTATTTGATCCATCCATTCGATTCATCGTATCCATCCATCTAATCCATGTGATCCATCTAATCCATGTGATCCATCTAATCCATGTGATCCATCCATGTAAGCCGTCCATCTAGTCCATTTGCAGCTTAATATTAAATTTAATTTCCTTAGTGGATGGTAGCCCAATATTGTTCGTCATTCCTCCATTCTACTATAGTCACTTATTGCGCTTAGTTTATGACAACAAAATTCAAGTATGACTTGATGTAATCTACATTAGCGATAGTACTACAAATTCTACAATACATAGACAAAACTTTAGATGACAACAGTTCTCATTGCTCATTTCATCTGGGCATCATCCACTACTCCTTTGAATGCTTGATAAATGAGTGCAACTTATCACACATCAACTTTGGCGACTAAACAATGACTAGAAGTCATTTTTCAGTCATTTTCTAGTGACTAGTCATTTTTTCACTGGTTACATTTGACCCTGTTTTGTACTAGTCTTGGGCAATAGTCAAGCTGAACTCAGCATCAAGTTTGTCTTGGGTCAATTGAAGCATCTTGGTCATTTGAACAAGACGCTCATGGGTAGTAGCGAAATCAATCTCTAATTTAGGAATGTGATCAGTGGCCATGGCAACATCCCGATTCGCTCGCTTGTCTTGGGAGTTCATGAAGCATGTCGTCATCCCAACCACGCTGATGGAAACGATTGAGTGGACTGTTAGCCAAAGAGTCGTAACTCGGCGAACCTTTAAGCTCCCATCCGTAACAATCTCCTTCACAATCCTGACTATGAAGGGATGTAACCATAAGTTCGTGTCCGTCAAAGCTATCTTCCTCACATAATGGTAGAACTTGGTGAAGATTGTCATGTAAGCAACCTGCGTGCAACAAATTGTGTTAAGCTTGCAAAATCAAGAAGCACTACTCCTAGTTAAGAAGCACTAATGCTTTGCCTCTTCTTTGCAGGGAACTTCTTAGCAAAACTTTAGATGACAACAATTCTCATTGCTCATTTCATATGGGCATCATCCACTAATCCTTTGAATGCTTGATAAATGACTGCAACTTATCACATGTCAACTTTGGCGACTAAACAATGACTAGAAGTCATTTTTCAGTCATTTTTTCACTGGTTAGATTTGACCCTATTTTCTACTAGTGAAATTTCCCAAGAAGTTTTATTAAATTTTGAGATTATATACAAAAGTTACATTACTTCTAGGTGGACTTCCAAACTTTGTGGGGACACTTTTGGTCCCTTAGGGTGCTTACCCATAAGCCTCCTACTTAACCTTAATTCTGGAAAGATGGGTCCATGACCACTTATTTCAAGCCTCATTATCCATCACTATGTTTGTTGCCATTTTACAATTAGATATTCATGTAAAAATTAATATTTATTTTAGAGGACAATTTGAAATTCTTGTGAATTTCTTTAAAAGAAAATGAGGAAAATTCATATCAAATACACAATATAGTAAATAAAAACACTACTAGAATGTCCTACTTGAATCAAGATGATGTCCTAACCAACAAAAAACGTCCGAATCAACTTAACATTGTTGATTAGGCTAGGGTTGTGTGAGTCTCTAATTCGTCACTAGGGGCTCACTTTTTTTTTTTTTTTTTCTTATTTTGTTATTTTAAATGCAATTTTATATACAAAAAGCCCCCAAAAGAGTGTAGAACCAAAATAGGTGTGTCACATACCAATATAGTATTTGGTCTAATCAAGGTTGTTCTGTTGAATGCATTTTGGAGTTCAGGTGTTGAGTTGTTGAGTTGTTTGGTTGGCATCATGTGTCGTATAAGACAAGTGTCATATACACTAGACAATTTTGTCGCATAAGGCTTTATTTTAGTAGCAGAGACAATTTGAAATCTCCCTTCATTTATGATCCATAATTTAGAATGTAATAAGTGATTATTAAATTGAAACACTTCAATAAAATGAAACTCAAATATGTCAAGATTGAAAATAGAAAGAGCTTTATTTGAAAGTCAACCTTAAAGTTGACTTTATTAGATGAACAAGGGGGTCTACTAGACGTGTAGAACATCATGTTTGTCATGTTGTCGAGTTATTCGGCCGAACAACCATGGGTCTAATTTTAGAATATTATAGCTAGAATGGCCCAACCACGAGTTGTAAATAGGTTAGAACCAAAATAATTATGGCAAATTGGTCAAATGCAAGTGATGGACGTATTAGGCTAAAAACCCCATGAGGAGAGAGCATCTCTAGGCTAGAATTGGTTGAGGGAACCCTAGTAAGGCATAGGTGTCAGTTCCCATAGATAGGTTCCAATCTCCCCATTTCATCAATGAAATAGTGGAACCCCAATTATTGATTTGTAGATGTTAAAAATACCAAGGTAGGACCGTGGAGGAATCTCGGGTTCAAGGAGGGTGACTTTGGGTTAAAACCATGCCCAGGAATCAACGGTGAAGTGGGTTCGTCAAGATTCTCCCCAGTGTGGAAGATTCCTTGGCCATTGATAATTAAACGAAGGGGTGGATTTTGTCCCCTTTAAGCCGATGTGTAGAGTAAAAATATGAGCCTACGTATGTGTTGTGGGATCCCATGGGAGGTTCTATGAAAAGTTTCAAAATTTTCTGATGGTCAAAAGATGCCTTTCCAAATGGTCAACTGCTCAAACCAATAATGGAAAATTCCTAGAAATTTCCTAGAAATTTCCCACGTGGCAGTAAATTCCCACTAAAATTTTTGATAGCTTCTTTTATGTTAAAAATCTACCCCGACAAGTTTCAAGACATTCTGATAGTCAAAAGTACCCGAAACTACAAAATTCCCTAACAATTAATGGAATTTAAAATCTACAATGGAATTGACCAGCTAAGCGAGAGCATACAGAAGCAAAATGGAGCCCAAGATAGGTCTTTTCTCACCCCCACCCTCCCACACACACCTACTTAGGAGCCTAGGCTAGTTACTTTTGCTAGAAAAGTCAACCTCCAAAAGTTGGGATTTTTCTCAATTTTAGCATTAAATTGGCACTAAGTTTTATTGCGATCTTGAAGATAGAAAAGGGGGAGGGCAAGTCAACTTAACTAAAAATGGCCTTCTGAAGCCAATGGCACAATCTGTTTGCGATTCAAAATTAATCTCCAAAAGTTAGCTTAGTAGGCCAACATATGAAGTCAAAGTCAAGGGGTAGGGTTCCAATGGTTGGAACGAAGTTCCTTTAGGCTAACTTGGGGTACACTCCAAGTGCTCTCCCAGATTTAGAAGGGGGAGGGGAGCCCTTGGCAGAATATATAAGGATCTCTCTTTCTCCTCATTCCTCCTCTCTAACTTTCGTGGCTTCATGCCACCTTAAGTTTAGGCCCTTTGGGCCCCATTTTAAATTCCATCTTTGTGTCATTTAGAGAAGCTCTGGTTGAAACAAAGCTCTCAAGGTCCCCAATTGTTGGTGTCATTTAGAGAAGCTCTAGAACAGAGCTTTCAAGGTCTAGTGATGGGGTCTCGAAATTTGAAGTTAATCCCTCGATACGGCGAAGCTTTGACTTCAGGTTTTAAGATTAGTGTAAATTTTGGGTGATGTTTAAGAATACGGCCAAGCTCTGACCTCCAGTAGATTAAAAAGTTGTCTTGAGTTTAGTTCTTAAAACCTTTCTTGGATTTAGGGTTGAGCTCCAAAAGATTAGTCAAAATCCAAGTCTTGCAAGAGTAGGATATATAAAACACTTAGAAAGAACCCTGGCCAAGGCCCATCCTTTGGTCACACCCTTAAGACCATAGGTCAAGTAATTTCTTAAGGTAGAAACCTATAGAGGAGGTCCGTAGCTTTCCAAAACCCTAAGGCACATTCAAATCAGAGTAAAAATGAAGCACTTATCATCGAATGAAGGTTAAGACATAATTTGGATGAGAAATCGATAGAAGTCTTTAATTAGGAACAAACTCCATTTTTTGGTAGGGATAAGCCTCTGAAACCACTTTTAAAAACTTATAATTGTTTTGAATTAGAGAACTAAACTTAACCGATGGATGAAGTTTGAGGAGCCGAATAGCAGTCAAACTTCATCTGTAGAAGGTCGGATAGGGTCGAGTTTTGGGTTTTTAGAAATGGCAAGGAATGATCTAGAGGGTTCTAGAGTTAGATCCTCCCTGACATGAGTTCCATCTAAGAACCATAGCGGCCATCTATTTGGTCAGCCAAAACAATGGAGGTAGATTAAGAGAATTTTGCATACTTGGGGTCACATTAGGCACTTACTAAAAAGATCCATTACTTGGAGGGCACAATGGACCATGCTTAGACACCCAAAGGTAGGATTCACTTAGTCAAAACCTAAAACCTAGTTGTGTTCATGATTTACCTAAGGTGGGTAAATTGACGCTCACAGGTTGTCTTTCACAGTAGTGAAATCTAAAATTTTCTCTACAAATGGATATTATAGTATATAACATCATCTTACAAATCAAACTTATTATGTCACTATGAAATTAGAAACTCTTCAAACCATGGTTATAGGCCTATAGTTCATATTGCTATTAAATATTGAAATTTACAAATTTTAAGAATTTCCAATTAGAACATAAACTGAACTTCATACATAATAATTAAGCTTGATTTCATTAGTTGGACTCAAATTCAAAAAATAGCAATTTTGTAGCGAAAATTCACATCAAGAATAATAGCAAGAAATGACCAAAATACTCTACAAGGGTGATCCATGGATTAAACATCTTCTTCTTCAGAAAGTTCATTAATACTATAATGGGGGAATTTGCAATAATATTCTCCAAAATTATACAAAAACAAACTCATTTCTTTAGATGTATGAAAAAATGTTTCCCCATCCTACAATTTTAGGTGAAGTCATCCAAAGGACCTTTTTTAGCCTCAATAGCATTTCAAGGTTAAGGGAAAGACAAGTATCCAAATGAATGTGCTTTCAAAAAGATGAGGTGGCACTAGTAGAAAACAACGTTGCACTCAATGTAAATTTTCTATTTTTTTTGGTAGAAAACACAAAAATATGTTAGCTGAATTTTATTGACTTCAACGTTGTTTTCTACTTGTGTAGACACACTCCTTTCACTCACACTAAGGATCACTCTTCTTTTGAGCCTATAGTACATTCTAGAAAGAAAATATTCACCATTGGTACATGAAGGAGGAATTATTAAAGGGACGGGAATGGGTGTGTCTACTTTACATGCTATTGAAACACACATCCTAACCAAACCACTAACTTCACTCATAAGATTCTAAAGCTATAAAGCATGGGGCCCCAAGAAACACCCTAGAATACTCCATTGCTACATGATAACAAAACTAGGGGTAAGGGTGGGAATGGGGGTCTATCTTAGTGCAAGAATTATGATCATTGACAACTCGATTTGGTTGAGGTGGAGATGCTTCTTTGCATTGTGTAGATGCAGAGGCTAGAACTCATTACACTTAGTTTTGGATGTCAACCTTCTTAGCTTTCTTTTTGTATTTAATGTATAAGAATTTTGGACATATTGCAGTATCAACTGCATTTTGAAATGTATAGTGTCATGGAGCAAGGAGTGTGCTCTCATTAGAGGAGTACATAGTCTCAAAGTATCTATGTTTTATTTGGAGAATATACAATGGTTAAACTTTGAGTTGTTGCTTCTAATCTCTCTCTATGGAGTCAATTTAACAAGAATTTTTCTTCAATATCAACGTCTAGTTTGTGATTTCCCATGGTTACAGAGGTAACTTATTTATACATTGCTACCGGATTTTGAAATTTCAGGTATGTTGAAACGTATAAAGAGTTTAACTTTGCACCCACATGCAATCAAGCATCAACCATGACTTTAAATTTCCAAAACACATGATCAACTATGCATGCCATGTGCCTTCCTTGATTTGTGAAATCTATTGTAGGTGCAATTCTACTCTAATTTTTCATAATGTTTTAGAATAGGGAGTTTGGGGTTCCTTCTACAATGCCATTGTAAGAAAAATTACTCATGTTACATGGGCAATCTTATATTCAAGATCTTCTACAATTAAAGGAACCTTGATTGTGGGAATCAAATTAAAGGGCCCCTTGTTTTAAAGCTCAAGAATGTTATGTTACCTTGAGAAAAATGCTAGAACAAATTATTTACTATGGATGATGAAATTTGGAAATATTGACTTCATATTTGGAATTAGAGACCCTCAACAAGGTAGGAGAAATTTTGATATGCAAATCAGCAAATCTAATGATTGAAAAGAAGAGGAGGTTTTTACATCAATCTCCATGCATAATTGGATATTGACAAATACACCTCATACTCAAGGAAGTCTTGTAGAATGTCTATAACGTAATTCTTGGAATATGGTTGATAAAAGGCTAGAACCTTGCCTCACCATTGAAGAGCTATTTGTGGGAAAAGGGAAGCATGCTAAACAAGTCTTGCCTACAACAATGTACCCTAAATCTCTCTTAACATTAGTCAACTTCTAGTTTTCTTGTCATCCCTCTACTTCCTCTACTTTAGTAAATGACTATATAAATTTGATGTATTTTAGTTTGCAACAAATTTAATCAAACCCAATACCTCCATGACCTCAACAATTGAATCATGAAATTTAATTATATTCAATGAATGATCTATAATGAAAGATCCCAAAGATCCCATTCATGATGAAATGGCAACCAAACATTAGATATAGAACATCACTATATAATGGCTAGATCTCATAACCTTGTCCTTTTGAGTATTATAGTGTAGTTTTAAATTTCTAATTGAATATAGTTGAACAAATTCAACTAATGAGGTTAAAAAATGAAAATGATAAATGCAATGACAAACAAACTGAGTACAAATTTGAAATGTTTTCATTCAAACAACCATACTATAAGCATCAATGGGTAAAGTCCAAAAAGTAAATAATGAAAGTTGTAGTGTACAACATACTACACAATATCATGGAAGTCTTAAGAAAAAATTAGTTGTGATTTGAAAGAAAATTAGTCTCAAAGTTAGCCATGTCTAAAACTCAAGTTTGTTCAATATGATTTGGAATTACTTTATCTTTTGTCAATTTTTTCTTAGAACTTGGGAAAAAAGAATTGTACCTTAGCATGTTGGCATACATCAATTCAGATTGTTGTGCACAAAAATTGAAGGAAATTGACATTCATAGAATTTTAAATATCAACAATTTGAACAACATACAAATGGTATTGGTTCTCATAATATTTGAATTTTTTTTGGAATTGAGAGCATAGGAATGCATTAGCTATTGTACAAAGAGTATAGGTTGCAATATGGAACATTCTTACATCTTAATGCCCTTGCATTTGAAATATTTGTTGAATTGGACAATGAATTCAATTTATATTTCGAAGTTGTACAATGCATTTTTCAGTTCAATTTTTTGGTCCGAAGACTAGTCATTAAGAGTTCATGATGCATATAATCGATACAACAAATCAAAAAAAAATTATCATTGTCAACATTATCAAAAAGTTGAAAATTGCCTTAAGAAGACCTTCATAAAATTGGTTATTTTTTGCCTCAAGGCATTGAAGTCTCCCTAGCCATAAGAAAATCATGCCGTGATTGAAAAGTTGGTACCAAAAAATCCAACTAGAAAAATTCATTAGTCTTTTCTTACACAAGAATTTGTTTGGAGGGTTGTTGCAAGAAATACTTGCTGCAAATTTGGCTTAAAATAACCTATTTTAGTATTTTAGTGAACCCTATGACTTTTGGAACAAATTTATTTTAAATGAAATAAAATATGGATAATTTTTGAAGCATGGAAAATAGTTTGTCTCCAAAAATTCAGACCTAGAAAAATTTTATCTCATAAAAGTTATGCACAAAAAAAGCACACTGGAAAATACCAAGAAAATAGACACTTTGATGTTCGATTTTCAAGAAATAGTAAATAATTTCTCTTGAAAATAGAAAATAGAAATTTTTCCTTGTTTGAAGATGCTCCTTTTTACCCATTTTCATCTTTGGGAAAAAAAAATTGTATTCTCTAGACTTGCGCAAAGGTAGTGCACTTTGAGCACATGTGGAAGTTGGACAATTTACTATTTAAAAAAAATCTCTTCATGGGATTATGTGGCTTTAATAGAAGTCCTTGTATCCCAATTTTGAGCTTCAAATTCACATCATTGGATCAAAAATATCACTATAAACCTGGAAAATGGCCAAGGTATGCATTTAATTGGGGGGTATTTAAAAATAGTAAATTTTTTTTAAAAATTAAAATAATTATTTCATGTCTACAACTACCACATGTACCTCCTTTCAAATTTCATGTAAAACTAACATGAGACGCAAAAGTTATGAGCAAATTAGCAAAACACCCTTGTCCAAGGCCAAGGGGACAAAAATAGAATGAGTGTTTCTTGCAATCACCTTGGAATTTGTCACAATCTTGAAAGTGTACTCATCAATCCAAATAACTCACTTCCATTCATCAATTGTCTATATTCAATGGGCTTCTACAAAATCCAACCTCCCAACTTTTGTGCCTATTGCTCAAAAATAATTTTTTGCAGTAACACATTAGAAGAAGTCAACCTCATGTAGAGCAGTCCGCGCAATTTTGGTCACTACATTCAATGTCAAGTTGTTCACAATATCTACAAGTGGTTGCCACTAGTCTTTGACAAGAGTATTTATGAGAACCTAGACATCACAATCCACAACTTTTTTGGAGCTCCAAAAGATTTAGAATCATAATTGTCCCACAAAACTTGAAGTTCTTAATCACAGTGTAGGTAGTCAAAGCAAGTTGACCAAATTTGACAACAATTTATAAGCCCTTGACGCATGCTTTGAGCATTCAAATGATGTTAGTCATCAAGCTTCTGGTCTTTATAGTTTCAACCACTTCAACCTTGTGATGTGCAATCCATGAGAGGCGGAAGTTGGTGTGAATTTGTCAAAAACATTGTTGAGTTTTTTGAAAATCAAATAACATTATTGGAGGCTATTGTATAATAACTTTAAGAAATGAATCTATGTGTGTTTATCAACATTGACTAAGCACAAATGGAGGAAGAGAAGTTGATTCAAGAATTAAAAAATCCTATAAAATGTCCAATAAACTATACATTCATTCCACTTAAAGCTTAATAGTTTTGCTACAAAAGTATCTAGTTTTTGAGTTAGGATTTCATGATTGAAATATACCCTTGTAGACTCATATGCTAAGGCAAAGTTTGTACATGCAACCTCAAATATTGAGTCTTTATATATAATAAACTTTGAAATTATGTATTTTAAATTCTAATTTCAGTTTATTTTCAATTTTCTTGAGGTTGTGTGTTACTTCATGCTCTACAATTTTTATTTTCAAAATTTTTTACTTTGATCACATACTCACAATATTTCCACTTTTTTGAGCTCATCACTCCCACATACTCATTTTTTGAGGTCATTGTATTTTTATTGCTCTTATTGGTGCTCTGGGTGGTTTTCAAATACCAACTTTCTAATTGTAGATCTTGGCATCCTTTCATGAGAATCAAGCTTTTAAACCTATGAAGGACTATTGTTCCAAATGGGCTCTTTAGGATTTGAGGCATAGTAGGTTCCCATGATATCAATATTTACTAAAATTTATTGAAACTTTCTATGAAGGTGTGGAAATGTACCAAGTTTCTAGAGATTGAATTTTTAATTCAATTAGTCCTGTCACAAGCATATTCTATTTGAGCTCAAGCACCCAAAAAATTCACAAGAATTTGAAATTTAATTAAATTTTTTTTTCATGAAAAATAGATTTATATGTACAGGGGAAGCTTTGATTCACTTCATTTAAATTAGCAATGTAAAGTTATGAAGAATCTTATTTTGCAAGCAATCAAGGCATGTTTTTGAAAAAATAGCATGTAGGATTCATTTATGAGCTCAATTCTCACAATTTTCAAAAAAAAATGTCTTGGTTTAGATTGTTTGCTACAACAAAATCACCATTACAATTGACAAGTTTCAATCAATGATTTTATTTTCCCTTCCATCTACTACCTACTTCTATTTAACATTCTTTTAAAGATGAAAATTAATGGGGTTTTTTGGGGGGGTTTTAATTCCTAGATTCTCAACTCAATTTTCTACTCTCAAGATTTTTTCTACCAAAATTTGTAGTTTAAAATTTCAAGTTAAGAGGATTCAAAGTCTGAAAATCTAGTATAAGAAGGTACCAATATAATGTATTTTTTTACTTTAAACATTGATATCTTACAATTTGTTGGCCAAACTTTTTGAAATTTTTTCCACACTTTCTCATACAAGTTTAATGCTAGATCTGTTAGTTGGATTTGTGAAAAAACCATTTTTTTCATCCTAGCTTTTTGCACTCAAAATAGCACTTTTGGAGTGGTTTTAGGTGAAATATAGACATGGAACTTCGAGGGCTAAAAGTGGAATTTTAAAGGTGAAAAAAATCAGCAGATGACAATTTTGTTTATCAAATTTCTAAAATTCGACTACCACCTTGACCACCGCCCTCAATATTATAAAAATATTTAGAAAAATTCAAATTCAAATTCCAACCGTACTAAATAAACTCCTCTTTGAGTACCATATGTAAAAGTTACCATTACTCAAAGTTTTGCTCACTCGGAGGAATATGTCAAACCATCAACATGATTCAATCACCACCAATTTATAAATATATTTTTTCATCTCCTGATTATATTATACTCCCTTAGCTACTTCCATGCATTCATACACCTCAAACTCACCGCACATGCTTTTCACACCTATGCCTTGACATCCTTTGCATTTGAGTCATGCCTTTCAATCAACCCCCACAAAACACAATGTCTAGTATTCACCTTTTACAACAACAAAATTTCAGTGGACTAACAATTTGAAAGTAAACAAATACTAATCTCTCATAACCAATTGAAAGAAGCACAGTTGGAATACACAACCTATGACTGTTCTCACAACTAGAGCTACAGAAATAGCACACATTCCAAGGATTCCACCAACAACTCTAAATATTCAAAATGGTCATCTCAAACACCATCCCAAGATTAATAACACATTTTACATAAACAAACGCTAATTAGAAATTACCTAAGAGTCACTCATTCTTTCCCTTTGAATCAATCGTGGGACCTTCATGAACAGATTCTTCATTTACAGCCAACCATTAGAAGGTTGCAGTTTCTTTCTCTCAGCTTTTTTCACTTCCACTCTGCTCAAATGTTAGGACGAAAGTTAAATGTCAGATGATACAGATACATTCCCTAAGAAGAAGCCTGTTCTGGCAAAAGCAAGCATGCAGAACGGTTTACTCAGAAGTACTCGAAAAGTACAGAAAAGATGCACTCACATCAAAAGGTACAAATCAAAGTGAGCACCACAAATGAAGCCACACCAAGGCTACCCAAAAAATAAAAAGCTACAAAAAATATTCACAAAGAAAAAGAAAAAAATTCACAAAGCAACAAAAAAAATACACACAAAAGCTGATGCTTGTCCAAATCAAAGCTGTAATCTGAGCTTTATAGTTGTGCGTAGATAATCAGTAACAAGAACAATGTCTTGAACTGTCTCCACACGAACGCCTAGAAATCAATCAACTAAATAGGATACATATGAACAAAGGTGATGTACTCAAAGAGATAGCAATGACTGGCTCGAAGTGCAAGAGAGTCTGGAACACTAACAAGCTCAGAGAAGGAAAAGGTCGAGAAAGAGCAACACCTACAAGGTTCAGGATGATGATTATTACATCACTATCAAGCCCCAGCTCAGTGTCGCCCTCACCAAATCCTGCATCTTCATCTCTCATCTCTCAAACAGGAGAATATTGCAGTAACTCAGTGACCAACATCAAGTAGAAACATGCAATGAAATAGAAACCAGAATACTAAAGTCTGTCATTCTTCATGACTCGTAACATACTATGCTGGCTAAGAGACTTCATACTTTTTTTCTTTGTTTGTCAGGCATTTTGAAGGAGTTTACGGCAGATAAATAGTCCGCTTGCAGCACAAGGGGCCGAAGCCAATTCTGTGCTCAAAGTTCCATGATCTAATAGAGTTTTGTACAGCAAAGTACAGGCGAACGGTAGTCAAAAATGGGACTCAGGGCCTTCTTTATCATGCAGCTTTGGAAACTTGAGAAAATCAGTCGAGGCATGCAAGAAGGTATCAGCCATTAGGGAAGGAGGGAGTGGTAGACGGCATTGTTGGCAGTGCCTGTAGGATGAACTTTCTAGCATTTCTGAGTCCAGGTGGTGTCCCACTGCCATCTCGAGAGGACGCTTGCTCCCTGTTTCCTCCATAACGGGGTGGCGTGACTCGTTTCTGCTTCGGAGAGCTTGACTTTGTTACGGTACTTCGGCTTGGGGAACCCATTTCGTCTTGATACTTCAAAAACTCGGGGGTGTCTTCATCATCAGCGCCCATCTTCACCGACTCTAATTCGCTTTGGAGATTCTTTCCTGAATGCTGGGACGGCTGCATCGAGGGCGCAAATTGTCTTGGATGGCCCTGGTCTATGCTGGATAACTGGGACTGACGAGGTGTGTCGAACCGTGATGGTGATCGCGGAGCCGGCTGCCTGAATCTTGGGGAGTGCGGCGACCAATTTCTGCCAAAGGAACACCAATGCGATCTTTAGGCATTTAATAGATCCAAGGCCAATAAGATCTCAAAGTCAAGCTGTCTTAACATTCGAAGGGCTGGGTTACAGAGTGGAAGAAGTACCTTGAAGATGCATGGTGATGCGTACTTGTCGAGGAAGCTGCATGGTATGGAGATTCAGTCATCTGGCTACTGAAAGCCGGAGAAGCACCAGGTCGATCAGATGTTACACAGGAAGACCCCGGCGTAGGACGCAACGGAGCCAGAGGTAAGGGCGTGAGGGTGCATATGTCACCCAGACCTTCCCAGCGAGGGGAGAGATGACCGATTCGCGCAAACGTTGGTGTTGTCATGGGTGAATCTCCCGCTCCACTCATAGAGAAATCTGTGTCGCCTTGAGGATAAGGCACTAGTTGGAAAGCATCCAAGGTGTTGGAAAGCCTTGAAGAAGGCTGAGCCAAAGGAGATGCACAATGCTCATCAAAAGAGTCTCGCCTGCGCCCTGTAGATCTCACTCTGAGCAACGACCGTCCAAGTCTGCACGTTGCAATACAAAAAAAACAATAAGGATCTGAACAACCACGAAAAAGATGCAAGTCGTAAACTACTATGGAACCAGACGTCGGTACTAGGTGAAGGTGAAATACAATCAGTGGTTAGGGATTACTGAAATAGTTTTTAGTCAAAGCAGGTCTGGCCGGAATTTGGGACTAGCAGAGTGTAGATTACGGGTGCAAGGTCAAGTACCCGTCGTGTTCAAAAGTTGGGGTGATTGGAGAGAGATTGGGCTTTGCACAATCACGGAGTCGATCAGATTTTCCACTCATCCTATTGAGCAACTCGATAGGGTCTTCAGCGTGAGACTCCTCCAATGAGGAGTTAACTTGCTGCTCTCCTTCCTTTGCATCGCCCTCCTCCGGTCCTGCTTTGCAATCAAATTCAGATGAAAAACAAGTCGTGGTCTGTTGTTTACTAAAACTTCTGGCACGGAAGTATTTCGTTCCATTTCCAACATTGGACATGATCTCAGCTCGATGAACTTGCAGATTACCCACCGTAATGGTACGAGAAGCAAATTCAGGGAAACCATTAGACACAGCCTTTCAGAGGTACTTTCTTTCACTACAAGATGTAATTATTATGCAAGCATTAGAAGTGATTAATTCTTTGAATTTACAAAGGACAACCAAGAGAAAGCCAATGTAGTCTCCTCAACTCCGTTAATGTACCTTTAACTTGATTCGTTTTCTATAAATTGTTCTCTTTTAACCCAAACCATGGAATTGTAGTGGTATGGGAAGTGAATTTAGAGGGCAAGACGTTCAATTCTTTCCTTTTCCGGAAAAGCTGAGTTTCACTAATCAGAGGCAATAAAAATGGAGAGGTCATTGAGTGTAGAAATACACACCTTCCTTCCTGCCGTACATATTCTTACAGCCCTCACATCGACATCCTTCGGAACATCCAACACCAGCCTGTCCACCAAAACAGCACTCCGTTGAGTTTCTATCCAAGTAAATATTTTACTCCACAATAGAGACAGATATATAACGAAGGCCAGGTTGACAGAAAATACCTGGTAACATTCGCAGTATTTTTTAAGACAAAGGGATTTTTTGCAGTTACAACCACGCTTGTGTCTGGCCGAGGCTGGAGTGTCCAGAGCCTCATCCTGCACAAAGAGTGCACCATAAGCGGTACGCTAAGAGGACACCTTGCATGATATGCAGAAGTTAAAGAGGGATAGAAAGCATAGCTCCAACTTACACCAGGAAGGGGAGAGGACTCAGCAGCCTGAACAATCTTGGGAGCAAATGCCAGCGGATTACGGGATAAAATTTGCAGTCTGGTATTCTGGACAGTCTCATCGTATTCAGGTTTGTTGAAGCAATCGTGGCATGCACATGTGCCCACGCAGTAAACACCCGCAGCGAAGCACTCACAGTACCTATCAACAGCACATAGATTACAATGTCAGAAGCCAGTGTCAGAAAAATCGCTTCTTAAAAAATGAGCGCCCAGCATACATCCTCACCTCTGCATTGAGGCTAAGCACTACTCCAGCAGAAATTAACACGGTGAAGTTCTGAGTAGGCTCACTTCACTTTCAAAAAGTCAGCTAATGACAAACTTACAATTTGAGACACTTGGATCTTTTGCAGTTGCAGCGCTTGCAGCCGTCTCCTGATTTTTCACTCTGGGAAGACACAGTCGATTTCCGCCTAGACAACCTGGGACACAATGCCAAGTTAGATTGCATATCAATGACTGAATTGCACTATTCTACCTCAAGGTAATGCACTCGATGGTTACCTCGTCTATGTCAGGAGTCTAGCTTAGTGACAACTCAGATAATGTCGCCACCGATACTGTGCTGATCTAATATGCAACTCACCGTCTTCTTTTGCTTCGAGGGCTGTCCAAGAGTTCATCAGTGGCTTCCTCCTCTCCTTGCTGGATCAACTCTTGTTGATGCAGTTGGGATCGTTTCTGTCCTCGAGGGCTAACAAGCCTTGGTAAATTAGCAAGCGGAGTCAATGATAATGTCTCTTCCAACGGTGCCAAGTTCTCGATGTTGAGAGACCTGAAATCGGAAGTTGGAAGATTCACTCTTTTGTTACCCAGAGATGCATCATCAACATTATTCATCTCCATCTGATTCCTCCTCTCTAACAGCGACGCCACTCCTGGATTGAAGCTTTGGATGGGAATTGCAGGATATCCTCCAATGCCTAAGCCTTCACTAGCTGAATCTTCCTTGGGACTAGCAGAGGCCAACGGTTGTAATCCTAAGACTGTTGCCAAGACTCCTTTAGAGCTTTCTCCTCCAGTAGAGGACTGATCCCGCTTAAAGGACATCGAGCTAGCCAGTGAATTCAAATGAAGCCCGATACCAGAAGGTCGCATGCGGGGACTCCGTCTTACACCTTCCGGAGGGGTAACTACAGGACTTTGAGATTTCCGAGTATGTGCTGTCCCCGCCTTTGCCTTTAAAGTATCCATATTATTTTGGTACGAGCTGCTACTGAGTTGTTGCATCCTTGCCATGGCCCCAAGAGAATCCCCACATACAGGGGTCCCTGCGCCTCACATAATAACAAAACGTGAGTCATGCTCTCAAGAGGTAGATAGCTGAGTACTATTTCATTCAGGCTCGCTAAATCACTAGAAAAAACAAAACTTTCTCTTACTATAGGATTGACAAAAACAAGTCAAGAAGACATGTCGTTGAACCAGTTGTACACACTTAATTACCAGTATCCGCCAGGCCAAGACATCAATTCTGTACGGACATACAGGCATCTCTTACCTCAAACACCCTTGAATCATATGTGCAACAACATATCATCCTAGTGTGATAGATCTTCAGAACTCACCCCTGAAATGTGTGCCAGAATCTGATTCTGTCCTCGAAGAATCGTTGGCATTTGAAAGGTTATTCAAAGGAGTTAACACTCGGCTTGCAGTTGCATCTGAAATTGCAGGCATTACATCGCCAAGGACAGAAGATGTGTTATTGCCATCAGTGCCAGTGGTTCCACTGCAATCCTTAAGCCTGCTGCCTATGGATTTCCTACCGCCCATGCTGCCAAGGCTTTTTCTTCTTGCTCCAGAAGCATCAAAGTCGAGACACCGTCTTCTAATTCCCCGCTGTCCAGTGGTATCAGCCTGCAGATCATGCACTGGAACGTGAGATAAAGGACTGCAACTTTCTGTGTACCAAGTAATTCATATTGAAATATGAAGAATTCAGGGATTGGAACAAAAGAGCAGACTCCTGGAAAGGAAGTTGGGAATCTAGACATTGATCATGAGGCTGTAGCTTTAAGCATAAAATGTATGGAGACAGGGTTACCGCCATACCCTGTGAGAGAAAAGAGATTGCTGATGGCTAGCATTCTCAGTTCTTGTGATTGTGCCTGTGTTACAGGGGGAGGGACCGAGTCCAGACTGAGAGCCCAAAGGATCCAGAACATGATTTTCCTGGTTCGCAGCCTCCTCATTAGACTGATTTTCAGAGTATCCAGGTGTAGGCCTCAATGGCATCCCTGAAATCACCACCTCACTTGAATCCTCTGACCATTCATCGTCTCCGTTGTCCTGTCCCAGATTTCGGTTTCCAGCGAGAAAATATGCCATGGCTGTCGTATCACGATCCAGTTCAGGACTTCCTTTCGCTATGGGACTGAAGTTTAATCCATGGTCTTCGTTGTGAGAGCTCGACGTCATAGAAACGCGTCTATGCTCTAAACATTTCGACTCTTGGCTCGGCATCACACAGTCCATGGTCTGCGAAATTAAACTAGAAGAAGATTGCCTTCTTTCCGCCACATCCACGCGCTCATTCCTTGAATTCCCACCCTCGACATCATCACCACCACACCTCGTCATCGCTGCAGATACAGCCGGTTCCAGATGCTCGTAATCTGTGAATTGAGTTTGGAAGCTGGCCGCAGTAGCTGCTGTTCGATCCGACGTGGAATCCGGGTTCAGATGCGAGGAGTTCATTGCGAACATCCCTTGACCAACCAGACTTTCCACCCCGTAGACATCGTTCTCGTTTTTGCCACTATCAGCTTGCGAAGCAGGCATGTCCTCCGATTGCCTCCTCGAGCAAGGCGTGACTTGGTGATGATCCTCAGAACGGCGGTTAAGTCGGGATGGCGATGGTGCATTGTCGGAAATCGTACTTCTGGAGTTTGTGGCAGTCGGATGCCATCCGAGGCTTTCTCGACCTTCAGCTTGCGCTTGCGCGGACAAGCGCTCAGCAGCCACAACCCTATTCATACGACACACATAGTTAATAGCGAAAATAAAGACCCAGAGAACCGGATGACAGAATAACCAGCAAGCATCAGATGACAAACACACCTCTTCAGCGAACTCGTGGAGGACCTTCTCGAGCTACTGCGAGGAGATGCGAAGACGCGAGGCTCAGGGGGGAACGTCATTTCATTATAAGTCTGCGCATGGTGCACCGACTTCGCGGGCTTGATGGGCGACAGGTTGCACAAGTACTTGAACAACGGAGAATCCTGCACACTCCACTCCACGGTACTGAGCAAAATGGCTTTCATGCGTTTCCTTCAAACCAAATTGCGTAAACCAGGTTTCGGCCATTGCAATACACATGTATGGAGTAATTCCCAAAGTACCGTCAATCCCACATAGTGGAAATTGAAAAGCCAATGCCAATACCCATACGATCTACACACCCTGAGTCTATAGCTGAGTCATTGTTACCGACATTGTCATGCCCAGGCACGAAATTACAGTGGCGAGTCGTTAGAGTGAATTCAACATACCTGCATATCAGTCACGGGCGGGATGGACTCTCGCTTATCAGGCGACCCCAAGTCGGGGCCACTCTCGGATTCCCGGACCACCTTCTCGGCCGCCGTCTTGCTACCCCGGGTCATCATTTTCACTTGCTGGCCAACAATGACAGTGAAAACAACGAAACACCAGGGGAAACAGGTTTTCCCGGCAGTGACACCTCTCAAGATAAGTATTCCACGGACTTCACTGCTTACTGGAAATGCCTTCTCCTTCACTGTGCTCACATCGGAGCTCCCCTCTTGTCGCTACTCCATCGCCATGCCAGTACAACTACTAATCGGAAATGCCAGCTTGCCAAGAAACAGCACCAGGGTCGGTTGATAGCCAGATCATATCCAAGACAACCCCGGTGCTCCAATCACCCCAAGAAACCGCATCCAAAACCAAACCAAGACCACCCCACAATGCCTTCGACACGGATCCCTTCCCTTCTACTTCGATTGCGGACTCCCCTCCCACACAAACCCGAGCACCCAAAACCTACACCAAGAATTCGCCTCTCAACAGATCCCAAAACCAAAACCAAACACATCGTCCCAGTGAGCGGCAAAGACAGCCCCCATCGTGCTAACTAGGGTGAACCAAGGCGAGGAGCAGCGGCGGCCACCCCCCAGTCCTCCTCCCCATCTCTCTCTCTCCCACCCTGCCTGCAAGCCCCTGATGAAGCGACAGACGAGAAAGATACAGACTCGTCAGAACCCGTCCAGGCATGACGACCAATGGGTCCATATGAGCGGGAAAGCAGGAACCCCCCCAAAGCAAACCTCCTCCTCGTCGTCGTCCTGGGGCTGCATCATCACAGCACCCAGCAACAGCAACCCCAGACCCAACGCAACCTCACTCACTCACTCACTCAATCCTCGAAAGATTGAAATCCTTGAATGGGCTCCTGCAACAGAACAGAGTCCTGCTTGCAGCAGAGAGCGAGCAGTGATGACTGATGGCGCCTTGCCCCTCGACAGAATGTTGGGAATTGAATGGCGATGATGAGGAGGAGGATGATGATGATAATGTGAATCTACATTACATTGTATTTCGTCAGGACGAGGGATGGTGATGCTTGGTGTGCCAGGAATGGCGTGACTGTGGCGATGAGCGGGAGACCAGGCTGCGAGGAAGCGCGAGCTTCAGCTTCTGCGGGAGGACGCCGGCATTTTTTGCTTGCATGTCAGGCTGCTGGCGGGGGGTGGGGGGCGTCGCATACGACACCCGCAATTTGGACGGGGCCCGCGCGGGACTTTCTTTTACGGAAGCGGGCTGCCCGGAGAAGAACGGGGGCACTTGTTTTTCCGTCTCTGCCCGGATGGGCTGCCCGCGGGTCACTTGGTCTCTTCGGAAGGTGTACCGACTGGTGTGCCGGGGTGGGATTGGTGCTTAGTTTTCTGAATGCTCTGCCTGTCTGTGGGGCTTCTTTCTGGGCGGTGTTCACCGGTATTTCTTTTCTTTTCAAGTTTTAAATTGTTTGCTTGGCTTTCTTCTTATAAAACCATCGCTATTAATTTTAGGCAATTTTCAATAAAGTGGTCAGGGCAAGTTTGCAAACTTGTACGACTACCGTAAGCCTAGGGGCACCTTAAATTGTTAGTATAAGCATCTCAATGGTTTAACCCCTGAGCGCCTAGAGCATGTTTACCAAAATCCAAACCTTTCTAAACTCATCCTAATCAAACTATCACCCAAAATGAGATTCACTAAAATTGACCATCTTGATCAGTAGTGGAAATAAGCCGAGAGCTATGGGGAAAGGACAAATGATTTCACCGTATCATTGAAAAGATTATAATAGACAAACCTAGCAAGCTTTCATTTGGGGAAGGCCAAATTTGAGGCTCTAGGGCACTCAAGGGTTAAGCATTGCCATATCGTGAAAATCTTGTTTGAATAGCCCCTAAAGGACCAAAGCACATTTTGGGGAGAAATTGTCAAAAACTATCACTATTTAGGGCAACTAGAAAAAAATGAAAAGAAAGGTTTTTTTCAAAATTCACCCATACAAATTTGGACTAGACTTCTTCAGGAACATGTGGGAAAAAAATGAGAAACTTTGCCCACCACGATTGAAAGATTATAACATTTGAAGTTAGGTGAAAAAGTTTTTTTCCAACTTTGCCTGATAGAGCCTGTAAACTTTAACTCCTTCTAGAATGAGATTTTTACACTAAGCATGGGGGGTCGACATTTTCATCTTGTATCATATAAGCTACACACCTACCAAATTTCAAAATCATAGGAAGAATTTTGTTCATGCTACCCAAAGTTGCCTACAAATTTCAAGGCAGCATAATTTTTTATCCGAGCACCTGATCGGAAAAAAAATAGATTATTAGGAAGGGTGTACACAGACACACAATATATCCAAATTTCATGAACATCCAACCCAAAATGACTTTGTAGAAACCTACCCAAGATTTATTGCATATGTCGAATGGACACTTGGTCCTTTAAGGGTTAGATTAGCAAATTGTAGTGAAAGACGTTGCACCTAAAATTAGAATTTCTAGTACTCAAAGAATATGTTTTAAAACTTTTGAGGATATTTGGGGCCATAGGAAGATTATTTTAGGGTTGTTTTCTAATTTGTGAAGTAGTGCACCGTTGGTCAAAATATTAAATGATAATAAAATATTTAAAGATGGATTTTAAAATATTTTAAAATAAATTTAATAATACTATTTGATGTGGTAAGGTTATGGCCACGAGAGATTGTTGATGTGGCAAAGTTCCCACCATTCCTCGTTGTCCAAGAATTTGCAAGTCTTCTAATGCCCTCAAATCCCCTCTAATGTTTTCAAAAGCAACATGTTGTAGGCTCTCATATAGTAGGTCATTTACTAAATAGGAAACAACACATTTGGAAACTTGAAGCAACAAAGAGTGATTTATGAATAGTAGCACCTTGGAGTAGACAATTTGATGATGTACTCAAGTTCTAAATAGGAGATTGGCAATTTCACATGTAGATTTGGTTCGCTATTAAGCAAAAAAATAGGAGTTCATTTTAGATATCTTACAATTGAAAGTGTCACTACTTTTTGTAAGAGTCAAATGCAACATAAATTAAGTCATGTTTGTCTTATGGTGCCATATGTCATTTTTTGATTGGCTTAAGGTGACATAGACTTCTAAATTTTGATACAAAAATTCAATTCTTGCACTTGCTTGCCACAAATGAAAATCATATAAGGTATCAGTTCATAATGAGGTTTTTTTTATTATTGAAAAAATAATGGAAAAACAAATGACATTTTATCCACACGCTTCATCCACATTGTTGGATGTATATAGAATATAGAATTTCACCATTGCAATAAAAATCACAATTAGTTCTAATCATGGTAACTCATACCTATTTTATATGTTTCTCTTTCAACTAATTTTCATTACAACCTATTGTTTTAGCATCATAAAGATCCCCATGTTCATAATAAGGTAACAAGTTTTTTCCAATCCTTCCTAAAACTTTGAAACATTTTAAGGAAAGATACTTATCTTTTGCAACTTGAGAATTTTAATATTATGATTAGAAATTTTGTTTAATGTTTAGATTAATGTGACAATGAAAGCATTCATTTTTTATTCATTACAAAGAATGATATAAAAGACAATAGATAGAACTAATTTGCCAATGAATCTAATACAGAATTCAAACATGTGATTCTAATAGTGAGAATATTGTGGCAAACTATTTGAATCCTGTTGTTTTGAAATTGTGAAAACTGAGCTAAGAACTAAACTTAACATGATATTATTTCTAGGAAAATCCTTAATTGATCGCATGAGGTTTTGTGGAAAAGATTTCATTATATATAAGTGTTTATGTGGAAAAGATTTAACTGTAATTTTTAGTTGTTCAATAACAAATTCTATTTTTTTTAGAAAATCCTATAGAAGCAAAAAATTAATGATGAATATTATGGTCATATATTTGTTGATTTTCAACAAATTATTGTATTCAATTGAATTTTTGTCCAAAGTTGTAGTAAACTTAGAATTATTCACTAAACTCAAAGGTTTTGTGATTCATTTGATTAAAGTGCATGGAAATTATTATTATCTATGGTAACATATGCCTTAGAAGTTGGAGACCTAGTAATGAAGAGAAAGAAGTGGTCACCAAAATAATTGTTTTCATATTTTCTTAATAGTCGGACCTAGTTTTTCTTTACACCACCATTGGCAATCAATTCAAAAATTGAAAATTTGAAAATTTATATTTTACAAGTTTGTAAATTTTAAATTATTTATATTTGTAAATTTCATAATTTCATAATTATTGTTTGCAAGCTATTGTACACAAATTTTCTTATCTTGATGCATAGATATAGACTAGAGTTCAAAACTTTGAAAATTCATATTGACATGTGGAAATTCAACTAGAAGTGATTTTTTGATGAATGTTGTTACCTTAGATACACAACTTGTGCTAAAATTTATAATCCACTCCAAATTCAATTTCCATCTAAAACAAGTTACATTTTCAAAGTTTTTAATTTTGGTTCTCATTGTACATTGTCACATAAAAGTTTGTGTACATTAGATTGCAAACACCCTAATGTGCTATATTTTTAATGAAAAATTCATTGAAGTGAAATAAGACTTGTAACTAAATATTCCATACTATTTTCTAGAAAAAGGGACCCACTACACTAGTTTAAAATCTAATTCGACAAGAAGTCACATCTTTAAAGCTCTTCATCTTTAATAATGAGACTAGTGACAATGAAAAAACCATCATTTTCCTAATTACTAATATTTGTATGCTCATGTCACATTGAACATGTAGTGTCAATATAATTTCATTTATTTTGTAGGAGTTTTAAAAATCTCACATCAAGGAAGTACAAATGGCATCATCTTTGTTCAAATTTTGAATGTTTTTAAAAATTGCCCTCTAATTTTATTGCCCTTAGTATATATAAACATGAAATTAGAATAGTGGTTTATGTAAAACATATTACAAAAATATTTAAATTGTGTCTCTCTTTAAATGCAATCTAAAAAGACACTTTATGAATATATATATATATATATATATATATATATATATATATATATATATATATATATATGACAAAACATTGCTTATTTCTTTAAATTTATGAAAAATATTCATTGCAAAATGAAAAAAATATGAATTTGATTTGCAATTTCAGCAATAAAAGTATTGGGCCTAAATTTACAAAGTTCTTGGTCAATCACATGCCTACTTTAGTTTGAATTATATCTTACACCCTACACTCTAATAGTCCTTCCCAATACCCTACTTTAATATTGTCTTGGTTTACTTATCTTTGACACTAGATTTTGCACTCTTGGTATATAGAATACAATTAAATACATGTATATATGAATATGAATAATATATATTTGAATTCCATGTTTTATTACTTCGTTCTTTAACATTAAAAATAGACTAGGAAAAGTTGCAGTTCTTCATTAAATAGGCAAATCTTCATACACTTCAAGCATCCGCAACTTCAAAATTTTGAAGTTGGATCTACATTGTCATTAGATTAAATCTTTTTTTTTTTATAACTGACTTTTGAAATTATATTGAGTTTGAAGTCACTAAACATAACTCAAACTTATAGTTTGTATTGAGTTGGAAAACTCTATAATAATTAAGTTTTTGACATTATATTGAATTTGAAATTACTAAATAGTATATATGTGTCTAGTAAAAAAACTTTTATTAGAATTAGAAATGACAAGAGTGAAATAATAAGAAATAAAATACACACTGTAAAAGTTCCCCCCTCTGTCCTAAAATGATTGTTCACTTTGAATGTCATTTTTTTAAGGTTGTTTTGATGAGGTCATATGGAGACTTCCTCGTGGCTCATTTTATTTAGGTTGCAATGAACACGTGCAATGTTCTTCATTGATTCTAGTTATATATGAAATTTGGAATTTTTCTTGGTTACATTTTTGACAATATGATCAATGAAATTGGCGTAAAAATATATCAACAAACTTGTGGACAATCATTTTGGGACAAAGGAAGTATTTAAAAAGAATTTTTAAAGAACCATTCTTTGGGGAAGGTTACATAATATAGTATTTTTTATTTCAAGAAAACTTTGAATACTTTAATTAGACGTCTTTCTTTATATATTTGAGATGAAAAGAGAATATTTAAAAATCACAATGTATTCAATCTAGTATCATCATTTATAAATAAAATTATTCATTCATAAAATTATTTAAATATTTTGGACCTTCAAATGTTTTTATTGAAATGAGGTCTATAATATTACACAAGTTCATAATGGTAGAATTCCTACTACTGTGAGTGCAAGAGAAGGTCGACACTTCTTTGCCAATAATTTTTTGTCTAAAAATAAGGTTTGATGGCTTCAAAATATATATTTTTTTAAAATAATTTTTAACACATATATTTTTCATTTTTTGAAAAAAAAAATCCTAAGACTTTGGCATTTTTTTTAGAATTATTTTCCATTGACCCTACCCTACAACTACAATATACATCCACATAAATTTAATCCAAAGTTTGCAACACTTATATCCTCAACAACCCTTTTCTATATACATATTGAATCAATCACGAATCCATACAATATTTGAACAATAGATAGAATCTAGAGTATTCCCTTGTCTTCAAAAGATGTGTTTTTCACTCACCTCAATTTATATCATTTTATATTGGCTAGGTAAGACATGAGCAATTTGGATTCCCAAAAATAATTCATAATATTCTTTGATCAAAAACATCTATTTTGTAGTTTGAAAGTGAAATCCAAAATGAGTTCCTCAAATTATTTTTTCAAAATTTCAAAACACAATTATGTTTGAAAATACAATGGATTATATTCAAAGTCTAGTGTAATATTAAATATAGATCCCTTGCAACAAATATTATTCTAAATTTGTTAACAAATAGGATGTAAGTAATTATAGAAGGAATTTTCAATTTTAAGTTTCAGATTATATTCATAATTATTATTGATAGCAACTATAAATCTAGTCGTGGAGATATTTTTATAATTCAAAATCTAAAACTTTTATTTGTGCATCACTCAAAAAAATTCTTTTTTTGTTTATTATATATCTTTCCTATACTTCAAATTAAGAAATGAGCCAAGATATTCATATGTCACATAAACTAAGAATTAAAAGACAAGAATTAGAACTAAGATCATATAACAAGAGATTGAGTGGTTGCAAACCAATTTGGTTTGCTTTTCAAAAAGATATTACCAATGAAAATCCATTTTCCAACTAAATTAAGAGAAGGTTTTTAAAGGGCATTTACTTGTGAGAAAATTTTAGGTCATAATTAAACAAAGAAAGACAATATGATTGGCCCTTGACCAAAGGAGAGGAGGCTTTGCATTGGTAGAAGTTATTGTGAGGATGTTTAGATAGTATCTTACTTGAAAATTGAACCACTTGAAGAACAAAAAATAAAAATAAAGTCATTTTTTGTACTTGCACTGTGTTTCTAGTGCTCTAGGGACAATTTTTTTTTTATAGAATAGTGTCTTGTTTATTACTTTGATCTAATTATTTGAGTCAAATGAAGCTACAACTTTTCATTCTAAACAAAATCTTACCATAATAATATTGAGGCATTATTCATGTCAAAATAAATCAAAATTTGCTTCATCAAATTTCCAATTTCCAATACACACCAACAACTATGTATGTAGATAAGGCAAAATATCAAATGTTTGTGCATTTGTGCCAAAATCCTTGTCCACATCCAAACTTTGCCTATACAAAATAGTGAAATTATGTTACCTTATTCAAAAAAGATACCTCATGACTCATCGCTTGTTCATGTATTGAGGCACTTGGGACTATGTGAACTAGACCTTGAACGAGTGCACCAACCCATGCCACGCATATGGTTTTGGGTTGATGAAAAGTTGTGCATCCTTGCAAGGAGTGCTAGCATGTGAATATAGAATCTATGAGCCTAGGAGTCTATATTATTGAAACCTTCTATGGTTATAGGTACCCACGGTATAGACTCTTTCCATGATTTAGTATATTTATGTTAAAAGTATATATGTTAAAAACACCTTCAAATGATTGTAGGTACATACCTACAACTAGGTTCAAGGCTTACAAGCTTACATTTCTACACTCACATGCTAGCATCATTGCATCCTTGCACAGTAACAATAAATATTGATGTAGTGTAAAATGCCGAGAAATTAGTGAGGACCAACCTAATTTCATGATTCCATGTAGTTTCAGGCTGTAAAGATGTCAATTGCAACATCCACAAGGATGGATTTTGCAGTTGTGATGGAGTGATGGATATTTCCTAAGCTTCAAGCTACTGCATTGGAACAATCATTTGTGCAGAAATAGGGTTTTATGGACACTTTCCACATAACTTTGCATGCCACAATTTAATGGCAACTTTAACCAGAAGCAACCAGAAAAAAAAGTTGAACTTCATAAGTGACCAATCAATCATAAGTTAAAGAGAAATGAGCTCTCATTTCACATCCCCCCCAAGCATCAAAACAATCCACAAGCTTCATCTTTTTTTGCATCTTTTTTCATAATCCACTCACATATACCCCCCAAAGTGAAAGTGTAAACAAAAGGACCAACAGGATAGTCTGGCAGGGTGATAAAGAATAAAAGAAAGGAGGGATTTTGGGGTCCCTCCAGAACTAGGAAAGGGGGCTAAAGAAGAAGGAGTCACTTTAATTTGCTGGCAAGGGAGTTCCTGGAAAGGAATCTCACTGTGGCTCCAAAATTAGAGGGACTTGTGGAGGGTGCTTGGAGTGAGGCCATGCCATGCCATTCTTGATGCCTTTGGAATAGGGATGCTTGACCACCTTGAATTGATTCAATTGGTAATAAGTTATGCATTGTAGACAGCTCTTGGTTTCCCCTTGAAAGAGAGAAGAAACTCCAATTTCTTGTTGAGAATGTAGTAGTGAATTAACACTTTAAATGACTAATTTCTTGGCATGGCAGGTAGTTCAAGGGGGAATCAGAAATCTCCTTCAATTGGGGCATGTGTGTTGTTTCTGGCCCAAGGTTTGTGTGGTCATAGAATGTAAAATTGATCAATGAATAAAGCTTTGACTTTGCAACCTAAATGCACAACTTGGCAAGCCTTCTTCACCATAGAAAGAGGGGGAATAGGTTGAAAGAGTTTTTAAAATCATAAAAGTCATTTTTTTAAAATAAAAAATTCATTTGAAACCAAGCCATAGTCTTGCATGTCATTTTAAGGGTTAAAGAAGAGTTTCTTCATGTTGTGACCTTAGAGGTGAAGTGAGTGATGCCAAGGCTATGTACTACCCTTGGAACTTGTTTATTTTATTCGTATGTTTTGGTCATTTGAGTTGCATTTTGGTTACAACTTAGAGAGTTACAAGAATGGAGTTGATTTGAATCCTTAAAGTTTCATGACTACGTTTTACCAAAACTTCAACAAAATGGCCATTTCTAGTACAAAGAATAGAAAAATTGATAGGTTTTATTGTTGCATATCTAAGGGCCTCCTCACACTATGGTTGTCCAAGTTAAGAGGCTGTGGGATTGAGTTGCCAAACTTTGGTGAGAGTCTCAAGAAATGGGCAATGAATAGGCAAAAACAAAATAGGAATTAGAACCTTTAGCTAGACACAATGTGAAGCCTCTAAAGGTCAAAGCCAATCCCAAAGTCCAAACCTATACTATTTGTTCGACTTCTATCCTTCTCTCTCCACATGAATCCAACCAATTTTTGAAATTTTCCATGAAACCTCACCCCATGTATCAATGAAGCGAGGTATACAATGGTGACAAAATTTTGTATTCATATAGAACCAAAACCACTTACACATAATATTCTCAATCTAGATCATTGTTGCACCTCCGACACACATGTCATATGAAGGTAGGGTGCTCTAAAAGTGACCTCGACCTCGACCTTATATAAGAGGTTGCTTAGGGAGCACCTCGACCTCTAACACATTTTGCTTTCTTCAATGTACCAATAGTAGACATTTTAAGAGGTGGTCACTTTCAGTGATTGTACATTTCAACTTCAAAAATCCATAACTAATTCCATAAAGGTCCAAAACATATGAAACAACTTGGGTTTGATGCCAATTCCATTTTCCTTCCTACGGAAAAATTTACTGAAAATTGTTTTCAAAAGTTGAGCTTCCCCAAAACTGCAATCAGCTCTAAAAAAAGGTTGCTTCAAGAGCAGACTACCTTTAGTTAGATCAAACCAAAAACCAACTTTACGTTGCTTGCCATGCACAACTGCACACAGATATGCCAGTACGGTGTACAGCAACTAATTTGAATTTTCATTCCATCCAAAATCTAACCTGACACCCCTACCAGAGAACACAAAATGACTTCCTACATCTACTGAAGTGCAGCTTCTGGCAGAGCCCAACCCCAGGATGATGCCATTTAAGCATGATTCAAACAATTAAATTAAACCCCATGCAATTGCGGTGGGCGCGGGGTCGGTTGGATCCTCTTTTTTCTGTAAGAAGTTCAGTTGCCAACTAAATTATTCTCTTAACATTTGTAAGTGAAGTGTCTGTGCCAACTGAAGGCCATTTGAACGTGCACCGACACAGGTTTGATGCCACAAAACAAATCCGAGGACAACTGCAAAAGGTGCGAAAATGCTAACCATATCTTCAGTGTATATTTAAGTTAAGTTAAGTACTCTTTCTGCTGGCAAAATCGATACTGTACTGTACAACTTGAGGCAGTGAAGTACTTACTCTTGCAGTGTTTACAGATTGTTCAGGTAGACATTTGGTGGCTCTCAAGGGGGGTCCTCATTCACTTTGAAGTGTTTTTTTTTTTTTTATAAATTTTAACATGAGAGTTGAGTGTGAGCTTTTTAGATGCTTAGGGAATAGGGATATGACATTGTCATTGTCATTGTCCCTACAATTTGAGTGGGGCCAATGTGATTACTGGGTTGGCATTGGGTGCTTATTACTTACAGAGCCACTTTCTCAAAAATGGACAATATCTTGAAGTTCGTTGAGATTTGGGGATAAGAGTTGTAAGATGTGGTACTTAGGTTGACCCCTAGGTGATTTATGATGATGATCCCGTCGAAAAATCACCATGCATGGGGCATATCTCGTGTAAAGAGAAGAGGTAAGGAAAAATGAAGAAGAAATTTGGTACTGAATTGAAGGATCTTGTCTTGCACTAGTAGGGGAATGTGGGATTTTTTTTTCCAATAACATAGCGTGCATAGATTGCAAGATAATTGTGTTTGAAGTGGGGGAAAATGGAGTCCCCAAACAATGTCAACAAGCGTTGAATTCTCTTGGCTTGAAAGTTTTGCACTAAAAAGATTTGAAGTTTTTTTAATATGTTGTAAGTTACTTGAGTTGTGAATCTTTAGGGGGGGAGGGGGGATCCTAAAATGTTATTTTTATTCTTATAAAATCATTATGTAGAAGCAACATGAGATTGTAAAAGGAGTGAAGCACAATAGTGGGGAGCAACATTGGCTAACAAAAGTTCTTAGCATGTGGTGGTTTAATAGGATTGCATATTCACAAAGATGCAAGTGTCAAGAGAAATGTGGAAAATAACATGCAAATTGTAAACGCCAAAATAAGCTCTAAATTTTGTAAATGCTAATGGAAGTGGGTTTATCCAAGAAGTCAAAATGAAAGTGAAGGTATTCATTGGCCACGGTGATTGTTGGGCCAACACTTACAAGTTTGCTAAACATTGTAAGCAATGAAAATCTAAGTGTAGTTACCCACCTAGAAATAGATACATCTAAGAAACCAAAAATTATAGCAATTATATTCAATCTTTTTGAGGCATCAAATCAATAGAAAGTGAAGTCATTTGAAACCTAGGATTCATTGATTTTAATTCATAGCTTGTTGCAAGAAGTGACTTCTTGCATAGTTTTTTATTTAGATGATTATATATTCATCATTAGAGTATAATTGCACTTTAACCAAGTCACATTTTGGGCATAATTTGTGGAAAAATGCTACTTTAAAGGATAATGAAAAAAAATTGTTTTTTCGAAATTCAACCATACAAACATGTACCAAACTACTTCGAGGATGTATGGAAAAAATTCAGAAATTTTGACCACATAAATTGAAAGATTATAACATTTGAAGTTAGAAGAATTTTTTATGACCTTACCCAATATAGATAACATCCTTTAAATCCTCCTACAATGAGATATTTACACTACAAATGAGGCTTTTTACATTTACATCTTGTATCATGTAAATTATGTACCTGCAAAATTTCAAAATTAATAGAGGAAATTTTGTGAATGTTGCCTAGGTTGCCCCAAATAAGAAAAAATTAGATTTCCACTTAGAGGATACATATCCAAAACTTCTTTCCAAATTTCACATGTGTCCTTTTAAAATTGACTTCATCCTTAAACCTATCCAAATTTTCAATTGTTAGTTCAACAATAAACAATTGTCCTCAAGGGGTGCACTCCTAGAGTGAGATTTTTACACTCTAGACATGTGTGATTTTACATTTTCATCTTATATTATATAAGTTATATACTTGCCAAATTTAAGAAGTAAAAGAGGAGTTTTGCCCATGCTATTGAAGTTGCTTGATTGCCCAAAAAGTTTAGGGTAGCATAATTTTTTATTCAAACACCCAATCAAAAAGAAATTGTATTCACACAAAGGCAATACATGTTCACACCTTGTGTCAAAATTTTGTGACCATCCAACCCAAATTGACTTTGTGTGTAACTTCCCAAAATCTTTTGTGTACATTGAATGGTTACTTGGTCCTTTAGGGGTTAATTGTTATAATATGACAAATAGGTAAAAGAGCAATCAATTGGTTTTGAATTAAACTTAAAATCTAGTATGACCAAACATATTTCCACAAGAAAGTACATATTTTAAACTGAAAATTTACAATTTAAACATTTACTAACTTTCACTCATAATCATCAAAAAAATATCATTTATGAGAGTTTTGAGCTAAAACTCTAGAAGTCAATTCTCAAGTACAATGCTAATGAACACTTAAACTACTTTGTAAATGTATGGAAATTTTTTAGTCCATGTGTGTAATTAGAAAATGGTCCTTGCATACATGGTCATCAAACTTTGACTCCTCTAAGAATGAACTTTTTTGAACTACAAATAATTTGTTTCTTTATAGTTAATTAGTATTTTTTGGTATTAACAAACTATCATGTTGATGATGTTTTTTCTATTCAAAAAATTAGACTACATAACTTTTTGACATGAACACTTAAAAATTTAACATTCCAAACAGTGTACATGGGCATGCACCTAGTCTCCAAGTTTCGCACCGAACATTCATTCCAAAATGACTTCAAAGAAATCCATCTTAATTCTTCCATTTCAATAACATTTTGACCAATCAACCATTAGGTGGGTTTACCCCCCTACAAGAACTAAGTGGTTGTTGAATGATCAATTGGAAATTTGAGTTCCCTCCTAAGAAGTCAATTTCAAATAAATGCTTCCTAATATTTGACACTTAGTGTGGAGTGTGGACATGTATCTACTTTGCAAGCATATGAATTTTTGAATCTAATCCAAAATTTTGCAAACTTTTTATTTTGCTTTGCAATGAAATTCCATTTCACTTATTTAACCTCTAAAGGACCAAGGCTCATTTTGGGTAAAAATTGTCAAAAAGTGCCACTTTTCAGGGCAACAAGCAAAAAATGAAAAAAAAAGAGTTTTTTTTTCAAAATTCAAATTTGTACTAGACTTCTTTCGAATCATATGGAAAAAAATTAGAAACTTTGATTGCATGGATTGAATGATCATAACATATGAGGTTAGGTGAAAAAGTTTTTCTCCAACCTTGACTGACATGGCCTTCAAACTTTAACCCCTAAAGGACCAAGTGTCCATTCATCGTACGCAAGAAATCTTAGGTAGGCTCCTACAATGTCATTTTTAGTCAGATGTTCATGAAATTTGGACATAATGTGTAACTATGTATCCCCTTCTTGAAAATATAATTTTTTTCCTAATTGGGTGCCCTGATCAAAAGTTATGTTGCCCTTAACTTTGCGGGTAGCTCGGGCACCACGTACAAAACTCTTCCTATGATTTTGAAATTTGCCATGTGTAGATTACATGATCTAAGATGCAAATGTAAAAAAACCGACCTTATTTAGTGTAAGAATCTCATTCTAGGAGTTAAAGTTTGTAGGCCATGTCGGGCAAGGTTGGAAAAAAACTTCTTCACCTAACTTCAAACATTATAATCTTTCAATCTGTGCGGTCAAAATTTCTAAAAAATTTTCTACATCTTCCCAAAGAAGTCTAGTTCAAATTCGCATGATTGAAATTTGAAAAAAACAACTTTTTTTTTACTTTTTTTCTTGCTGCCCTAAAAAGTGGCAATTTTTGACAATTTCTGCCCAAAATATGCCTCAATCTTGTAGGGGTTAATTCATTCTAGAATGAGATTCTTGCACTAAATTTGGTTATTTTTTTTTATGATATTTGCATCTAGTATCATGTAAGCTATACATTTGCCAAATTTCAAAGTCATAGGAAGAGTTTTTGTACATGTTGCTTGAGCTACTTGTAGAATTTTGGGATAGCATAAATTTTGATCCAAGAACCCAATCGGAAGAAAAAAGTTGGATTTTCAGGAAGGGTGTATAATGTTATACATTATGTCCAAATTTCATCACCAAAAATGACTTCATAGAAACCTACCCAAGATTTCTTTCTTACATACATTGGACAAATACTTGGTCCTTTAGAGGTTAAAAAAAGAAAAGAAAAGAAAAGTTCTGATTCTATTTTATTTTTTAAATCAATTGAAAGGGAATCTCGTTAAAAAAATTTCCATCCCCCCCCCCCCCCCAATGCCGAGTCTGCCCGTCCCACCGATCCAAAAGTCTTCCCCAGTCAACGGCGTTCACGTCCCCCATGATTCCATGAACCGCTGCCAGCCCAGGCAGCTGACCGTCTTCTTTTTCCCACGCGGTCAGTCCATGGCGGTCAGGCCACCTCGGTCAGGTACGGGTAGCGGGAAGCGCCCCGCCCTGCCCTGCCCTGCAGCCCCATGATGTTCGGGCAGCTCGCCCCTGAAGAGCAATGCCGCTTCTATTCGACACGTGCCGAATGTGCAGTTCATCCCCGTTTTCCTCATCCAGCGGACACAATTCAAATTGTGCCTGGAAAGCCTTTTTGCCAGGGCTCCCTCCAGGCAGGCTTCCAGGGAGGGAAGGAGGCCCTGCCTGCCTGCCCTCCCTCTGCCCTCTGCCCTCTGCCCTCTGTAGGAAGTGGTCGTCACTCGCCACTGGTCCCTTGGGATGAATTAATGAAATTAAATTAATGGCCGGTCAAGGCGTCAGAATCAAACTGGGAAGATCAATCGCAAGGTGAGGTCCTTGCTCCAGTTGCATTTAAGGCATTTGTGCCTGGACTTTTTAACCCCACGGAGGGGGAGGGGGAGGGGGAAAAAAAGACCTGAAGACCTCGACTGACGAAGGTCAGGTCAGGTCAGGTCAGGTAAGTTTAGTTATTCCCCATTTGCCCTTGGCTTCCGTCCTACATTCTTTACCAGCTTGGGTAATTTTAATTTTTGTTTTTAGCACATTTACTGGGGGCAGACTGCAGAGAGGGATGTTTCAACCGTGGGCATGGACGAAATATGAAAAACGGATGAATTATTCAAAAAATAAAAATAAAAATGGATGCATTTAAAACTTGGTTATTTGTGCAAATGTTTGGACATTTATAGAGAAGAGTGCAGTTTGGTCCCAAGAGTTTATAACAATTTAGCCATTTTAACCATGGAGAAAAAAGGAATGTGGCGTTCATTTTGTATTTCCTTACTTCCCTCGATGAAAATTTGTGCCTCAAGTTCGCTTAAAAAATAAATATAAATAAATAAAAATTTTGCCTCAAATTCTAAATTTATATTCAAAGTTGAGAATTTTGTAATGGGGATAAATTAAAAATTCTAGTATTTTTTTTCCAAGGATAAACTTTAGGGCAATGAGGGGGTCAATCCTCCTTGGCTAAATATATATCACGAATTATTTCTTTGATATAATTATTTTATATCATTTATTAAGCAAGTTATTATTGAAAAAGAAAAATCCATATGGTTTTTTTCTTTATGAGAGTTTGTTTATTCATTTTGGGAGGTCATGCAAAAAGTGATTATTGGGGAAGCGATGAAACTATCTACACATGTGTGTATAGATGGAACATGCAAATTACAAAGGAAATTTCATTTATTCATCCAATGTATGCATATTCATCCTAAATTTTTGTAGCAATTCAATCATTTCATTCAAAGGTAAAGAGAAGAAAATAATGTATAAAATAGTGAATAAATTGTTCAAATGGGATCTTTGCGTGGAGTATTTGCAAAGAGAATTTGCTTAGATGGAAGATTGTCCAAGGTTTTAAAGAAATACAAATTTTTAAATGAATACGTAAGTTTGGTGGGATAATTAGATGGGTAGGAAATATTTGATGCATAGTATAGTTGGTATAGATGTATCATCAATGCTTCAATATGCCACTAGCCTTATCTTACACCTAACCATACAAATTGTTTACTATGGATAGGTGAGATATTGAAGTGGTTTGAATCCTTATACTATTTTGAGATAATAAACATCTATACCAACTTTATTAGAATTGGGTTTGAATGTCCTGTAACTAAATTAACTTCATGATTATTGTGGCATTTAGAATTTGAAAGAGTGGTTAGGTTTGGTGGGATGTTAAGTTTGGTAGGAAATATTTGACCCACAATGTAGTTGTTCAAATATAGAATATATGTGCCATCAATACTCTAATCTATCAAGTTATCACTGCGCACTACCCCCAAACCAAGACCTCCAAAAGATTGGACTTTCAAAACAAACTACCACAGATACACCACGAAAGTCTTGATCCTTAATCCATATTTGAATAAAGTAGCCCACTTGAACTTCTTTAAGGTAGTTGTTGTTGCAAAGTTGGGGTCCACCCCTTCAATCCAAAGCCACCAAATTATGTAAGTGGTATACAAAAGGTCCATACTACCATCCCTTTAAGCCTACCCAACTTATCAATGACAATGATAGATATTTCAAAGAACATGTTTCTCATTTCTAAATAGGGGGCATTCAAAACTTGGTTAGATTGTGGACATCTTCCCCTACCTTGCAAAGTTTTCTCCAAGGCTACTCAAATTGACTATAAGAGAAGGGACTAATTGAACAATTAAAAGAAGAATATCTATACCTTAAGTTTGATTGTTTATTTGTTTTGTTTTGTTTGTAATGGTGAGATCCCTAAGACCAAACGTCTCCTAGTCGTGTTCTTAGTACTATTAGAAATCTCTTTGTAAAGAGGGGTGTACAAGCTTTATTTTGTATGGTGTTTTAAAGCACAATAGAAACTATATTGAATTTCTAAGTAGTTATGAATTTTAAAATTAGAAAATCACTTTTATTTTTATTTTATTCTAGCGGGGCAACAATGGAGGGCACAATAGTCCATACTTTAAGTTAGGTTGTTTGTTATGTTGAGATCTCTAGAACCGTAGTTGCGTTTTTGGTACCATTAGAAAGCTCTCAATGAGTATGGATGCATGGGGCTTTGTTTTGTGGCATTAGGACCATCAACCCAAAAAATACAATTGTGTTTTGAAGTTTTTATGAGTTAAATTTAAAAAGAAAAACACTTTTCCTTTTATTTTGGTTGAGGCAACGGCACACTAGTAAAAATGAACACCAAGCCTAGTCTCTACTAACTTTTAGGGCCACCGTCACCAGGAGAGCGCCAGTTCAGTAAAAATTGGGAGTTCTCCACGTCAGCGCTGATATGGACCTTGGAGCCATTTGTTGGGTTTGGGCGGCTTTGGGGTACAGTAGCTTGAAGTGAATTGCGTGGCTGCCTTCGGGGGTCCCTTCCCTTAGCAAGTTATTGTTTGAAGCCACAGAGTGAAATTGGGGGGACAGTTGGAAGAAGTCCAGGTGTCAACTCCGGGGGACGAACAGGGGAGCTAATATAAGGTGAAGTGGGGAACAGCACCGGATATTTTAGGGGCAGCCCATATCATAGCCAGTTTACTCGCTTTAGCAAAAAAACAGAAATGGATGAAAAAAACACTTTCAGGCGGATACTGGATGCTAGTGTCTGTCGTCACTTTTTCATTCCCGAGCATCGGGAACAAATTCTCGAGCTCAATAATCAGCAGGCGAGTTCTGGAGACGGTATTTTCCTCAAAAGGTGGGGATGGAGTTCCTACTATTAAGGGCATCTCCACCAGTACGGCAAGATTTCACGACATTGATCATTTGATTATCCTATTCGTGGAATTATTTCATTGCAGATTAGAAATGAAAATTAATAATAATAATAATAATAATAATAATAATAATAATAATCATCATCATCATCATCATAATCATCATCATCCTATTTCCATGGTGAGAGAAGAGTTTGTTGGGAGTAGTTTGACTATCCATGCCTCAAGGGCATAGATAATTGAGGGCTAAGGGCGTAGGTAATAGAGGGCTAAGGGCATCACTATTCGGATTGGAAAAAAACCTGAAATGAGAATGGTAAAGAAGTTGAGAGATGTGATGGATTATCAACTACTAGTCATCCAAGTGTGTTTTCTCTAAGCCATTTGATAGGCTTGAAAATACAACCCTACTTTCAGATTCGGGATGCCTACTCATTTTGCAAACTAGATGACCTCTAAATAAGCTATCTATTTTGTTAGGTGGATGAGCATGCTTTAAACTTGGTGATTTTTTTTAGAGATAAAATCCATCTGTAGTATAAGGGTATTAAACAATACATGGTAGTATGAGGACATGGTTCTTATGACCCAAATGAGGATCATGCCCTCGCACGACTATGTGATGCTTCACAACCCCCTTTCTACTAATGTAATCTCAATATGAACTCCCAACTAATTGCAATTGTTTTTATGTGCAAAATGAAATAAAAAATTTCCATCGTTTATTGCGCCACTATACTATTTGTTGAATAAAAAATAGTATTTGGTGGCTTTGCCTACCTTGATAGATATGCAACTTTTGTTATAGTAGAAAAACACACTAGATAGGTCGAAAAATAGATCATACACTTTCCATGCTAATTGCTATTGCTTGTTGTTTAGACATGTGGGTGGTGATAATCTATGGTGGCCAATACACAAATTGTTGCTTGACTAAGCCATAATAAAAATTTGAACTTCCCCACAAATCAAGATATGGTAACTACAACTAAAATAGTTCAAGTTCTTGTTAAGTGCTAAGATATTGAATTTATTGTTAGGTCTTGTTGGAAGTCAAAAGGGGATTCAAAATAATAATAGTATGGAATTTGTAGACATTGTATTAAAAATTAGAAATGTTTAATGTGCTAAAAATAGGTGTACAATAATCAAATCTTATTTCTCACAAATGGATCTAGAGGATGTACATTTTTTAGCAAGAATGTGTAGAGCTTGAATTTAGGAATGGAGTACTAAGGTGTAATAACCTTAAATCATTTCTTAGCTCTTCATCAATAAAAGTGCTATATTTTTAATTTTGTGGCTTGGATCCAACTATACATGATAGGATAGGGATAGAAAAATATTATATAGTGTTTGCAAATGCTACATAGTTGATAACCAATTTGTCTAAAATGTAAGAAAAATTGAAGTTTACATGATTACAAATACCATATATTGATTTAAGGCACCTATTATTTGTGATTATGTCTCCAAAAAATTTTAGTAGGTTTTGAAATAAATGGTCTTTTTGATCATGTGGATTTTGAGAGGAATTGAAATTCTTCTTCATCCATTAATTTTTTTGGTCAGAGAACAAATTAGGAATGACTCTAATTATTACCTCAAAGAAGGCTTTCAAAATGAAATATTCATTTCAATTTGCATGATTGCAATAACTCTAATGGGGTATATTTCACTTGTTTCTCAAGGAAATTTCAAAGTTAAATGAACTCACCATGAACATCCACACTCTATATTATGTGTTTTATACCTTCAATGTTTGAATTCATTAAAAAAATTGATTCCATTAGTGTGTTATTTGTATAGAATGTTAGGATGTAATCCATGAATTATTAATTAAATTTGTTTTGAGGTGGTTAAAAGCTAGAAAACACTCTCTAAATGTTTGAGTTGAAGAGAAAGTTCAAATCTCTTTTCATTGAATATTCAAACAACACATATTCAAAAGCAATGAAATCCAATTGAAAATGAATAAAGAGTTACATTAAAAATAAGATAATAATTCCATTCTAATATAGAGAAACCAATCAAACAAATGAAAGGCACAAGAATGTGTTCCTAGCATTATCCATAACAATCTAAAGATAAAATTTGCACAAAACTCTCAAGACTATCACTTTCTATTATATTGAGCATAATTGAAAGAAATATATTAAAATTTCTGAAATTCAATAGTAGAAGATTTTACTATGCTCCTACAGGAATATGAAAAATTTCTTTTTGAAAAATTTGACTTGTAGATTGCAATATTATATTTTTTTTGAAGTTAAATTTGTTTTTGGCCTACTTGATTAATTCAATAGACTCTGATATATGAAATTGCATTAAAAAAAAATTCCATTTTAACCCTTGAAGGATGCTAAGGACCAAAAGTGTCAAATGGATGACTTCATTATTCATTATAGAAATAGAGAACACACTTATTCGTCTAATATCAAAGCACTTTTTTTAAACAAATGAAATGGAATTCCATTGCGAGGGGCAAAATACAAGGACAGCCACAAGTGTCTTGTAGGGGAATAAGGACCACAAATTGACCACAACAAAAGACCTGACATTAGATGAAATTTGAGGGCATGAAGAGGCCGTGAGTTGTTTTTGAGTTCCCAAGCTTTGGGAACTCTGCAAATTAGCAAAATGATGTAGTACGGTCACTGCTACATCAAAAAATTATTATTTTTAATTCGGTTTTAATTTTATTAGTACATTTTAGAAATTTCTTGTGAAAAAAAATTCATTTCCCCCCCCCCCGCTCAAATTCAAAAATTCAGCCGATTATGGGTTGGTTCCCAATTTCTGGCAACTTAGGGAATAGTGCAAGGAACAACCCTAAAATGGGCTCTTGAAACCTTCAATTGTCCTCTAATGCCTACAACGAGAAGGGGTGGCAGCCCATGGACGCAGCTTGGAGAGAGGCCTACCAAGAGAAGAAGCATTTTGGTGATTATTATGGCCCCTATGGCTTTGTCCCTTGTCTTTTGAGTGGATAGCCACTCACAAAGGACAAACTATCAAAAAAATTACATTTATTTAAATTAATTTCCTTCCCCCCCTCAGAGTTAAAAAAAATAATTGAAATAAATTGAAATTTCATTTGCTACCTCTGCTCCCCTTCCCCTCCTCCTATTTGGAATTTTGAGAAGCCATTAGTTTGGCATTCCATATGGAATTTATTCTAGTCTGCTATATCCATATCCATATCTAATTCTTGTTCCAGTACAATATCCCATATTTGTATTTGTATTCAAAACTAATACAATATTCATATCCATACATAATACCCCATTCTAATGTAGTATCCCATATTCGTAGAATATCCATATCCATATCCTAAGTTGTTTTTTAATATCAACAACATTGGAGGGGGGGGAGGGGGGATTTAAAAAAATATATCAGTGGCTCTCAATTTATGAAAGTGGGGGGACAAAAATGACATGACGCATCTTTTGAGTGGATAGTGGCCAACAACGTTCCCTAAAGTGGCTAAAAATCACTTGGTTATTATGTGGATTTTGCACTTGTTAAACATACATTGTAGAAATCAAGCTGAAAATCAAGATTTGAGCAACTTTTTCCACATTGCGGACAAAAGGTTGCAAAACAGACTATTCATCCAGTTTGGATTTCACATTCATCCTCTGCTATGTGGGAATAGGGTTAGCTGAAATTTTACCTCAATAGTTGATTTCTCGCATTGGCAACTCCATCTCTACTGTCAATGTCGCAGCCATTGATGCAATTTTCTCCTCCTCTACCTACTAGGGTTTAACAAAATGTGAGCTACTTCTAGTACAAGTATTTACTAGAGTTTTCATTAAGGAGAAGTATACTCGCATTGGCGCATTTAATGTGGTTTGAACTGGTTTTTGATTCCTTCATTCCTTTTGCTTGTTCTACTTTGAATGTGCAATGCCATCTTGAGAAATTGGATGTGCTACTTTATCGCTAATGTAAAGATCTGAGAGAAGTTTGGAATGAATTGTCTCGCTCATTCACTCCAATTTGGAAATGGAGGTTGTCTAGAACTTTGGATTCATTGAATCTTGGAAATTGAGCTTGGCACAGGGCTACATGCAAGTCTTGTTTGAAGTTCTTTGGAGGACCAGGAAGGGGTGCCAATTCTTCACTTCTCCAACTTTTAAGCAATCCTTGCAACCTCAACTCTGCATTGGTTGAAGGAGATGTGCATTCTTTGACTCCCTCAACCCTATCCTTCCTTTCACTACTTTGCTTCAAGTTTGCACTTTCTCTTAAAACTATTGCTTCCTTGCTTGTTTTTTTCTTGAATTGCTTGTATGATTGGGTTTTGTTCTTTGCTTCTATTGCATTGCTTTTGTTCTTCCTTTGGGGGTTCAGGGTAGGGTGTAGAATTGCAGTTGCTGCAATGGTGCCCAGATTGAAATTGCCGAAGAATTTTCGAGTGCGTACCTTCAGGTCTTCTCAAAATTCCTACATGTTGGGGAAGTACATGCCACCTACGATGGCAACAACATTGATTTGTGTTTTTAATGTTGGGGATGGTGTGGAGGACATGACTTGCATTTATGAGACGTGCCTATCCGATTCGCTATATGGTCCTATTCTTCGTTTTCTATCACTCTCCGAAGCCACGGTGTTGTCGATAGAGCTCCCTAATCCAGCGCTGGAGATCATGCAATGACGACAAGCAAAAAGAAGTTTCTAGAGCGTAGAAGAGAAGAAAAATGAATCCCACCACCATCACGTGAAGGTGGCAGGAGGTCTGGGCGTGCAAATTTACATGGGCCAAAGGCGAGTTTAATGTTACAGGGAATTTGATGGGGGTCTTGTGTAAGAGTTGCAATGTTGTTAGTGGTAGATGGAAAATTATAGTCCCCAAGGGCGACAACCTTGAGAGACATGAAGGCAAGAGGACGTGCAAGATTGATGGTCAGCCTTTTCACATATGAAAAAGGGTGAAACATGTGTCAAGTGTGATTGCAAGTACTTGCAACTCAACAAACTATGGGTGCGGCAAAGGCTAGTTGGCATTGTTGCAGACCAACTCGTGGCTAGCTTGGATGGTGAAGCCAATAGGAAGGTGGTTCAATTCTCTACTTTATTTCAAGTTTTGAAATTTGGTTGTCCAATGTGTGACTATGAGCGTGAGCAATATTTAATGGGACACTTGATAGTTTAAAATGTTCCTAAGAAGCACTAGTCTGAAACATCTGTTTAGGAGATGTTAGAACACCTTCATGCTTGTGTGTTGGTTGCCCTCAAAGCCATTGTCCAAAATGCCAGGTTTGTCTTGATTAGCGTTGATGAAGTCACAATAGTAGACAACACTTCCTGGGTTGGGGTACATGTATATGCTGTGGATTCATAGGAGAGGATCCCATAATTGCTACATCTCTTGTGGTTTTTTTTATTGTGGCACTCCAAATCATTTGACTAGTGTGATCATGTAGGCATTGCTTAGTGAGGGAGGACTTACACGAGAACAAATTGCCAGTAAGCTTGCATCGTTCAGGGCAGATGGTGTCAATACATTTCAAGGACCCCAAATTGGGGTGTCCACCTAAATTCTTGAGAAGTGGGCTCCATTTTGTCTTGGAGCCAATTGTACAAGTTACAAAATCAACTTGGTGGTGGAAACACTATCAAACTACCTAATAGTCTCTCGCTTTGAGGCCCTCTGTTAGTCCTTGTACTCTTACTTTTGCTATAGTCACAAGCGCCACACTAAGTTACAAAAGCTTGCAGATCTCATGGAAACTAAGGGAAATAAAATAGTGAAGAATATTGAGATACAATGGAATTCAATGCACAACCCAGTCCAACAAATCATGTCCAAATATAAGACCTTACTCGTGAAAATGGGCCTTGACATGTCTACCGCCAATGGCCAAAAACCCAACTTTGTCTATGCTACCAATTTTGATTATTTGGCTGATATTGAAGTTTTATTGTCCCTTGCATACTACATTCCAATGTTGAATGTTGTCCACTGACTCATGAAACTTTCGTAGGCTTATGACATTTTCATTTACAACTTCATGCAATCCATATAGGTTTGTCAGTCTGATTTGGCCAAAATATTTATAGATGCATCTATAGCATTTATGACTTCAGAGTTTCAATGTTATCAAGAGTTAATTTCTTTGTCTTGCATGGAAATTCAAATGGAATGGAAAGCTATGCCAAGGGAGATTGGGATATCCCACCTCCTCTTCAACTTTGGAGTAACCAATGTGTTCGCCCACTACCATTGCAAAGTGACAAGGGAGTACATGCTTGTAATGGAGGAGGACTTCATACGCATGCAGGCCAATATTCAACGACAATTTGCAAGTTTGGTGACTTCACTTTTCATTTTTCAATTTTTTATTTATTTTTCATCTTAGAAATGTTTTTGCACCCTATTTTTTGGGGTTTTGCCTTTGTTTTGTTGTTTGAGTCTATTGGTGTTTGAGTTTTTGTGTTGAGGATTTATTTGATGTTGTTCTATTTGAGTTTGCCATTTGAGCCATTAGCCAATTGCTAGTATAGGCTTCTGTTGTTGTCTACGACAATTGTTGTCTGCAATAGAGGCTTCGGTATTTATGTTTTCTTGTCGATAGTGTAGGGAAGATAAATATAGACAGTTGGAGGTGGGGGTGTCAACAATTGGAGGTGGGGGTTTCATTTGCATTCCCCATTTTTTTCCTTTGATTGTTGTATGTTTGTAAAAAAAATTATGGAGCTTTATTGGAATGCAAGTCTACTTGCAGTTTTTTCACTTTCTTCCATTTGTATTTTTTATGACTATCTTCCTCTTAGCACCATGAGTCTTTCAAATTTATTTCTTTGACACCCACCTTGAATTCTCCAATTCAATTTTTGAACCCATTTGGCCTACCCCACCTATGTTCACTAACTTTAATCTCATTTCTGATCTGGCAGAGACTACTCAATCACTTTCCAATGAATTGGATAAGCGCTTTCCACAGCAGGAGTTGTTGGATGCTTTTGGGATCATATACCTGGGGTATTGGAAGCAACCGGGGCCTATAGAGAGCTTTGGCCACTACTTAGCTGTACTTAAAAAGTTTTTTTCTCACCCAAAATTGTTGAATGCAGGGATGACTTTGCAGGAAAAAAGAACCTCTTATACTACCCTTGAGATGCTATCTGGTTCTAATTTGGATAACCAACAAGGTTTGTTTAAAGTCACCATGAGAGCTAACTATGAAGTAGCTTATGCATCATCTACCCATGTGAATCCGGTTATTCAACTTTGTTGGAGTCGTTCCCAATCATGGCACTTGAAAAAACTAATTTCAGAGTACTTTAAACTGGCAGAAATTGGTTGTTGTTTGGTGCTTGGGTCGATGGAGGATGAGCGATGTTTTTCAACATGGAAGTTCTTGAAATCGTACCAAAGGAATAGGTTGGATAAACATTTACCACTAGTAGTCCGCATGTTTGGCCAAAGATATTATTCTTTGGAGAATTTCCCTTATAAGGAGGCCACAGAGTCACCTTGGAAGAATGCAATGAAAGTTGGCACACACAGGGATGTTTGATCTCTGTCATATTCACCAACATCTTTCCCCTTCCACGTTCCTTAGTTTTCATGAGATTTTGCTGGCTTTGGGCTTCAAGATAGTTGAGTTTCCTAAACGTTGAAGATTTTTGTTGGGACGTGTTCTATGATGCATACTTGTACAAGGTGGAGTGTGGGACAGCGAGCGTCATCAAGTTTTGGGAGGCATCTACAATTTTGTATTCTTGTTTCATTTAAGTTGTACTTTTAACGTGGTTTGTATGTTTGTGTAGAGATCACTAAGACTACAATTAGGCACTCTTACTTGAAGCAAGTAGGGTTCAATTCCCTTGTTAGTGGATGCTTTGAATTTATATGTAACGTGTTTTGAGATTGTGACTTTGTGTGAATTGTTGTAAGTTGTGGTTTGTTTTGAGATTGTGTCTTGCATTGAGGTTCTGTGACATTTTGGAGTTTATGTTTTGAGTTGGTTGAACTTTATGTTTTCAATTGTTTTTGGTTCATGTCTGGCATTATACTTAAAGACATTTTTCAACAAAGAATTGGAAAGAAATGAGCATTCGAGATGATTTTGAAGACTCTGGTGCATGGCCTTTCTACTTGAAAATAGTCATTTCTTGACATTTTCTCCCATCAGTTAGCAATTGTAGCCTGTACAGATGACAAAAATTAGCACTGTACATTCACATGTGATGTACCAAATTTCAGTACTTGTCGCAAGTTGCACTGTATCACAAGAGAATAAAATTATACAAAATTCCACTGTCAGACTAGGAATTTATTTCACGTCTTTTTCTACTGGAACTTCCTTTACAGGGAAATAGCTCCATTTCAGGCACAGTTATAGATTTCTTGTGAATTACTGTGTACGTAATCTGGGATCGCTGGTGGCCAAGGAAGCAGTGTCTTTTGAGGGTTAAATGAACTTCATAGGTATGTAACCATGATTCTCATGAAGTCAATTTTGAGGTACAATTCTCCTTTTGGGGTTAATTGCTTTGTCACCATTCATCTCTTTTTAATTAACTTCACTTTATCCTGTCATCCAAGATACACATGAGTTAATTCTTTTGTTGTGCAAACATTTGTGAAGTAACAGACATATCATGGATGAATTTAAGTCTTCTGGCTTGTCAAGATCTCCTTGAGGCCTGCTCACGTAGCATGGCTTTTGTTTTGTTTTGAAACAAATAAAATGGAATTTCATTGCCAAGGAGAAAAATAAAACAACCAGACACATGTGGCCTGGTGGAACAAAACACAAACTACGTATCATGGCTTTCTTTTCTTTTTTTTGAAACACATGGACAATTTCCATTGCAAGGGGAAACAGTACAGACATATCATGGCTTTCATGTAAACCTCAAAATTGACAACTATGGATTTAATTTTGTAAATCTCCAAGTCCTGTGAAACTGGTTAAAGGTTTCAAACAGGATGTCAGATATCATACAAGGGCCCTTGCCTAAATTTCTTTTTCCTTTCAAAGTGATGGTGGAATTGTTTCAAAAAAAGGGGGGATGGTGGAATTTAACCCCTAAATACCTGAGGTACCAAATTTTGGTGTTTTCGAAACTTTGAAGTTAAGTAAAACCCACCTAAATTGCTATTATTAGCATTTTATATTTTTGGAGAACTCTTTTTAAAGTCTAGTTTTAGGATCAAAAAGCCAATCTTAAAAATGAAGAATTATGATTTTTCTATTCAAGATTTTGTGCAAGGATGCCCATTGCAATCTCGACTTCTAGTAGTGTTGAAGGCTCTTGGAAATGAGCCTCAAATACACTAGATCTTGGAGGAAAAATCACTTTAGAAATTCATTTAGAAAAATTATAGAATAGATTTTGAAAAATCGTAAATTGATTGGGGTTGTGCATGCTAGGCCCTATAACCTCATATTTTTTTAGTGACCAAATTTTTAGAGTTCACATGCAAAAAGAGAATTGAAATTTGTTTATAGTTTTAACACCCTCGTGATCAAACATTATAATCTTTCAATCTGTAGGTGATATTATTCTATTTTCTTTTCCTATGTATTCTCTAACATGTCTAGTTTGAATTTGTACGGTTACAATTCAAAAGAAACTGGTATAACTTAAGAAAATATTGACTTTTTGTTCAATTTAGAGCAAATTTCAAGAAGCTCCAAATAGGCCTTCGGCATTTAGGGGTTAAAAGGCAAAAAAGGAGAGTACAACTAGTCTGGTTCCTATGGATGATTCAACCCGGGAGGCAAGTTGAGAGTGAGGTGCCACTTGGGCCGGTGATAAACTACTTGAGCAAAAACATTGTTTTTGCACCAGGTGTCTAAAAAATCTTGAAGAAAAATTTCATTTAAAATACTTAAATACTTGTATAGTGTATGGCATTTGGAGGTATTTGGAATTTCGATATTCTTACACAAAAATAAGATTACATAATATTGTAGACAAAAAATATATGTAGTTTATTTCCAATCCTCTCTAATCCTATTTTGTTACCTTGTAAAAATGAATGGCATAACCACCAAACAACCTCACCATTCTTAAAATTTGTTAGAAAGTTTGAAACAAATCTGAAACAATAACTCTACAATAAATCATCCTTGGAACTTCAATTTCCGTGTACTCAATCTACACAACCACTAAGGAAGTAAATGAGATAGAATAAAAGGATTGCCAACTTTCAAGGATTGGGAATGTCAACAAGACACCACACAACCAAAGTGATGAATGAATATGATGATAAGCACAATTTAATCTCCACAAATTTCAACTAAGCATGATCAATATTGAATGGCAATTTTTTTTCTATTAGGTCAAATTGGTAAATGAAAATGAATTCCAACACAATTTACAATCATTATTTGGACAACATGAGAAAAAACTATGAATTTTCTAAGTGCCAGTGCTAGTTGTATTAGAAATCATCACAAAGTTCTAATGTTTAAGCCTTGTATATTTTAAAAGTAATGTCTTTATTCAAAGCAAGAATCTAGATGTGTTTTTTTGGATAATGATGGTTTTGTAATTACCTACAAGTACAAGTAAAAAGTTTTGTACTAATGTGAAAGCAGTGGAACTTTGCATTGGTAAGAACCAAGGTAAAATTTGAATCTCAAGGCAATAGAAGCCCGTCCTAGAGGAAAGGCCTACAAACAAACTTTTAACCCTCTAACACTATGGAGGACTCAAAGTGCCCAAACAAATTTTAGATTTTTGAAGAAAGTAGGGTTACATGTATTCATCTCGTTAGATGATAATTTTTGGATTTATGTTCAAGGTGATGGATATGATGTTTTAAAGGCCATATTTGTTATATTGAGACTTTTCATAGTCTCATTTTTATCCTTGACTCGAAGATAAACTGCTTTATCTCTTTACTAGTATTTTTTTTATAAATAGATAACAACACCAACTTTTAGAATTTCATTATAAGATCACTATAATTTAGGATTAAGTCATATTGTCACATTGTAATCAAAGTTGGCAAGGGAGTATGGCAAGGTTCTTTGGTTGAATATGCCTTAATTCTTAAAAGGGGGGATAAGACATTGCTCTCTTGGTGTATGATTTGCATTTTAGGATACAAAAATGTATTTGAAGTTGCAAGAAAGCTCTAATTGACCTAATTTCTATGGTGAACCAAGAACATATCAATGGAAGCATTGTATAAAATATGTGATTTTGGGAGACTTTTGTTGTGCAATTATTACAAAATGTTGAACTCTGAAAATAAGCAAGAATGGTTCTATTCCACACATATAATTAAGCCATCATAATTTAATCATGGAAAGTAGATCCAAATCACTTGTCAATCTTTGTATTGCATAGACATGTCAATTGTAAAGGTGGCCATGCTTTTGCTTTTGCAATTACTACATTGTGAAAATATAGTAAATTGTTTATAAGGCATTGGATTTGAAAATGTTGAATACACTTAGTTTATACAAGGAGAAGAGTATGAGCATATACACATGTATTGATTGCATGTGGGGATAGTGACCTTGTGATACTTCGAAGTGCATTGAATATTCTCCAAGTGCATAATGCATTCTCTTTTACTTAGACATCATTCTTTGGTGAAGGACATGAGTACAATAAGTGGTTTTAGGAATGGAAATGCTTGGCATGTAATAAAATGGACAATTGATTACTACCTATGCTAAGTCACCCTCTGGAAGTAATGCACCATCTATCTTTGTATGCGGTCATGTATAGAATATACATCTACCTAATATACATTTTTGTACTACATGTACTCTAGTGGCTTTGGAACTAGGACTCCATTTTTATGTACATTATACACACAAAGAAATTATGATTAAGATGACTATTTGAAAAATGTTTGAAAATTATTCTAAAATTTTGAGTTCAAAAGAATGTTTTGTTTTCCTTTAACTATAAATAAGTGAGATTTTAGCTTTAAATTCTAAAAGCAAGTTTGATTTCTTACTACATTTATATGTTTTTAGTAAGTGTAACAAGACCCCCAAAGATTCCATTTATTAGGTTCCCTAGTTCCAAAAAAGACCAAACTTGGGGAACATATATATAGAAACCAACACCTAAATACATAATATAAAAGGAATGGACATTTCATAAAGCCTATAATTCATAAGGAAGTGTCGAAGTTGCAAAATTGCAAATGATTAATTTGTGATTGCAATTTTGGAATACTTGTAGAGTGAAAACACCCTCACCTTAAATGCTTCATTGAATTAAATTGTATTTGATTCATTATACCTATATCCTATCAAATGATAGGCTACTAAGTGCATCCCGGAGTGCCTTTTCTTCTTCTTTTTCTTCTTCTTCTTTGGCAATTGTCATGTATATTTTTCCAAAATTTAGGATCACTCTATATTTTGGATGCAAATATTTGCCACATAAACTCATGCTTGCACCTTATGCCTTGGTAACATGGTTAACACTATGTTTTCTTCATCAATTGTAGGTCCTGTCAAATGCCCCAATTTGTCATTTACAAAAGCACATAAACTCCTTTTTTTATTTTTATTTTTTGGTTGTTGTCCATCACACTATGGATTAACTTTAATTTACCAAAATAAAATGTCTTTATTTCATGTGGAGTTAGAAAACTTTATTTTTTCTAAGGTTTTTCTAGGCCTACTCTGTGATTTGATTTTTCTATGACCCAATGCTACACTAAACCTTTTTATGGGATGGTCAAATGGGATTAAATCTGGCCTAAGGGTATAAAATACCACCCACCCAACCCACTATAGGTGTGGCCTTTATTATAAGTCATTTACCACTACGGTAGGTAGTTACTCCCAACTACCTAATTATGATTGGGTTTGAATTTGTTCCCTCCAATTTTATATACATGAAATAGCTTCCCGTTCCCCCTTGTCTCTCATCTTTGGAGTTTGGCTGTGGCGGGTTGCTTTCGTGTGGAGTTTGTGTGTACTGACTATTGGAGTGCTACTATGACACGAGAATGACAAAGGTCTCTTTGCATTTGTAGTTTTGTGATTTGATTGAGGAACTTGCTTTGACATTGATGCTTCTACCTTATGACCTGTTTCACTAATTCTTGTTCTTGGTATGTTGGATTTGCAACATAGATAGCAATTGGCTGTAGCTGAAGACACCTCGTGCATCCTCACTGACATTACATTGGTTTGTTATGTGTTTTGGGACGGGCACAAGTGAGGCTCAGCCTTAAAATCTAATTTCTCCAACATGGAATTGGTGCAAGATTTTATTGTCAAGCACATGGATTCATCCTTCTTGGGTTCTTTTTTCTCTGTTTGAAACTTGTGAATAGACATGGATGGGCTATGGCACTTTTGATACTCTCAGAACTTATAGTTACCCAATATATTATTTGATAACACCTAGTTTTAATACAATGATGTAATGTGATATAATGTGAATCACTTTGAGGCATAAAGTTAAGTTTTGACAAGGGTGAAGCCATGTTTCAGGGGTGTTTTAGTCTTAGTCTCTTCTTCTTCTTCTTCTTCTTCTTCGGCATTTATTATGTATGATTTTTCCAGAATTTAGGATCATTCCATATTTTGGATACTAATATTTGCCAAAAGAACTCATGCTTGCACCTTTTTGCCTTAGTAACATGGTTAATACTATGTTTTCCTCATCATTTGTAGGGCCTATCAAATGCCCCGATTTGTCACATATAAAAGCACATAATTTTTTTAATTTTTTAATTTTTGGTTTTTGTCCATTACACTATGGAGGCACTTTAAATAAAATGTCTTCATTAGTTTATTTGGAGTGAGAAAAATTCCTAGGTTTTTTCTAAGCCTATTATATGATTTAATATTTCTATGACCCAGTGTTGCACTGAACCCTCTTATGGGATGGTCAAATGGGATTAAATCTAGCCTAAGGGTACAAAATACCACCCACCCTACCCACTATGGATGGGGCTTTAATTATCAGTCTTCCACCACTATGGTAGGTAGTTACTCCCAACGACCTAATTATGACCTGATTTGAATTTGTTCCCTCCAATTTTACGTACATTAAAAAGCTTTCCTCCTCCCGTGCCTCTCATCTTTGGAGTTTGGCTATGGCGGGTCGTTTCGGTGTGAAGTTTGTGTTGCTACTGTGACACGAGAATGGCAAAGGTGTCTTTGCATTTGTAGTTTTTGTGATTTGATTGAGGGGCTTGCTTTGACATAGATGCTTTCTACCTTATAATCTCTTTACTGATTCTGGTTTTTTGGTAATGTTGGATTTGTGACATAGATAGCAATTGGCTGTAGCTGAAGACACCTCGTGCATCCTCACTGACATTACATTGGTTTGTTATGTGTTTTGGGACGGGCACAAGTGAGGCTCAGCCTTCAAATCCAATTTCTCCAGCATGGAATTGGTACAAGATTTTATTGCCAAACACATGGACTCATTCTACTTGGGTTCATTTTACTATGTTTGAAACTTGTGAATAGACATGGATGGGCTATGGCACTTTTGATAATCTCAGGATTGATTGTTACTCAATATATTGTTTGGTGACATTTAGTTTTGATACTATCTTACTGTGATGTAATGTGATGTGATGTAAATTCACAATGAAGCATAAAGTTGGATTTTGGCAAAAGTGAAGCCCTGTCTAAGGGGTGTTTCAATCTTAGTCTCTTCTTCTTTGGTTATCGTTTTGTACTTAACGAGAAATCACATAAATTAGGGTTCTTATCCTTTTTTATTTTGATGGAAGCAGGCCCTTAGTTTTCTTAGACCTTTTTTTTATCTTCAATTGCCAAAATAAAAATTTCCCAAAAAATAAATACATAATTTTATTCCTATAAGCACACAAACATAAGTACTCACTTTTTGAATTTACATTCTTTTGAGGATAAAAACTTCCTTAAAAAATCTGAATGTAAAAATTATTTTCAAATTTTATATCCCAATTCAACCAATACATAGGTTGTTCCAAGTTTGTCATAGGGGATTATTTAAATTTGAAATTGCCTACCTAGCCTATATGAACCACCCACCCACTATAGGTGACCTATTATTATGGCATGGTAGTAGTTCAAACTACCTAATTAATGAGGCCTTCCCTCCAATTTGGTAACTATATGGTGGTAGGCTCTTGTCCAACTTCACCATCTTTGTTTTGACGGTTCCATGTGGTGATTTGTGAGGAGACGTGTTTGTGCAAACTCTTGAGCTTCTTGCCTCACTTTGGGAATGGCAAAGGTCTCTTTGGGCCTTAGTTCTTTTTGATGTTATGTTGGATTTGCTTTGTTTTTGTGATTTTGTGACCTCTTTGATTTCCTTTACTATAAATTTGTGATCTATGACATAGATAGCAATTGGATGCAGCTGAAAACACCTGTTACATCCTCACTGACATAACATTGGCTTGTTGTGTGTTTTGGGACGGGTACAAGTGAGGCTACACTTTCAAATCTTGAGTTCCATTTTTGGATTTCTTGAGAGAAGACAATTTTCAAGCACCTATACTCTTTGTTACTTTGATGTGCTTATTATAGTGGTTTGTAATTTCTTATGATTATTAGTACTAGACCCCATATGGGAGGATACATCAGTTTATACGATATTGTTCTTAGTTTATGGTATCTTCCATGATACTATTTTATGAACTACCTGTAAATACTTTGGTCATACTTTTTTTTTCTGTCAAGTTATGCCAAGGCTCTCGTTTGGTGATAAATTAAGTAGTGAAAAGTTGATGCCCAGTTTTGGGATGTTGAGTTTCAGTACCTTCTTCTTTGATTATCATTTTGTTCATAACAAGGGATCACATAATTTAGGGTTCTTATCCTATTTTATTTTGATGGAAGTAGGCCCTTAGATTTCTTAGACCTTTTTTGGTCTTCAATTACCAAAATAAAATATTTCCAAGAAACAAATAAATATATAATTTTATAAGCACACAACATAAGAACTCGTTTTTGAATTTATATTCTTTTTTAAAGATAAAAAGTTCCTTTAAAAATCTCAATGTAAAAATTATTTTCAAATTTAATATCCTAGATCAACCAATACAGAGGTTGTTCCAGGTCTATCACATGGGATAATTTGAAATTGAAATTGCCTTCCAAGGTTATATGAACCACCCACCCATCCACTATGGGTGGCCCATTATTGGCTAATTCCATTATTATGGCATGTTAGTGGTTCAAACTACCTAATTAATGAGGCCTTCCCTCCAATTTTGTAACTATTTGGTGGCTTGCTCTTGCCCGACTTCACCATCTTTGTTATGACGGTTTCGGTGATTTGTGTGGAGACGTGTTTGTGCAAACTCTTGAGCTTCTTGCCTCACTTTGGGAATGGCAAAGGTTTCTTTGGGCTTTAGTTCATTTTTTATATTATGTTGGATTTGCTTTGTTTTTGTGATTTTGTGACCTCTTTGATTTCCTTCACTATGAATTTTTGATCCATGACATAGATAGCAATTGGATGCAGTTGAAGCCCCTTGTTATATCCTCACTAACATAACATTGGCTTGTTGTGTGTTTTGGGACGGGTACAAGTGAGGCTACACCTTCAAATCTTGAGTTCCATTTTTGGATTTCTTGAGAGAAGACAAATTTCAAGCACCTACACTTTGTGTTACTTTGATGTGCTTATTATAAATTGTTTGTAGTTTCTTATGGTTATTGGTACTTGATTCTATTTGGGAGGTTACATCAATTTAAGCAATATTATAGTATCTTCCCTGATACCATTTTTTGTACTACCTGTAAATAGTTTGGTCATTTTTGTCAAGTTATGCCAAGACTCTCATTAGGCAATAAATTAAGTAGTGAAAAGTTGATGCCCAGTTTTGGGATGTTCAGTTTCAGTACCTTCTAATTAGACAATTTGCATCTTGACATGACACAACTATAGCTAATACAAACGTGGGCCACATAGACTAAAGAAAAGACCCATGAGAAGACTCCACGTGACCAACTTGACTAGTTGTCCATCTTTAAGGACATGTTTTGTAAGTCTATGGGCCCATGTTTCTACTAGCATATGCATAGCTTGATTCAGTATCCAATATAATCGTTCTTCTTGTCAAATTCGAGTATCCACACCTTTTTAGGACTTCTTTGAAGTATGGATTAATTTAGCAAGCAATTGGAGAATTTTGACAACATATATAGTAAAAAGCTTTTTTTTGGACTAAAAAATAGGATGCAAATAAACTATCTCTCTTGGAGACCCATGATAGGATACATATATTGAGTTGTAGATGTGATGCCATTTGGTGGATGGAGATAATTATTTTTGTTTAGTGCTAAACAAGTACAATTTGAGAGCTTGAATTTTAAATTTTTTAAATTTTTTGTAAACAAATGAAATGGAATTTCATTGCAGAACTGGAAATTTTGACAAATAAATTATTGCAGATCCATAGAGTGGGGGCTCAATAGATCAACCTCAAGTGAGCTTTAACTTAACTTATTGCAGTTGGTGCAGGCATTGCCAACAAAAGAGTCCACACAATGTGTCCATGCCTGCCAGCTCCAAAACCAAGAGATTTTGCATTTTGCATACCTTACATTGAATGTCTCTCCTTTTTTTTCTTTTTCTTTTGACACAAATGAAATGGAATTTCATTGCAAGAGAAAGGTACAGAGCCACTAAGTTAGGAGGTCCATAAATCGATCATTTAACCCCTCGTTGCTGGAGTGGATGAAAAGTGTCCTCACATTGTTTGGCAATCGAATTCAAAGTGTTGTTACTTTTGCATTTGATGTTCAAATTCAATAAAAACTTGTTGGAAAAGTTGCACATATTAGGGCCTCTTCACACTATAGCCGTCCAAGTCGAGAGGCCGTGGGATTGAGTGGCCAAACTTTGGTGAGAGTCCAAGGAAATGAGCAATAAATAGGCCCAAAAAATTAGGAATTGGAGCCTTCGGTTGGCCATAGTGTGAAGCCTCCAAAGGCCAAAGTCCAAAGTCCAAGCCCAAAGTCCAAGCCCAAACCTATTCCATTTTTTCAACTTCTAATCCATCCAATTTCTGAAATTTTCAATAAATTGTCACCCATGTGACAATTTTTTCAAGCAAAAGGTTAAAAAACATGAGAAAGGAGTCAAAAATGGCCTTGGAAAAATAATTACAGCACATGCATTCATCATTAGACAAGGAATATGAAGGATATAAATGGAATAAAAAGGTGGCATTAAACATTGAAGGGAAGTAGGTTCATAGAATGCAAAGACTCCCCATTGTAATGGTGGAGACTAGGGCTCAAACCCCAATGGGGACACAAATAAACAAATAAACAAATAAGGGCATCCTACCTATTTCTACAAAAAACAGTCCGATCTAATGGCTCAAATTTTGTTAGATTCTGAAAAAAACTTGACGGACTCTCGATTAGAGTTTGGGTCGGCCAAAAATGGAGACCCAAACTCTAATCGAGAGTCCGTCGCCATGTAGGCGTTTGGGTGCCATGTAGGCAGACAAGTAGGCGACAGACTTTGGGTTGTGCCTCCTTGTGTGAAGGCTTGAGAGGCCAAACTCTTGGGTTTCTGCAATCTCATTGGCTGAAATCGACGGACTCTTGATCTTGTGCCGTAGTGTGAAGTGGCCTTAGTCTAGTTTCACTGGTAAAACTTCCAGATCAATCCAAGATGTATTGAGTTTTTGAGAGCCCTTTAAAGTTCATAGGTTCAATTTGAGTTCATCCACATTGCATTCTACATTGCATTTTGATGGCTGCAACTTCAGGGGCTTGTAACTTTTTCATAAAATAATTTTTTTCAATAAAATTTGTTGTGTTTTGTTCCTCTCAAGGTCTAGTTATTGTGGTAAACTTTTCATGTCAATCCAAGTTGATTTGAATGTTTGGGAGCAATTCAAAGTTCAATCCATAAGGTAATGAGTGACTGAGAAGTGTTTTAGTAGAGGGAGGTTTAACAATAGATGTGATTTTTTGCTACTTTTTTCATTGTTTTTGACATTTCAAAATAATTTTGTAGACACAATGAGTCTTTCGAATGATACCTTTTTTCATCAAAGTGTTTGTCTCTTGATTTTGAATCACTTTGTGGTTTAAAGTTTTTTCATTTGAGTAGGTTTAGAAATTGAATTTCACCTCCAAATGTGTTTTTAAGAAAATTTCAGCATCTTTTTTCAACACTAAAACATTATGATCATTCAATCTATACGATCAAATGACCCCAAATTTGTTTCACACCATCTACAACATGCACACTACAAGAGTCTATGGTTGAGATTTTCATACTTTTCAGTGAAATTTAGACTTACAACGCTTGAAAAGCAAGGATGCTTTTACACATGTTTGGACTTCAAGCGATGAGGGTTTAAGGGTTGGAATTGAATTTGGGGGAGGTAAAACATCTTGAAATATTCTCATTAAATTTTCCTTGAAAGACAAGTGAAATTGGCATCGAACCCAAGTCATTCCATATTTTTTTGGAGCTTGGTGGAATTAGTTACGAATTTCTGAAGTTTTTAAAAAAGTGGTCTTTTGTGGTCATCAAAAAGCAACCACCTCCTGAAATGTGCAGACTTGGTACACTGCGGAAAGCAAAATGTACCTTAGAGTCTTGATCGCCTTTAATGCCCAGTCGGAGTTCGAGCCTCCTACATTAGTCACAAGTGGCCTGGAGGGGACGATGCGGACACAGATGAGAATGTCTCTCCTTCCCATGATGAACTTTTAAGACCTTCCAACATTCCTTCATGGTTTAGATTTTGTTTTGCTTTTTTATGTAAAGCTATCACTTCTTTTTCAGGAGGGTTAATAAGTGAAGGGAATAAGAGGACGGAGTCCCCATGTAATAAGTTAAGCTAAGATATATCAGTTGAAATGAAACCAATGCGGCACATTTTGGTGTCTGTTGATTTCGAGGGGACATGCTTCTGCATTCAGTTACCTCTTTAAGCGTGTGGTTTGCGTAAGATGAAATTTCTGCCACCACTTGAGAAGTGAAGTGAGGACAGATTCTACGGAGGAGACAGGGTCCAGGCGGGGGTTTCAGCCCTAGGAGGAACAGTGCAAGCTCTGACCATTAACTTCGAAGTATGTGGGTTTCACACAAACATCTGGTTGAGAGTTCAACAAACAGGGGTAGGGTAGGGCTTTTTGATCAACAAAATTTTGGTGAACAAAGTTGGACTCACATGAGCGAAAACTGCTACCGGCATTCTTGCTTTTGTGATCTACAAATCTTTTGGAGATTGGGAGTGAAAGGAGGCCACTTAACCCATCCCACGAAATGGACCCAGCAGGGTGCAGTGGTTTTTTTAGGCGATTTGTCGCCAAATTGCACCAAAATGATGAACCTTGCACCACACCCTTAGAACATAAATAGGAAAAGTTCAAAAGAAATCGACAAAAAACTTCATATTAAAAAAAATCCTTGGATGAAATCGCCAGGTTGTGGATGAAAATAGAATTATAGATATATGATATGTGCTAATGTGATATTTTTTATCCAATATGTGAATGAATGTTAAAATTTGGAGCACCACTCTAACATCTAATATCGCCACTATGGCACTTTCCCAAAAATGAAAAAAAACACCCTGGGAGGGTGGGTTTATCTTGGGGGAAAATGCAGGAATTTTTTATTTGCCACGCATGATAGAATTTGAAAATTTGGAATTCATATTTGCAATCAAAGACCCCCAATTCACTTTCGAAGATCTAGAACATACCCTAGACGTGGCACAAAATAAGGGGCTTTTTTTACTTTTACCCCCGGAGAACACTAAAATTTATCCTATTGGTCCCACTTTGTAAAACAGATTTAGCATCCTGCATGAAAGAATGCCAATCAAAAGAGATGTAATTTCCATAAAGTGTTTTGGCACCTTTCTCTCGATTTGCCATCTAGGTTGAACCATTTGAGGGAACTGGACTAGTTGCACTCTCTCTTTCTTTTTAATGTGCACCGTTCTTTTTGGAAAAAAAAAAAACATAATTTTTTCTACAAGTGCTTAATCCTTTGGCTTTTGTGATTGGCCCTTTGAAAAGAAGGGAGGTTCCCTTTGTAAAGAAATTCCATTTCATTTGTTTCAGAAAAAAAGGAAAAAAAGAAAGGGCCGGAGGACTATTCAATCACAAAATAGGGCCAATCTTTACAGTACAATTGGGCTTGGGGACAAGTAGGTACACACCTACTACAGATTTCTTCATTACAAGACAATTTATTTTCTTTGAAATGTGACAGAGCTTTCACAAAAACAAAGAGAGAACAATGGAATCGGTGGGTTGTGGACTCACAATTTCTATAAAACACAACATTAAAGAGAGGTGTTTGGTTGCTTGCTAAGACAATGCAATGTGGCAAAAAGATGCCAACAGCTCCTGTTCCTGTAATTTCCCCCCTCCCCCAGGTGAAAAATCCCAGAGCCCTTTGATCTCCTTACAAAAACAATGTTGTACTGTTTCCCTTTATCAATGGAAATTGTCCATTTGGTTCAAAAAAAAAATAAAAAAAAATGTCCTCCCGTCAACTTGATTAAAAAAGGAAACAGGTGCTGTTGATCGCGCTGTCTGTCGCCCTAAGAAATAATCCCAGTGGCTGCAAGATTAAGGTTAAGCTTTCATAGGCGAGCGAGCTTTCCCTTGAACGTTTGTTTGTAGACTTTGCTACTCCAGCTACGTCCTGTGCAACCAAGACAGCAAGTGGAGCCTCCACTTGGTAGGGGTGAACTGATCCCGTGCTCGCCTCCCAAGTCATTCTAGGGGTGCATTTAAGAAAAAGACCCCTATTTTGTGCTTGATTGATTTATCTTGTACTCCTCTCCTATCTAATTTGGGGCCTCTGATTGCAAATATGAATTCAAAATTTGCAAATTTGATCATGCATGGCAAATAAAAAATTTCAGCATTTTCCCTTGGTGATGAGCGAGGGGGTCAGTTCAACCAGGCTCTTCCAGTTGCATGTAAGTTTACTGTGTGTGGTACTACTATGATGAAATTTATCTGCATGTGGTGCTACTGCTGTTAATTCTGCTGTGATTGTCATTGCATTCTCCTGCTCGCATTCTTGATAGGTAGGTGTATTTGAAAATGCTTGGTCATGATGCTCCCTTCCCTCTCTCCCTCCTTATACAGCACCCTGCAGATACTCCCCACATCTCTCTTGTCCTCAGTCACTTGGGTTTATTGGTCTTGGAATAGAGAAATTTAATTGGGATGGGCACAATTGGTGCAATTTCACAATATAATGGGTTTAACCCCTCAAGGCCCAAGGAGCCTGTTTTGAGCCTCTCACCTGGTCAACAGGTCAAAATTATAACTTCATTTTCCTACATTCTCAGAAGTAGAACTAAGTGAATTTCATGTTATGATGTTCATATCGAATAGGAAAGTTCAAAAGTACAATTGACATCATGTAGTAAGCTTGATGTACAATGCATACTGTCAATCAAAGTTTAAATTTGCGAAAAGTACAGAAATTGCTTGGGCCATGAGGGATTAAGGTTTTGTTTTGGACGATAATTACGGTTTGATGCAAGTAGGGACACAATTACTTACTTTAGAGTTTAAGTTATTTTATTCTTGTTGTGGTTTGATTCATATTGTGGTTTGTGCATGTGATTCAATATTTTATAAGAGCTTTTTGATTGCATTCATTGTTGTAATTTGCAACTTACTCACGACATCTTCCTTGTCCTCACTCACTTGGGGTTATTGGCCTTGGAGCAAAGAAATTTAGTTGGGATGAACACAATTGGTATAGTTTCACGGTTTTACTCCTAAATGACCTACCTAGGTTTTTTTTGGCAATGTAGCAATTTTAGGTAGCTCACTACAAATGGAATTTTTTTTTTCTATGAAATTTTCACCCATGTGTCTAGGGAGTAGCTTTAAGGCCCAAAATTTTTCATAACTCTTGAAAACATGGTTAAAAAATTATTGCATGATATGTAATTTTCATTGATCTTCAGGCATTACTCAAGTATGGATCACTTTGAGAAAAATTGATCAAAATCAAATACCTCAAACATACACATTTTAAATTATGAAGTGGGATACAACATAGTAATATTTGAAAAAAGAAAACTACAAAAATAAATTTAGACATGTATTTTTATAGCCCATTATACATAGAGACTCAAAATTTGAGATTTTTTCTAAAACTCCCATCGAGAAATTAATTTTTGTTTTTTCAAATCATAAATAATGTTAAACATGTTTGCCACCTCTTGGCACTAAAATGCATGAGATTTTTTGGAGCATGTTCTAAATAAAAGAAAATAAAAAATTTGAAAAGATTTGTCCAATAGTTATAGAAAACAATCTTGAAATCTTAAATAAGATTACTTACTAATTACATAGAAAAAGAAAACACAAGAATATCACATGTAGATTGAAATATTATAATGTTTAGTCACAACAGGGGTGGAAACTTGAAATTTGTTTGAAGTTACATTTACTTGTTTAGATATCAAATCTAACATTATGGTCATTTAAAAAATACAAGGATAAATGGAACAATACTTATAACTCTAATCAATTTAAAAAACTTTCAAAATCTATTCTACAAATTTATAAATGTTATTTTCCCTCCAAATTCCAAATCTTCTTATACTAAAATTATATATATACATCATCTCTCATATATCTTAACAATATAAAATCTAAATTTACAATAGTCTCTATGTTTGGAAAATTTAAATAGAAAAATGATTATTTTTTTTCTCTCTAAGAAATAACTTTGATGCTTAAACAAACGCAAGCGACTTAAGTGACTTGTGAACCTAAAAAAGTAAGAGACTTCTAATTGTTATTTTGGTAGAATTTTATCTTCAAATATCTCTTTATATAAAATGAGATGAAAATTATCAAAGTAGAAATTAGGATTTTCAAGGTACCAATATCTATTGATTTTTTATATTAATCAAATGATATGAGTTAATAATGCAATTGAAGAAGATGAAGATGAGGTGATGACTTGGTGCAACCACCTCCTCAATTGAATATTCAAGTTTAACAAGAACATTTCAAATTACTCACACCTATCTTTAACAACATTCTTTGGTAGTTGGCCATCTTCCTTTCAAAACCAAATCAATTGAAATAAATCTATCAAACTTTCAAATTCAATGCTCCTACCAAGCCACCATTGATGAGGATTTTCCAATAGTATAATCACTAGACAGGTATAGAAGCTTTTTCAATTATAGTGCTCCTTGGTATATGCAGTTGAGTATAGAGAAACATTATTTTTTGGATTATTAATTCATGCTTAATCAAAAGTGGTCCTTCCACACAAGACAATTGACAAACTTTAATTTTTGAAATACTAATGTGTGATTAAAATTGGCCATGCCACTCAAACAATTCACTTGGAATTTTTGTTTGAGGTAAAAAAATTCACCTTGTATGTATACATGTATAAGTAAGGTGAATTTTCTATAAGCACTTATTGTATTTGAAAACTCAATTGGATAAGAGAATGAGCCACAATTGCTCTTGAGTTACTATTTCTTTTTAAGGTCTATTTTGATTCAAAATATAAAAGATAAACGATTAGGTCATTCAAGCCCATTCTTTCCAATATTTAAGAAGAAATTATTCTTTTTATTCCAAACCATTTTTTGTTTTTCTTTTTGGACGATAATTTGGGACAACTAGTGGGGCTTTCTATCAACAATGGAGCATTTCCCTATAGAATGTAGAGTAGAGAGGTAAAAGTCAATTGATGGTGAGTGTTTCAACTTTCAACACATCTTTGACAACTATTTGCATGATATAGTGAAGAAACTCCACACAAAGTTGAATGAAGGTTGTTTGCAATCTTTGTACAATTTAATAATAGGGAATTAAGCATTCCTTCCCAACCTCAAGGGAAATTTTTTATTTCAATAAAGGAAAACAACATATTCCTACATATCACAACATCAAAGGTTGGTGTCACTTCTATGAAGTCCATTTGAGCAATGGGCCAAGAACAAGCAATCCAACATGTAACTACAGACTTATTTTTATGGATTGGACCCATAAATAACATAGCAACAAGTGAGAAAATAAAGCTCCTAATATGATATCCATGCTATGCAAAGCGGGTTTTCTTTTCATATCAATGATGTGTTCCACATACAATAGAACTTCTAATAAGCAGTAGGACTGGGATTGGTTGAACACATTACTTTAGCTAGAGAGGTTATTATCATAAGGCAGGGTCATTTGCATTCATGACATTTCTATATAACAATAGAATTTCTAATAAGAAGTAGGACTGGGATTGGTCGGACACATTACATTTGCCAGAGAGGTTATTATAGTAAGGCAAGATCATTTGCATTCATGACATTTCTATGCAGCGTAGGCCAGGACTGGCAATCAATATTACTTTAGAGAGTGTTGTTTATTAGAAGTTGTACTGTAGAGAGATTGACCTTGCATTGTAAGATGCCCTCCAACAGGGTTATTTAACCTTGCCTGGGATTCACTAAAGCAGGCAAGGAATTGGGCGTCCAAGCCAGGATGAGTGCGTATTGCCGTCTGCAACAGCCGTGAAAGGTGCCGAATTTGCTGTTCTCTCTCTACTTCATGGCGTTCTTTCGCAAGGCATTTTCTTTCTGCCTCCTTTCATCCATTGATAGCTGCTCACATCGAGAGACAAGCGACTCAAATCTTGAACAACAATCTATGCATACGGTGTCCATGAAATATATACTCTAATCAACAAAACTACAGAGCAGGGTAAATCTCACTAAAAAATGTCACATTCAAACAATTAGGCGCCTGAAACGAGATATAACGAAGACATCAACTTCAATCAATGATTGTAATCAATAGAGCAAAATCGGAATAGAAGTTCAAGCTGCAGGTGAAAATAGGTCTCCTATGAGACTGCTGATCGTGATGTCGAACCGGAGTATTCGTTGCACCAAAGCACCTCACTCATTGCCGTAGTTTTTTTAGATTCTGGGGGCACATCGGTGCTATCTTTTCCATTCAGGTCAGTTTTAGAAGTCAACTTCCCCCTCAAAGAAATTGCTCTAATCTCTACAGTCCAATTCTCTGGGTCTGAGACTAAGACTTCAGATTCCCGTGGAAGTGAGATATCCACTGAGGTAAATCAATTTTCCCTTGTATGCTTTCGTTGCTTTCTTGCAGCAAACTAATCAATTCTCTTCATTGTGATCCACTCTTGTAGAGCATCAGACCCAGTCTTGCTACCAACTTTACTTCCTAGTTTACTCCCTGCATTACTCCTTACATGCTCGCACCCTAGCCTTGCTTTGAAAAGTGTTACTACCATTTGGGGACAATTTCAGAAGTTCAAGCAAAGCATCTTCCCCAATATCAACCTCTGACTCTCGGGAATCCAAAGAGGTGTGTCTTGGCGACCTGTCCAGTTTTAGTTTTGTAGATCCATCCCGTGTTCCCAGCTCATCATTAAGGGCACACAAACTTCCATTGTACTATACGGCTCGTGCTACCTTCTCTTGCGAGGTACTGAACCCGGACAAAATGGTCCACGCCAACAGGGACCACATCGATCGTGCCCTCTGCATCATTAAGGATTCGCATTAAGCAATGAACAAATGAGTACACACATCTATACTAGATGTAATGCCCACTTTAACTGAGAAAAAAATCTAATTCCTTCCAGATTGGGCTATGAAATTAAAGTTGAACACTGTTTCAAGTTCATGGCTAGCTCTAAGCTTGAAAATTCCCATAGGTTGTGCAGAGTTTCTTAGAGTTTGGAAGTCCATGAACATTGAGTTTCTGGGAATGTGAAGGGTCTAGAGTTTGTTGGTAGTTGAAAGGGGGTTTGAGATTCTCTTTGAATGCATTTTTTGGACTCCAGTATGAATAAACCATGAATTTTCAAAGTGCTGAAAATAGGTGGACCTAGGCTCTCATGTATGGACTCTGTACATTTTAGGCACAAATCTGTATGGGAGGATTTCGCAAATAGGTCTCAATTAGGGGCTATTACCTTAAAGTCGTATGAAGAAAGTCTTTACGAACTGTCATAACTTCTTGTTCGTAAATGCAGAGTGGTGACTCTGAATTTTGCTGCAATTGTTGGAGCAGCTTCCACGTGAAAATATCACCAGGTTTCTTGGTTTTTACGGACGGTTCGTTGATATTTGTTTTGTGAACAAAAAGGATTTGGTGCTGGTATTGTGTATTAGGGCTTGTTTGGAGTGATCAGTGGAAAATGGTTTGGAGAGCTGAACACTTGGTGGTGGTCTCTGTAGGCAGACATTGCGTCAGAGGGTATCGAGGATGGAATACTCGAAGAGCTCTTGAAGCTCTAGACAAGATACTCCCGAAATTATGTAATGATCGACGGAGAGCATGATGCAAATTCAAGGTAGTTGCTGATGGAAAATTAAGATCATTTATTTTGCTTGGGGTACAACTATGACCTAAATGTGTACAGGATGAAGTTTTGTGCAGAATGTGAATCTCTCCTTTGGATGAGGGGATTTTGTAAAACCCTTTCGAATTTGATTTTCGTACGGAATAGATTTTTTTTGGCCTCTCAGTTGAGCTCTAAAATTCAGAGTATGCCTACCAACAAAAGGATGCAGAAGTCCAACCCGAGGTGGTTGTGGGCTTTCTTGGAGCCAACGACGGTGCTTTTCCCATGCCCGGCGCCCGAGGGCAACACGTTCCCCTCCCTGAGTTTGAAGACAATTTGTGTCGCATTGCAGCGTATCTTCAGGTCTCTCTGCCCTGCAAAATCACATTTGCCATTCTTCACGGTTCTTTCCAGGAGATAGACTGTATTGAAGTGAGCTGGACTACTTTTTATGTTCTAGATCTTTGTGCAGAGGGCTTTAGGATCCAGAAGTATCACCCTTCGTCAAAGGGTGTTTGTAAGACACTAATCGTTCTTTCTTGCACAGGGACTTTCGGAGAAAACTAGGGTGATACTGACTACTGCACCACCCATATACGAGGCTGCCCGCCGAGAATGGGGCAGGTTTGTTCGTTTGATGACATTCACACTACCCTGCTAAGAAGTTTCGTTTTTGTCAGTCTGAAAGTTCGAAGCAGATAGTATGCTGAGTAACTCAATGAAATTGAATGGATATTGGGAAATTGCCGGTGGTGCTAGCTGCAGAATATGCCTGTTTTAGCCCATGCTTTCTTCCTATCTACGAAATGATTGAATCAAGATCATTTGAGTGCTAGCTTCGTTGGATGCAAGTAATTGCTGATTGTGCTGCACTAAATGAAAGATGGACTCGGCGATTGTGGAGGAAATGGGCTCCTGATTGTCTGTTACAACTGATGCAGGGCCAAATACGGAGAGAAGGGAGGGAAATACGTGGATCGTACATATGAGCGTGCGGGTCAATATGCCGCAGCGTGCAGAAGCTTAAGTGCAGCTCAGAAAATGGGAGTGGGTAGCATTGATCTCTGGACCTCAATCCAACGTCAGCCAGCTTGGAAAACAGCCTCCTTCACGTAAGAGACTCACGAATATAACCTTTACTCTATAGATACTTCTTTCAAAGGAATAGCTCTTCAACTGTAGAAGTTGAATGTTGTTAGAATGTTGTATGATTTCTTGGTTGTTATACTACCATTGAATTGATTTTGTCCTACTCAAGGGACTTGTGAGGAGTCTTAAATTGCATGAGAATGAAAGTATTCTGATGCATTCTTCCGCACTTTAAATTTCACACTTTGAGAACCGACCCGCAAGAGGTATTCTATAAAACATAGCTTCGTTACAACTGACAGGGTTTACGTTCAAAACATCCTTAAATAGCGCTGAATTGGTAGGATTTAATGCGGCTAGGTTTCCTTAAAGTGGTACCTCTTGGGGATTGTTTCTACTAGTGTCATGCTGGAATTCGAGAGGTCATTTGTGCTTCTTTTGAGGCTCTGAATGAGAGATTGCAGGGATAGAATGTATCTTAGTTCTCATGGGAGTGCTGTGATGCTGAAGGAGCTAATCAAAATGTTGAAAGATGCACCCTGGCAGCCCAGCTTGCTCTAGGATGCAATGCCGGAAGACTTGTCTGAACCCACTACTTACATGACGGTCCATCCCTCTGAAGAAGACGTTGAAACGGCAAGAGTGTCACCTTGAGTTTCACCTGCTCATAATTCAATTCACATTTTCGCCTTTTTTTCTAGAACTTTAGCTGCTAGACTAGCAAAGATGACTTAGGATTCAGTAAATGAGGATGCTGTCACTGACGCACCATTCACATTGGTCGATAATGCACCATAATCTGTCCACATGTGTCATCACAGAGAGGTGGACTCATGTGCATTTCAATTTATTTGTTTGATAATTTGGATGTAAGTTTTGGTTATGGCATACATAGAACACAATGCATAGTGAGTTGTGTGACTAGCAAGAGTGTATTGGATGAGTTATTGTGCACATAGAACTTGAGTTTGTTGCAAAAACAGAATATAGATTTTTGGGAGTGGTGAGGGAGTTCAATTCCATAGCAAATGTATGCTTTTACACTAATGGATATAACCTAAACAATTCAAACCTTCCACTTATGTTCAATGAAGGGTCAAAATTTCAAGATATCTTAACTTCAATGTAGCCCATTTAATCATTTTTATAGCAATAGAGATGACAACCATACTTTGGATATGGAGTGTATAGCTACATAATTTTATAAGAGAGTTTATAATCTTATTCTTTGGGTTTGCAGTGTCCTTTTCAAACTCTTGGTTGAAGGGTGATTCCTTTAAAAAATTGTCCTATTTTCAATCTAACCTCTAAATTATGGAGCACTTTTATTGGTCATAAGTTTATTATTCTTCCAAAGTATTTGAGATTTATAATTGTAGTCCATAAAACTATTTTATATTTTGAATATTTTCCAAAATTAATGGGCTCGTTATAAAGAGCCTTCAATTTGCAATTGGAAGTCAATTTTTGCTAATTTAAAGGTTTATTGTTTTTTTTGTAACCCAAAAATGAGTATGTAGAGCTTGAATTTGAGATTTGAGGTCATCAACTAGCATTACATAAGTAGAAGAAGATTTTTTTTTATAAATAGTAGAATCTTTGATGAGCACTTGTGTTTAACCCCTAATCACTCCAACATCCACTTTCTAGATGACAAATAGATTGAAACTCAAGTTCCATCCTCATTACTACTTGGGTGAAGTCATCCTAATTTGTGGAGATACTTTATCAAGTTGTTGCCCTAACTAAAAATTGGATTTGGTGTTACCTGAATACATTTTTTTCTAAAATTATCAATGTGCAAGTATGTCAAGTGCTTGACCAAGACAAATTGCATTGACTTTAGTTCAGAACTACATTTGCAAAATGAAGTCATAGGTTTAAAGAACACAAAAATTTCCAAAAATCACCATGTCAAGAGAATCCCATTTCAAATCCACTCCAATACATTTTACTTAGAAAATGATAATATTTTTTTTGTAATCAAATTTAGAAGGAATTTTGAAATCTTCCTTTCAAAATTTATAAATTTTTTTTGGTGAAATGGTGATGACACTTATGAGTCTAATCATATGGATGGAATCTAAAACTCATAGTCTACAACTTTTATTTGTATACCAATTCAAAAATATTCTTCCAAATAACACTTTCGATTTTAGAATTTTTTTTCTCAAATTGTCAATTCGGAAGGAGACTGTGGATGTTTAGGGGTTAAACTGTGTTCTTTTTTGTTCAACATTTGAGATGGAATTGGTTCACTACAAGTATCTTCATCTTGGGGTAAATCACCATTTATTAATTTATATAGATGAATATGAAGCTATCTATTTTTAGAGAATTTCCATCCATTTTGTTTGTGAAATAACTTTTGGAGAGTCTTTTTTTATTTTTTATTTTTAGGTCAATAATTACTTTCTAAATTTTGTTAATTTTCTAGGTTTTATCCACTACAAGAAAAAGGGTTGTTTCAAGTGAGTTTTTATGTATAGTCCTAGACATCAAATTGTAAATAGTGACCTTTAAGGAGATTTTCAATAAAAATTTACTTAAAACACATGTATTCCTGGTAAATTTTTATTGAAAATCTCTTTAAAGGTTATTACTTATAATTTGATGTCTAGGACTATACTTAAAAACTCACTTAAAACACCCCTTTCTCCTGTAGTGATCATGTTTCTTTTTATCTTCATAAAGCTCATAATATTTTTCTATTTGGCTCAAAATCAACATGTGTATCTAACAACATTCCTAAACATAATTGAAGAGACTCCAACCATTGAGTGTTAATCTCTTAGTGATGTCTTGGTAATGTTATTGAATTATGTAATAGTTGAGCCTTGTTTCAAAAATGTAGCATCATACATGATGTGGATGATCTTTTCATAATGAAGCTTACAACTTTCAAGTTATGGAATCAATGATTCTCAAGGACATGATTCAATTGGTATATAATCATATTTTTCGATATTCAACTCTTGGTTGCCTTCCTTGTGATAATGTTTTTCCAAAAGTAGTTTCTTCATTCATGTGGCTAAGCAAAATCATAGTGTGAATCCATAGTGTTTAGAGGAAATGAAAGGTAGTATTTATGACATGCTAAATAAAGTGTCAAAATTAAAAAGCAAGATGATGGGACTTGTTGTGTCTTGTGAGTTACTCCCATTTTCCTCTCATCTAATTGTACACTTCTAAATATAAATTTGTAACTCATAGAGATGATGTTTCTCAAACCACCATAGAACATGAGATACCACATGAGTGTGGTGGAGTGAATCTTGTAAATAGGGCACTACATACTATTGACTAACCACAAATTTATCAAGAGTCATTTTCACAAATTAGTGATTGAATGGTTATCGTACGAGGTATCTAATTGGATATGCTAGAAAGAGCTAGAATCATCACCAAGTATAACTAATTGGAATATTGCATAGGAATATTTCAAAGGCCTAGATGGATGTACATTTGAAGTATACAAATCTTTAGTTTCAGCATAACAAGCTAGATTGAAAGAATCCTCTTTATTGAAATTTCCACATGTCATGAGGACCTCAATATCTTTGTCCAGTTCTTGTTGACATTTGATGAGGATAATTCTTTTACAGATCCTACAACTCGATCACTTGCAAAATAATTTTTTTATAAGATTAATGGGAACCCCATTGATTGTTGTGCTAGCAATTCATCTAAGACAACAAATATCATTAGAGGAGATTTGGGGAAATAAGGGGTCGTTTCAATCTTATTCTCCATGTTGTTCCTATAGGAATGAGGGCATGGCTAACTGCTGTCAGCCATTGTACATACTAAAAAAAGTGGTCTTGAAATTGAAAAAAATTCAATATTTTTTTGGCAAAAATAATCTGACATGGCTACCTTCCGACCACATCAGCACATTGCAGTGGCATAGTTCACTAAGTTCCCCACTGTTGGGAACTCATAGTCTTCTATTTGGTTAGATCTCTTCTAATGATAATTAAAAGTTAGGAAAATTAACCTTGACCCTAACCTTTTGTAGCCACTTTACAAAAATATCATTAAGGATAATCTAGCTTTGATTCTCATTTAAGTGGAAAGCAATAAAACTAGTAGGTGTTGCTTTGAAGTTTTAGTTGTGCAATTCTATTGTTTCTTGAATTCTTAGATTGGCCCTACAAAATGTTGAGATGGAAAATCTCATCTCAAGGTACTATCTCGATAGCCGAGATTTTGAGACAATGTCACAGCTTTAGTAATACCTTATAATCCGAAATAGCCTCTAAAGGCCCTTCAAAGCTTAAGAGGCTCACCATGCTTCAATTCCAATATTATTTGGGTTACAATTGGCTAACACTTCACATGCCATACACCCACAACATTAGTTCTCATTTCCAACTCATATTGCTAAAGCCCTATCTTCTTGACTACTAGCACACACTCCGCACATGTCACTTGGTGACACGGGGCGGGACTTCCATTTAATTGTACTCCATAGTAGGACTTATGGTGGCACTACTCACCATGATCCTACCTACCTTTGAGTGTCACTCCACTCCATACTAGGCTTGCTGTATATTTGCTACTTTCACCCCATGGCTAATTGGGACTCACAACTTGGGTCACTCGATAGTGGCCTAGCAAGGAGTGGAACTCCATCCAACCAGTACTATAAGACACACATATAAGTGTTCCATGGTGCCTTGGAACCAATAACGAGATTGCATCACCAACCTCTCCAACTTTGAGTCAACGAGACTCAATAAGGCTCCAAGAGGGAGTGAGGAGTGAGACCAATGCCTCCTTTAATACTCTCTATGGTATTTGACAGCACCCCACCCCACCCCCCTTTGTGGGTTGAAGGAACTCCCAAAATCCACTTTGGTTTTGGAAGACCATCCATTTCCAACCAAAATCACTAAGTTACAATCCCATTTGAACTCCCAAACTTCCAAACAATGTAACTTTATGGTCAAGGCTTCAAATCCCCCATGTGAGATCATTTTGGATATTTATGAGACAAGTAAATGCTGATGGACTATTCACTTGTCCCATTTGGACAAAGTCTTGCAAAATTATGGCCCTCCAAAGATTTGGGTTCACTAGGAGCGGCATCTCACCTTCGCCCTAGCCCTTCTCTTGGCCATAACTTTAGGCTCATATCTTAGAACATCATAATTATTGACAATATAGCTTCCTTGTTTCCATATCTTTCTAATGATATGCTACATTCCATACTTGAAGGATTCATTGGTAACCCTTTACTCCTAGCCCTTAAGTATCTTAGCTCCACTAGGACACCACCAACTTTGAAAGGCCATAATTAACTTCTAGCCAATTAGTCCAAATCATGTGTTCTTTTGACTGTTACAAGCATCTTCTCATGAGCTTTCCAAGAATGAGTGCTATTCCACCATTCTTATCTAATTCAAGGCGCTATTGCACCCTATTTGCTCGCAAGTCTCTCATTTCTCCCTTCTTAGACTATTGCAAGGCTTTGGAAGTCACCCACAAGGTCCCCTTGTTCTCTAATACACTTTAGTCACCCCAAGAAGATAGGGGTGTGACACATGCTTATGAGATTGCATCCATTCTTGAAAATAGCAAGGACTTTTATAAGTGGCTCTATTAAATGGGTTTGTTTTTAGATTAGTTGTTTGTAGTAGCTCTTTTAAATATAGAAATCCACACCTTGAAGCTTGTATAGTATTGGAAGGAATTGCAACATGCAAATTCAAAGATGCTGTAAAATTGTAGCAACAAATAAGATTCAAATGGACATTGCTAGTCCTTGTCTATGTCCCCAACTACCCAACAAGTTAGTTCTAGGCAGATTGTGGTATTACTTTTGCTCCCAGACACCACTTGCAATCAAAATTATGTTCTCCAAAAGATAATTAGTTTTTCTCTATTATGAAAAAGTTTCACAAAAATTGAGGTCATAGGAACCTCACCCCAAAATCCCAAATCCATTTTGTTCCCTAAAAGGGAAAATGGTCCTTTAGGGGTTAATATATTTTTAATAATTTACCTAGACATTGAAATTTAAAAAGAAGCTTGTAACATTTGCAATGCTTATTAGGACCTTATTTTTTGAAACATTCATACTTGATTAGAGGGGATCCTTCCACAAAGACAATTGACAAACATTATTTTTTGAAACATTCACGTTTGGTTGAAAGTGACCCTCCTCCAAATGGATTTTTTTTTTGAGTTCAAAAAATTCACCTTGCATGTTCGCATGTAGAAGTAAGGTGAGGTTTCTACAAACCATTGTTGTGTTTGAAAACTCAATTGGATAAGAGAATGAACCACAAGCAATGGTGCAATTTTGTGAGTGTGAGTATGAGCCTATGAATGTTGAGTGGGGATTATATGAGCATTGAGCTTAAAAAATTGAAGAAGCACTAGGAAACTGAATAACATGTCTAAAAATAGATTCCATCAAAAATATTTGGTCAAAAGTTATTATTTAAGTAAATTTTAGTACCTAGGTCATTGCAAGAAACACCATCCATTTTCTGTAGTGTTTTTCATAGTACTCTTGTTTTTTCAGGAGTATTTTATAATTAGAAAAAATATTTTTAAAAAATGAAAAAAAATATTTTTAATGTATAAACCTTTAAGAAGAAGGTACCCTAGAAAGGAAAATTGTAGAAAAATTCTCTAGGTAGGAGAACTAGAAAAGTGCCAATTCTCATGAAAATTGGCACTTTCACATCTTAATTTGTAATAAATAGGAAAATATTTTTTTTTTTAAATTCAAAATTGGCAATTTGGGAAGAGTTGATGAAGATGAGATTTCAATAAATGAATGATATAAGAACCATCTTCAATGTTCAAAATTTGTGTGTAATGGGAGTGTTGTTTGCACTCATGTCACTAGAAGAAAAGTGCATTGAACTTGTCAAAAACCGCGTTTTACTCAACATAAAAGTGTGGGCTAGATTTTGTTGAGATCTCCCTTCGTCACCCAAAATTTTGCATTCTAATACAAAATTCTATGTTTCACTTGTTAGATTCTGTATTGAAATACTGAAATGCAGAATTTTGCATTATGAAGGGAGAACTCAACAAAATCCAACCTACACTTTTCTATTGAGTAGAACATAGTTTTTGTCAAGTAAAACGCAGTTTTTAACAAGTTGAATGTAGTTTTTGACAAGTTCAACACACTTTTCTTTTAGTGTGTAGAGGACATAAAATAATATATTTTCAAATTTCCTTTGGTAGATACATGCTTTCCTAATATACAAATAGACCATGAAAGTTTCAACTCTAGATCATAAAATTTAGGGACTCCTAATGTAGAGAAAAACCCTAAACTGCACTTTGTGACAAATTAACAAAAATAATTTTTAAATACAAAATGACTTTTTTTAATTTCTTAAAAATAAGGGATCTAATTAACATCAAGTTAGACATATTCCATAGAAATTTCATGTTCATTGGACTCATGCTTCAAAAGTTATAGTGAATAACAAAAGCATCACTCTCATTGTGACGGAAAATAGGATTGGTGTTTCTTGGAATGACCTACCTATTACTATGGTTATGTAGAATTCAGATGAAAATTATAATTTTCTATATTGTCTAAATTATTAGAAGTATGCATTATGAAGATGATGAACTCAATTAATGTGAAAGATGAATGGAGATGGAAATAAGTTTGTAAAGAATGTTGGTTGATCACCATTCTATAACAACATGGGTCTTCTTAAGGCTGATGGGAGGGTACCAATAATTTTCTCTTGATGCATTGTTGAACTTATTTAGATTTTAGAAAGAAAAAAAATTGTTGATAAAGAATTTGTCTATAACTAATGATCTTTGTCATAGTGAATTTTATTTTGGTTAATCAGTATCTTGTAGCATCATGGATCTTCTCAAGGTCAATGGAAGGATATTGACACTTCTTTCTAGATTTGCAAGTCAATGGATTTATTTAGATTTTTTTTTAAAAAATTTGTCAATAAGAATTCATTATATGTAGTAAGAGCTTAGCTGCATCGAATTTCATTTTCTTGATTGTTATTTTGTAGTAGTGTGGATCCTCTCACAGTGTCACATTGTATATGCGTTCATTATGTAAAAATACATAATTGTTTGTTAAATTGAAGGGGTTTATTTTAGAGTCTCAAGAAACAAATGGGATCACACTTCACTTGAGTTCTTTTTTTTTACCTCTATTTGTTAAACATTTGAATTTAATTTTTTGATTATTATACTTGAAGATGTTTTAGTATTTTAGTTTCTGTGTTTGAAGTTGTAAAAACAAAAGGTAGAGTTTGTTTTACCTTTTTTAGTTGTTTTTAATGGATTAGAGGTCCACATAGATGATGTGGATAGATTTATGGAGGATAGGAGGTGGCTCATGGAAGGCCATATTCATTATATTGAGATTTTTCACATATTTTGAGACAGAATGCTAGTTATTGAAAAATTCATTTAAAAAAATAGTAATTGAAACAAAAAATAAATAATGCTCAAACAATGATCTTGTAATGAAATTTTAAAAGTTGGTGTTGTTACCTATTCATAAAAAAAATACTAATAAAGAAATAAAGCGGTTTATCTTCAAGTCTAAAAAGTCTCAATATAACGAATATGGCCTTATGGGTGCATTGTAGCCCATGTGGCATTTTAGTGACGAGAATCCACTTGACTAGGTAAATGGCATGGAGGTTGAGGTGGTGGATGAAGTGAAAGGTCATTTTCTTCCTCCTCCTTGTTTGCTTAAGGGAAGTCGTCATTTTAGGGGAGTCATTGCACATTGTATATGGATATTTCTGCAATGAAATTTTAAAAGCTTGTGTATTTTGTTTTTGTGATTTTAAAAAGCTATCACCTACTAAGTTTGGAGTTAGTATGTGAAAGTTATGAGTTTGGAAATGAAGTGTTGTAGAACTACCTTGGGTTTTCAAGAAAGTAAATTTTGCACAACTATGAAAGTCGGACAGTATCTTGATTTTCAGTAAAACTTAGAGAGGTTGTAGATATTGATGTTATCTTTTTAAAAGACATTATTTTTTTAGTTTAGAGCTAGTATGTGAAAGTTATAAGCTTCGAAGTAAAGTATAGGTGAATTGCCTTTCAGTTGGGAAAGGTAAACTTTAACTGACTATAAAAGTCGTACAATATCTTAATTTTGATTGAATATTGGAGAGGTTGTAAATTTTGTGTTAACTTTTCAGGAATATATCACATTCTTAGTTTGGAGTTGTAAAGCAATTGTGACACTCATTATTCTATTAGACACTTCTTCAAAAAGAGTTTATAGAGGGTATGAATTTTTTCCACTATCATTTACAATCATATGATGTATATTGATACTCCATGACATCTTGTGAGGGATATATGAGGATGTGACATTTTATTGGTTCATATGACATCATCCGGGGGTTTATAATTATGTTAATGAGTTTATATGACCACGAGATCTTTCATTTTCTGGGCCACATCTAGTTGTAGCTAGAAGCCTTGAATTTTCCAAAGGCAAAGCCTCTCTATACAATAATGGCTAATGGAGATACCTACACTACTATCTTGATGTGCTTGTAATTAAATTTGTTAAGATTTTGGAAGAAAGTATTTGATTGATAGGAATTATTTTTGTAAGGAATGACCTTAGTTACACCAAATTGTTGATTAATTGATCATTTTCCTCTTTTAGGATCTCCCTAGGGTCCAATTCTCATGTCTTTAATTAGATAGTCATTTGGTTAATCACTCCCCTTTTGTTGCTTGAAATCTCTCGGTGTTGAGAGGAGAATCAAGCACTCACCACGTTGATATTCTACTTATTGGACTTCACTAGATTTTAAGATGAAAAAAATTGGATATTAATTTGGAGTCATTTGATATCAACTTAGATTGTTCCATTGAAATATAATCACTTCCCTCTAGTTGCCTTTGGATACCTCTCAGTGCTAAGAGGACCCTTTTAGCTATAGAAAGAAAAAAAAGATCTTTTTCTTTTTCTTTTCTTTTTTTCTTATGACTAGAGGGGCTCCTCTCGACATCAAAAGTTAACCAACAACAAGAAGGGAGTGACTATAAAAATAAAATTCTCCATGAAACAACTTCAAATCCTCAATTGATTTCAAACAAATCTTAATTAATCACCAATTTTTTTCTTCTTAAAATTTAGTGAAGTTCAATAAGTAGCACATCAAGGTTGTTCAAGGGATTACAATAATAGGTCCATGGTAATAGGTACTAAAACTTACTAAAAATAATAAATTTTTACCAAAATTTTTAGATGAAATCTCTTAAAAATTATATACTTACAAGTTCACAAGCTCACACTCACACGTTCACAAAATAGCAACCCTAAAACCATAAGTAAGGTGAGTTTTCTATAAACCATTGTTGTGTTTGAAAACTTCAACTATTTTTAAGTTGCCATTTTGTTCACAATCTATTTTGATCTAAGGTGTTTGAGAAAAATTATTTGGTCATTCTCACCAATATTCAATATAAAATCACTCTTTTTGTTTCTCTTTTTGCATGATAAGTTGGGACAACCAATGGAGCTTCTTGTAAGTCAAAAATGGAAATTCTATCCACAATGGATTATTTCCAATTAGGTCCTCTATTAAATGCAGAGTAGAGAGGTAGAGGTTAATTGACAATGAATGTTTCAACTTTGAGCACATCTTTGAGAGTTGTCTACATGATGTAATGAAGAAACTCCATACCTTGCACATGTGGGATCTTCCTTGGACATGATAATCATCACGCCTTGTTTCTAGTGGGACTTCCTTACAAACAACATCCACAATATCTTCTCGACACTTCACTTCATCCAACCCACAAAGAGAAACACTATTGATGGATCCAAACACTTTGAAAACAGCCATCCAATCTTCAAGGATTATTCTTCGATCTTCCTTGGCCCACCTTTCCCAAATTGAAAACCAACGATCATGGTTCACTCTCTCACGACATTGTACTCTTGTCAAGCCCAAGAACACAGACATAATAATTAAATGTGAATCACGACTCTTCCTCTTCACCAAAGCAGACGACTCTAACATCCGCCACTTGGTCCTGGAAAAGAAGTCATCCGACAAAACCACCACTGCAACTTTGCATAGCTCAATGGCTTCGAAAATTGCATTTGGAAAACCACATCCAATGGATAAACTTGTCCGAAGTTCATAAAAAAAAAGGTTATCGATCATATCCTTCAATATCCTTGCACAATTGCTTCACAAAGCCCTTTTGCACGCCCCTGTGTCTGAAAATGATCTAATGCTTGGGCTCTGGTCGGTTTTCAGGCAATGGAAGGCAAAGACCATGACCATCCATGCCCTGCAATTGGTCCCTGCAACTTGTTTGGCCACCCGTACGGTAAGGAATGACAGGGAACTCATGTCAATTTTCATACAGCAAAAGACAAAGACCGAGTCCATCCATGCTTTGTAATTGGTCCCTACAGCTTATTTGTGCACCCGCACCATGGGGAATGATCGGGAGCTGACTTTCAAGATGGTTCCCACCCCTACACACTAGAAGGCAAACAACAAATCCCAGATGCAGTTTGTTACTTGCCAAATATATGCAAAGCAATTCAATAAGACATCACTTTCGAGTCTGCACTCATCAAGAAAATTGGCTACTTCAATATAAACTGGAAACCATAAACAATCAAGAAGAAAATAGCAGAAACCAATTGATCACATTCTTGGGTACATGCCCTCTCCAATACATCACTCTCATGTGCTTGGACCTAGGACGTGCATATGAATCCAACCTCTTCACAATGTTGCACCCAGTGAGTGGAGCCTTGGTGCCGCCACCTCGTTCCATTGTGTGCATCACAATTGGCTAGAGGCAAAGTGTAAATCCACAAAATACCATCCCCAACTCTGACAAACTGGTGGTCTGGTGTTGATGAAATCTTCAGAATTGAAAAACGACCCTGCCTTCGACAATGGCAAGCACAGAACTGCAAGCAAGAAAGGGGAAAACAAATAGAAGATTGAAAAAACCTGAGACTGAACAAATGGATCATCCACATGAGCTTCTGTATATTTGAACTAAGAGCTAAAGCCGCTTCGAGGATGGATGACTTTGACTATTCTGGTTGAACTCTGGTACTCTTTTGGACGCAAGCACCAAGCCCCTCACAATAACCCCAAGACAAGCTAGTTACTGTTGAAAATAAATGACCAAGAAGAAGATTCAAGGATGCGATTACAGATGCCAGAATATATCAGCTACAAAAACCTTGATTTTATATTTTACTGAAGCTCCAAGTATAAAGATGGATACTCTTACAACTGGAAATATCATACCTGAAGGTAAGCGACATAAGAGCTGTGAGGAGGATGCCAAATAGAGAGTTCCCAACTCACATATGAAGGGGGGGTCAACTTAACATGAAATCAGAGTGTTGATCGTTGTTGATGGAACCCTAATATTGAGACCTCCGTCCACCAAGAGTTCCTGTTATCGACTGGTTGTAGTAGAAATTGGATACTGAGGTCGATATAAACCTAACCAGTAGAAACACAGAATCAACAACTGGATCAAACAAAAAAAACTGTGTCATCAAAATAGCAACGACACAATATGACAATTTTTGCTACTTCTTCCCGTGGCTTCGTACATAACATTCATTGCTTACCATGAACCAGTTAGATGAATTCCATTTGGTAGTACTTATAGTAACATAGAAACATTTAGCAAAGTTTCGTTACTTTTCTTCTGTCTCCAAACCCCAAGTTGAGCATTCCCTACACTCCCCGCCACTATCAAATTTGACACGGAACATGAAAATTTCTCTCCGCGTTCCACTCTGGCAAAACAAGGCAAAGAAAGTTAATCTCATGACGGATGCAACCTATTGAAACTTGTGCAATAACATGCAACCTAGTATACTATAGCAACAATTCACACAGATCTCTTTACCCAAAACAAGTACTCACGACACCTTAACAACAAGACAAATATATTATACTCAACATACTTGTCATACACCCCTCTGCACTAAGCCATGCACAGAGTACACTATCGCTGCAAAAACTCTAACACACTCACTAGCATCAACGTGGTGTGTAAACACACACACACACGAGAGTATTCAATTACAGTCTTTAAGGTTAACACCCTGACACTTAGCTAAAAGTACTAGTCATCATGAAAACAAGAATGCTCCACTAGCTCCGCTGGTTCGTCTTCCAGATGCAAAGGACTGCATCGTTGGCTCATCATTTCGCACAATGTTCTTGGCTTCTAGGTGTAGGTCATCTAGTGTGGATTTCGACCTGGGTCCAACACTCCCACTCCCACTGTGATGACCTACACAAATCTCCCACTTCAACACAGTGTGTTACAAGTAATCAAGTTTGGTCAGAGATCCAGCTAGGCCACGGAGCCGCTCGAAACGATCACAAGGAAGAGCTTTCGTCATGATGTCAGCTAGCTGGTCTTTGGTACACACATACGTGATGGATATATCGCCAGCCTCTTCCACATCACGAATCTTGTGAAACTTAGTGTCAATGTGTTTTGTGCGTTGGTGGAACACATGATTCTGGACTAGCTGGATTGCCGATTGGTTATCACAGTAGAGAGGTGTGGGATGTGCCTGCGGTGATCTCAGGCTACAGAGCAAACACCTCATCCAAAGTATCTCTTGTGTGACTAGGCTAGCAACAACATACTCGGATTCAGTTGTACTTAGAGAGGTACATGTCTGCTTTCGACTGCCCCAAGCCACGGGTCCTCTGTTAAGCATCAATAGGAAACCGGATCGTGATTTCCTGTTGTCACAATCAACTGCATAATCTGCATTGCAGTAGGCGGTGAGGTGATGTGGGTTGGTGCCTCGTCCGTAAATAAGGGTGAATCCCAACGTGCCTTTGATATACTTCAAGATTCGTTTCACGCCGGAAATGTGTGCAGCAATGGGGTTGTTGTTGAAGCGGCTCATGTTGTTGACTGCATAGCTAATATCAAAACGAGTGCCCAGTTGGGCGAATTGAAGGCACCCAATACATTCGCGGTATGGGAATTGTACCTAAGGATCGGTCGGTGTAGCTAGGCGCATTTGTGCAACGCTTGCGGGGTCAGATGGCACAGCAACGGGGTGGCAGTCCTCATGCCCAAACCGTTTGAGGACTCGCTCGAGATATTGACATTGATCCACATGTATGAGGCTACGATCACGATCCCTCGTAATATGCAAACCAATGTACACTTCGGCCAAGCCTTTCGTAATCTGAAAAGCTCTACCCATGTAGTTTAAAATTTCTTCGATGCTGTCATTAAACATGCTACAAACGATACCATCGTCGACCCAGATACATAAGATGAGTTTGGGATTTTGTTTGTTGACATACACGCAGCAATTAGCATCGGACACAATAAGATTGTAAGCCTGTAGAAAATGGTCGAATTTTGTATTCCAAACACGAGTACTCTGTTTCAACCCGTATAACGCCTTGTGCAGGCAGCAAACTAGTTGAATATTAGTTGCATGGTGAATTTCAAACCCAACAGGCTATTGCATGAAGATGAGTTCTCATAGTAGGCCATTGAGATAAGCTGTGCAAATGTCAAATTGGATAAGATTGAGATCTTCAATAGCGGCAACAGAGAGTAACGTGCAAACAGAATCAAAATTGAGTAATTGACCACTGGGTTGAAAGTTTCGTGATAATCCACGCCCTTGCATTGTGTAAAGCCCTTAGCGACTAGTCTTGCTTTGTAATGGCTTATTGATCCATCTGCTGCAAGCTTGAACTTATAGACCCAGCAGCACTTTACAAGATTGCCGTCCTTCGGGAGCTCCTCAAGAGTCCAAGTGTCATTCTTAACAAGTGACTCGTATTCCTCGTACATGGCTACAAGCCAATGCTCTCGCTCAGGTGAAGCCATGGCTTCTTCGTACATATCTGGTTCGTTCGGAATTTCTATTCTGGAAATGCAAGCATACGACTTGCGATTCACTGGGTATATCTAGTCTCCCAAACGAGCAGGTGGATTCCGGTTGCGTGATGCACGTGGAGGGTGTTCCATTGGTTCCTCCACTGGTTCTTCCACTGGATTGATGCGATCCAAGTGGTTCGGTGGCTTGGCTTCAGTAACGTTTGGGCCAACGAGATCGACAATATGCAACTCCTGTGGTTGAGGTTCAACAACGTCGTTGAAGCTATTTGAAATGGAGGCTGGGTCAATGTCCGCAGAGAACTCATCGGAGGTGCCTGCAAGTGGATTCGAGTTGACAATATCGATGACATGCTAGTGAACAACGTTGGCAGGCAGTTGGGGCACATGCACAAAAGCTGGTGCCAGAATAGGGCACGGCGCATTTCAGATCACTAGACTCTGGGGCTCAGACTCGCCTTTAAGTCCAAACCAATGATAGGTTTCATGGTCTTCAACCGCTGGTTCGGTGCCAGTCTCATCAAAAAGAACGTCGCGACTTTCTTTGATGCGTTGAAGTTCCGTGTTCCAAATTCTATAAGCTTTGCTAGTGGCGGAGTATCCCAGGAAAATGCCTTTCTTGCTTTTAGGGCCCAGTTTCTTCCACAACTGTTTGGGAATATATGTGTAAGCAGTGGCTCCGAAAACACGCATACGTGACACTAAGGGTTTTGTTTTGTACCACAATTCAAAAGGGGTGCTGCCAGCTACCATTCGAGAGGATGTGCAGTTGAGTGAATAAACTGCTGTATGGGCTACTTCGGCCCAGAATCGGACTGGAACATTGGATGCATGCAGCATACTCCGAAGAGCTTCCATTATTGTTCGATTATCACGTTCAGCGGCACCATTCTATTCCGGTGTATAAGGTGTCGTTAATTCTTGCTTGATGTCATGATCTTCCAAGTATTTGAGGAGCACTTTACTGGTATACTCAGAGCCACGATCACTACGCACTATCTTGACTGGGTTTCCTGTCTCACGTTTGACTTGAGCGACAAATCGCTGGAAAGCAACTAGTGTATTGGGTTTGTGTTTGATACATTTGATGACTCGAAAGCCAGAGCAATCATCCTTAAATACCACAAAATACAAAGCACCTCCCACTGAAGGTGTGCTCATCGGTCCATAGAGATCAGAATGGACTAAATCACCAGGCATCATAGATCGCTATCGATGCTCGTCGATCGGGAAAGGCGCTCGGGTGTGCTTTTCATAAACGCAGCCAGGGCAGAAAGATTGGTTGCGGTTGGTAAGCACAAGGCCATCAACAATAACCTGGGAGGCCATTTTCTAAATCATGGCATGGTTAAGGTGTGCTAATCTTTTATGCCATAGGTCAAGGGTGTGAGAGCTCTCCATAGCGGTGGGTACCCCGAAGGAAACTGCAGAAGTAGCAGCTAAAGCAGTTGACGGGGTGTTTGGTTGAACTACTTCAATATCTAGTCGATACATTCTATTATGGATTACCCCAGTCATGACCACCTTCCCGGCTTCCAAAAGTTGGCAACCCGTGTTGGTATGAAGTGTAAAGATTTGTTTCTGTGCTGCAACATATGAGAAAAAGAAATTGTGACCAAGTAGAGGGACATGAATAACACCTTTAAGAATTCCGAAACTGTAGTCATGGGCGTGCTTGATCTTGATCAAGATGTCTCCCACTCCAGCGACTACAAGCATGGCACCACTAATGCCTTTAACTTGGCGTTGCTCCATCGACACATCTCGATACGTAGAAAAATATGCTCGAGAGTTAGTCATGTGTTCTGTGCACCCACTGTTGACATACCAAAAAACAAAATCGAAGGGGGGCTCATCTAGTGTTGCCATGAAGGCCTTGTATCCAAAGTACTTCTTCTTTGATGTGTCATGGCTACTCTGGCCTTGGGTCTACGATGCTTGATACTTTTGTTGATCTTCATTGCTAGCTTGACATTCTCGACCCCGATGGCCAGTGACACCAGACTTCCAACACTTGGTCAACTTCTTGCGATCGTTTATCTCCTTCCGCTTGGAAGCGCGTTGTTTTGCCGTGTATTTCGAAGTCTTGCCGTTGCTGGAGGCTACATAGGCAGCTGTGGATGTAATCTCATCTACTCGAGCTTTGATAGTACTCTCTGTTTGGAGTAACTAAAGTGTAAGATTGTCCAAAGTTTTGGTCACAGCAGACTACATGGGCCAAGCAGGGATCAAGCTATCGTATTCTCCTGGTAAATTACACAAAACTTTAGAGACTACAGCTTGCTCATTAAATGTGGTGTCACCTCTATCTAATAATTGCTATACTATAACGTCAAGTTTCCCAATGAAGTCAGCTACACTATCACTCTGACTCATGGAGCACTTGTAAAACTCCTCTTGCAAGGTATGTATATTCTCATAAGCGTTTTGCTCGTGAAATAGCTTAAGCTTGTCTCACATCTACTTCAATGTGACACAACTAGTGACGTGCTTCAACATGCTTTCGTCAATCACTTGGCAAAGAATGCTCACAGCCTGATTATCCTTTCTATGCCAAGTAGTTTTGACTTTGACAATATCTGTGTCTACTGGTTTCGGTTCTGATCCATCAGCTCTCGCCCGAGCAGTACAGCCCGCATCTGGAACTTCCAGATGTGAAAGTTCGAATCCTTGAATTTGGAGATGCCCCCCAGATCCCGATGACTATTAGCCATGAGAGACGACAACAAATTGAGACTTAAAATAATTCAATGATAGTAAAGACTTAGAGGCGCAGATCCGTATTTAGAAAGAGCCGTGGGCCCATAACCTGTTGAAACTTGTGCAATAACATGCAACCTAGTATACTATAGCAACAATTCACACAGATCTCTTTACCCAAAACAAGTACTCACGACACCTTTAGCAACAAGACAAATATATTATACTCAACATACTTGTCATACACCCCTCTGCACTAAGCCATGCACAGAGTACACTATCGCTGCAAAAACTCTAACACACTCACTAGCATCAACGTGGTGTGTAAACACACACACACACGAGAGTATTCAATTACAGTCTTTAAGGTTAACACCCTGACACTTAGCTAAAAGTACTAGTCATCATGAAAACAAGAATGCTCCACTAGCTCCGTTGGTTCGTCTTCCAGATGCAAAGGACTGCATCGTTGGCTCATCATTTCGCACAATGTTCTTGGCTTCTAGGTGTAGGTCATCTAGGGTGGATTTCGACTTGGGTCCAACACAACCAAGGAAGGCAAAACGGAGGAGGGCAAGAAAAGAACACCACAAACGTAGCTGCAGACTGAAATTTAAGGTGCTCTAGCTTACCGAGGAACCAAGTCATCAACGCTACAGTGATGTACTGGACTGTACAGTAGGCTTCAGTTCATTTACGAATTTGTGGATCCTCTTGAGATTAGCAGAACTTTGGGAGGCCAGTGTGCGCTCAATAATGAATGGAATTGCAAATTGCGAATTGATTTGGAATCACACTTAAGTCTAATTTATCATCATCACAAACACACATATCTAATTGAAAACCATACAAAGAGTTTGATGTTTTCTATATATATATATATACTATGTATTGTCTAGTGTTGTCAACATTTGTGAAAATTACAACTTGTATTCAATGGTACATATAAGAAATGAACCCTGACAATTTCCGTAGAGATACTTGTTCTCATACCACTTGAATTGCTTGTATGATTTCTTGCATGTTCTTCACCCAAATGCAGAAAAATCTTTGACTATCCTATGGTTCTCATAGATAGTGAATAAAAGAAATTCAAATTGTTTTATCATTTGATATTATTCATTTTTCACTTGTTATGAAGTTGAAGTGCACTTCATTGCAACTCCAACGCAATTTGCGGTTTCAAAATCAGTTCATTTTTGAGAACGCTAGAGCTTCCTAAAGTTGCTGAACTTTCTAGTGAACAGATTGAGAAATTCGTAAATGAACTGTAGCCCACTGTACTGTACAGTTCCTCCTGAGCAGAGTTGACTGGGCACTGTACGCTATCACGTCCAGCGGGTAGTCGGGTACTCTTAGAAATTCAGGTAGATTAAGTTAACTTACTGCAGCATCGAAGTTTGGAAAAATGAATAGGAAGGCAAGTCTCTCAATTTGAACGGACCAGGCCAGGGGCTAATCTGCTTTTCGTTGACACCTTCTGCTGCGACAAACCTCGATGTTTCCAGTTCGTCATGTGACATATCCTTGTCGATCTGTGGCTCTACTCCCTGACAAGCTATGTCCTGTTTCATTTTGAAGCTGGAATTGCAATGTGAAGGCTGGAACAGGAATCACACGTGTAAAAGTTGTGTTGAATTCGACACGTACAATTTCAAAAACATGTCATATATCAACCTATAAGCTAGCGCTTATTTTCTCCTCTAGCTGCCTTGAATGCTGCGGATAGCTTGAGATTGAGAATTCATGATTTGCTGGAATGACAGGTTTTCACCCACAATTTTGCTTTGCACATCGTACACGACGGGATGCATGTTCGGCTGAAGCATCGTCCTCACCCGAGGCATCACCAGTTCCCTCCAGCCCTTTTTTTTTACTTTTTGAGAAAGTGCCAGGGTGGCGATCACTTAAAATTTGGTGAAGTATTGTATTTCTACATGCATCCATCTTTTGGACCAAAAAATACTTTTCAATCATATTCATGCACTTTTTCATCCAAATTTGGTGAATTCATCCACATTTTAAATAGAAATGGAAAATTTCTGGAAAAAATAAATTTTCTTTTTTTCTGGCAAAAAGTAGACATTTATTTTGGAATGGTGCAATCTAGCCCCGTGGTGCCTAAAAAAAAGGGCTGGTGCCCTCGCATCGCCGGCATTGACTAAGATAAATCAGCCCATTGTGGTCAAATGACCCATAGTGGTCACCTAGCAAGTTACCCCATTGTGGGTTTTTTCAGACCCCATCATGGGTTTTATTAGTAAATGAGATTTGGACCACAATCAATGTCTTACCTGACAGTAATGGAGTGATTAGTGACTGCATTAGGAACTTTTAACTTTTTAGTGTAATTTCATTGTAGGAAGTGACTTTTTTAGACCTTTCACATTAGAAATTTTTGTGACTGCTTTAGGTGTGTAAGATAAGCATGATGGATACAGATTTTGTTGGTTCTGGGGTAGTCTACAGACTCTTATAGGCCATGATGGGCTGAACACTTCAAAAATTCATAGCAAATTCATACTTTGTCAAAAATATATAATTTCAAATGCTCTCACAGTTTCTCACACTTGTGTTAATGTGGAAAAAAAATGAAAAAATTTCAGCCATGGCATGAGTACAAACTCCTAATTTTGACCACAATGGGCTGTTTTACCTTATTCCTGAATGAAGGTGAAGGTGGTTCTTCGGTCTCTGAAGCACACTCTTTTTTTTAGGAATAGTTTGATCATTCTTAATTTTCTTCAGGAAGGTGCGAAAGTAGGTTTTGGTGACGTTACTTTGACGAGTTTGTAAAGTATTGTTATTTTGATGTAAGCTTCTTGAAGTTTTGTATGTTCTTTGTGTTTTCAGCAAGAAGGTAAGGTAAGGTGACTACACCCAATTTCAGCTTTTTTCAAAAACTGATTACTATAGATTCTTGCCTAAAATGTACTCCCACTGTTCATGAGATTCTATGGTCAGTTTTAAAAACATCTTTTGTTAGTACTTTGAAAACTCATAGTTTTTTAATAAGGTGTCAAAAAAATGCAGTCTAAGAGAATCTAGAATACCCTTTTGACTACCAACAAGATCCCACCAAAAGTTTTTCAATATCATAATAATAACCATGCCAAATTGCTTACTTGTGTGAATTTAGGTGTAGTTATCTTAGATGTTGGAAACTCCAATCTATAGGAATATCATGTACATATTTTGCCATCACTTTTGTAAAATATGTCTCAATTGATAGTGTATCAATTTTGCAATGACTAGAACAAGCCATTGCTTCTAGCAACCAAATGAATAGACTTCATTCCTACCTTTAGTATATTTAATTTATGCATACTTTAGGCTCAAATATGAAATGAGTTTTCTTATTTTATTAAGTTTATTTGTTTTGTTTTGTTTAACAATAATTCATCATTGGAAGCAAAGGGCCCATACAACTACCATACTTAGCTACATGTAGAACCTCTCTAAGTGCATGGTGTCAAGACTATGTAATAAGAGAGTTTTATACATTTAGAAAGGCACATTTTGATTTCCATCTTGATACATTGCAAACCCACCTATTGTCTGCAAACTTTCTTATTGCAAACTCTCTTGTTGCATATTATGCACTAAGAGAGGTTCTACCTAAATCAAGGATGGCAAAAATTAAATAAAATAACAATAGTTTTTTAGGGGGAAGTTACTCTAAAAGAGAGTTGGAAAACAAAAAATAAATGTTGCAAATGCCAAACTATTAGAAAATGGGCCACATGCAAATTTTAGAATAATGAATTTTCCACCCTCATAATGTACCTATAGTTAAGGTGCCAAATTATTTTTAAATATATTTAGAAAAATTTTAAAAATTAAAAATTTAGAGAGCAACTACTAACCACTCTCTCCAACTTTAATTAATTATTCGGCATGAAATGCAAACTTTGACCACTAGATACAGGCTTACATAAGAGGGCAAGTTTTCACTACTGAACACATAGAAAATACACACATAGAACTACTATCTTCCTCAAACATACAAGGAGTCAACTAATTAATTTAACCATGAACAAACAAAGCTTACAATTGTGAACAACCTCAATATCTTTTACTAAATATACTCTATTTTTTCACTAGATATTAGTGAAAATTATTTTACTTTATCTTTAAGAGATGAAATCACTTATTTTCAATAAACCATAAGATTTTCAAGTTTTTGTGAGAAAATTTGAAATAAATGTGAAAATTTTGTGATAGAGTGAAGAAAATTCACACACAGAGATATATATATAAAATAGAAATTCTAGTGTAGGTGTATATTAATAGTGTGAATATTGTTGTGTAATCCAAATTTTTATGTCTTTTAATACTTAGAAAATCAATATACTTTAGCTATAGTCCTACAAGTTTGAATACCTGCAAATAATCTAATTTCATAATTTCATAATTAGGATGAGTTAATTAGTGGCCACATTCAATGCCTTAGGTGATGGTGAAGGAATTATTAGTGACTACAATAGGTACTTCTACCTTTCTAGGTAAATTCATTACAAGAAATAACTTTTTTATTCCTTCATCACACTTCAAAAAACTCATGACCAATTCATATTCTTTCTAAAAAATAAAATTTCACTTGCTCTCTTCATTTCTCACACTTTTTTTTTATAGAAAAAAAAATTAATTTTTTAACAATGTCAACAAAGCAAACTAGTCATTATGCCGGCTATAGGCTAATTCTCCTTAAGTTGTTGAAATACAATAAAAAGGCATCTATGGGATTCGTTTTTTAACCTTTACTTTTGTATAGAAGCCCATCCTCAATGAAGGGATTTTGATCAACATCTAATTGAAACACATTAAAAGAAAAATTGGATGAAAATCAAAATCCTTCATCATGTTCTACTCATTTTTTATTGTTTTTTTCAAAAGAGACGGTAGAAATTATTAGAAAAAAGAAAAGGAGTACATATTCTTCTCATTTGAAGTCATCCAAGTACCATTCTTTGTGCCTCTATGGGTAGTTAAGGGTAAGAAAATACTCCATTTACTAATTTGCAGTACTTTGAGCATTTGAACATGTGGAGTGCAATGAACGGGGAGATCTGGCATTTAATAGAAAATTAGTTGAATGAAATCATCAAATTACCGTCTTAATTTCAAAATTTTAGGTCATATAACCAAATAAAAAACAAGGTGTACAGGAATTGAACCATTTATGAAAAGAAATGATGGTTTTTCATCCTTTCTCCATCAAGTACAAACGGAGTTTAACCACCACACAAAAGCTCGTACTGGTTTTTATATGAATAGCCCAAGGATATCTAAGAGTTGCCAACCATAATTGTAGGTACTTTCAATAATATGTATCATTAGTAGAGAAGACAAATTGTTTATAGAAGTGTGGTGATTGGAGGTAAAACAACTCATGTGGGATATGTAAATTAGTAGGATCAGTTGAAGTTCAATCACTTATAATTAAGTCATAAGCAAGAATCATATTCAAAGTAGAATCTTAGACCTCATTTAGACACAATAGAATATTTTTTTTAAAATTTGAACTAGGTATATATGAAAAATCAAGCTAAATTTCATGTCCAAAAATTTGTTTGTAATTTTGAGACTCCAAGAAAAAATTATGGACAAAATTTAGAGAGGGGTTAAAAGGGACATTTTCTTTGACATTTTCAAACATCCTTTTTGAATTTTATTCATAACTTTTTCTTGGAGTCTCAAAATCACAAACAAATTTTTGGAGATGAAATTTAATTTGATTTCTCACATTACCTTAGTTCAAATTTTTTGAGAAAAAATATTCTCTTGTGCCTAAATGAGGTCTAAAATTTAGCTTTGAATACAATTCTTGTGTTTTTGTTTTTGTTTTGTTTTGTTTTTTTAAACACATGGACGATTTCCATTGATAGAGGAAATAGAACAAAGAACCAAGCGAACAAGTCCTCGGCGGCAATTTTTTAAGTTTTCAGACAATCTAACGACCAAACAAACCAAATGAGCCAGAGGCTCACAAGAATGCATTCACCAAACTGAACAAAACATAGCAAATCCAATCAATCGAAGATCCCCATCGTAGGGGGAACTAGCTTCCATTGCATCAACAACCGGGATCGCTCTCCAAAGAATCTAGATTGTAACCAGGTGTTATCGAAACGCCGTAAGAAGACCTCACTTTTATCTGGGTAAAGTTCGCACAATTTCGTGACTTTCAGCCAGGCCACAAGGGCATGATCAGTGAGAGCATCCCAAAGAACCTGCTCAAGTTTATGTGACGGCTAGGGAGTATTGTTAAAGCATATCGCATTTATGTCCAGCCATGAAGTCCAAATAACAGACCCACAGAAAAGGGACCACATGGTAGAACCTTTCTTGATGTGATGAGGAAGTTTCGAACCCAAAATACATTGTTGTTAGGTCAAGCTAGGCCACTTGTTGTTAACTTTGGGAATCTCGAGGGTGGAATATAAGACAGTGAGGGTGAAGTTCCACGCATGCATAGTCTTCGAGCAGTGGTGAAATCGGTGAAAGATAGTCTCATCAAGCCCATCTTGGAAGCTAGTATAGAGAATAGAAATAGTAGGACAAGCAATTTTCCGCCAACTGTGAACTGCCACTGCGCAATGATAGATCAACCACAAAAAGCTTGCTTCTTTTTGTGGATGTGATGAATGCCAAACTTCGCACTAGTGCGGTTTAAATTGAGGCCCCACCAAACCTCTCCATTTTTCAGCAATGGGACAGAAGAGAACAACACGGTTGGTAAGCATTTTGCGCTTGAGTTTCATAGTATAAGACTGGAGCAGGGTAGAGTTATCCCATTGCCACCTACCAGGGTCAAAGTAGAGCTCAGCAATGATGCCTACAAAAAGTGGAGGCCTGCAGTGAGGTTGGGACACCCGAACACGCTTGAGCCAGCCCCCCGTGATCACATCTTCAACTGGGTTGGAGGGGGGAACAAGCCTCAATAGCAAAGAGACAGGGCTCACCGTGAAGCGTTGAATGTTAGCTGGAAGATCTAGTAAGCTCCAGGCACCTGCGAGTTTGGGCCGAAATTGGGAAGAAGTCGCAAAAATCAAGGAGGGGAAGGGATCATCTTCTCTAGAATAGATGCCAATGAAGTTGTGTTTTCCTGTGACGTATCGGGCATCAGATAGCATATGGAACCAACTGTTGGGGATCGAGGCTACTAGTTGATCATAAGCTGAGGCTTCTTCTTGCAGTAAGCCAAAGTGAAGGTAGGCCTGGTCCCACGAAAGGAATGAGTGAGAGGCCGGATCCCATAGGTGCTGGATTTGCCATAAGCCATTTGTCATCAGGTGAGTGGCTCTACTAGAAGAAAAACCATGAGAACCGCCCAAAAAATGAGTTGTCCACCATAATGGGGTAGTAAGGACTTTGTCACAGTTTCGAGGAGGAGTGGCAGTAATGTTCTTGACGATTAGATGCCAAACTCAAATAATTTCGTCCCATGCCTTGGAGCCTTTGGTAGCTCGGAACTTGTGCAAAAGAGACCATTGAGGCATAGCTCCCCAATTGCCGCAGGCCTGTGGACGAATTTGTAAAAGACAAAACCGAAGCATGAGTTGGAGGTTTGAGGCACTTGGAAGCATGGCTTTCAGGATCCATTTAACGGCCAGAGCGTGGAGGGCTTCTTCGGGGTCAACCAAGTTGAGGCCGCCTGCGTGACAGGGCGCACAGCAGTTAGTCCAACACACTCTAGCCCTGCTCCAATGAGCTGATCCTGACCATAGGGAGTCCCGGAGAGAAGAGTGAATTTTTCGAATGATATAGAGAGACCCCCCCAAATGCTGATGAAGTACCAGAGGGTGCTAAGAAGAATAGAGTTGACGATGACCAAGCGTCCTGCTAGTGACAAATGGATGCTTGTTCAATAATTCAGCTTCTTGTGAATCTTGGATTCGAGGAACTCGTCAACGTCTATAGTGAGCAAATCTATACCAAAAGGAGACCCTAGTAACTTGGAAAGCTATTTTTCTACAACCCAGGGACAACTACAGGTTCCGAGCCACGGAGGAGCGGGGTCTAGGGAAATCCAATAAGCTAAGCTTTTGGACCAATTGATTTTGAGCCCGGTAGCAAGCTCGTATTTCTCAATTAATAAAGAGAGCCTGTGGAAGATGCGTTCGTCTCCCCGAATGGTAAAGTTAACGTCGTCGGCGTATTGGCTAATGAGTTGTTCCTCCATAGCCTTTGGAAGAGTAATACTAGATAATTCCCCTTCTACCATCAACCATTTGGTAGCGATGTTGAGGGCTTCGCCAACAAAAAGGAACAGATATGGAGCTAAGGGGCAACCTTGGCGAACCCCTCGTTGAATTGGGAAAGGAGCAGTATCGACACCATTCAAACAGACTGTAGCCTCAGCTCCATTAAATAAGAGTTTGATCATGGCGATGAAGTAGGAAGGGACACCCATAGTCTCAAGAATGCAGGAAAGGAATGGGAGGTTTACCGTATCATAAGCTTTCTTGAAATCAAGTTTCAACAAGATCATTGGTTGGCTAGATTCTTTAGCCCACGAAATGGTTTCGAACAGCAACAGTATGTTGTCAAGAATGTAGCAAGAAGGGATAAAAGCTGACTGGTCTGTACTAATAACGTCCGCCAAAAAAGGTTGCAGTCGGCGTTGTAGTGCTTTGGCTAGAATTTTATACCCCATGTTCAACAGACTAATAGGACGCCAATTACTGAGCTCCTCTCGTGAACCACCTTTATGGAGGAGAGCTATTGTACCGTGATTCATTCCTTTGGGAAGGGAACCTAAAAGAGTTTCCTGATGAATCATAGAGGTGAATTCGGCGTCGATGAGATACCAGAATTTTTGATAAAATTCGATGATGAATCTGTCCAGCCTTGGGCTCTTGTTCAGCGCCATTTCTGCAACGGCTTGATGCAAATCCTCCTCTAAAATGGGTTGAGAAAGGCAGGCCTTCGCGTCTGGAGAGAATTTGTCAGGTAGGAGGTGAATTAAGTCCTCCATTGTGTCGACGGCATCATAGGAGACTAGCTCTACAATGTAGAGGTTAGAATAAAAATCTTTGCAGACTTGACTAAGGCCTTGGTGATCCTCAATGAGAGTTTCCGAGGAATCCCGAAGAGCTGAAATCTTTGATGATGATGGTTTTTCTCTAACTGCACAGAAGAATTCCGAGGAGATCATGTCACCCTTGAGTTTCGAGCGAATTCAAGCTCTGATGCGTTGACCGTTAACTTTGTGGGACTCAACTTCTTGAAGGCAGTGGCGAAGTGAGCCTTGGCGTTGTTGGAGGACGGGGTTGATCGGAGAGTTTTGTAAATCTTTTGTTGCAGTGGAGTGTTGATCTCGAGCATTAGATTCCTCCGTGCGGAGCTGCTGCGCCTTGCGCTTACCGTAGGTGCGGTAAGCCTTGGAAATGCCTTTGAGTTTCGCAAAAACAGAAGCAGTTGGTGGAGCTGAACACCAAGCTTCTTCAATTACCGGTTTGGCTTCGTCAAGCCATTGTTCACTCATCTTCTACTTGGAGGGACGGGGAGGAGAGGAGGCGAACTCGATAGTAGCCATTATAGGAAAATGGTCTGACCACCCAGCGTCACCTCGGATCTCATAATTAAGTAGCGAGCATAGTGATTGATCGGACCCGTTCTTCTACACGTAAATCCGGTCAAGCCGGGCTAGAATACGGTGACTGTCGTCTCTGAAATTATCCCATGAGAATGGCAAGCTGTTCACTGACCTGGGAAGATCTTCAATGTTGAGGTGACGTTTCAGATTCGTAAACAAGGCACTTTCCATCAACGGCACCAACCTGCCACAGGGATTAGTCTTATCTTGCTTGGATTCCACCATATTAAAATCTCGTGCAACTATCCACCTGCAGGAAGTGGGAAGCTCGCAAATCATAGTTTCCCAGAGATAGCAATGAGATTGAGTGTCGTTGGGAGCGTAAACATTCACAATGCCGACATCTCCACCAGGAAAACCATGCAAAATGATCCACAAGGCACGGTTTTCCATAATAGTGCCAAAAGAAGTGACCATGTGAGCGATCTTTGGATTGATCAATGTGATGATGCCACCCCGTCCTTCACTAGGTCCACTGGGGTCATTATTGTACCCTACGCTAGCTGGAGCGGTCTAGGCTAAAGCTTGACTCCATATTCGTTTCCCAAGGGTGACTACATCAACGTTGCGAAGCTTATGTTCTTGCAACATAACGATGTCAAGATGAGGTAGAGATTGGAGGTAATTGCGTAGCAAAAGAAGGGAGGCTTTATCATTGAGGCCTCTGACGTTGAAAGACAAAAGGTGTAAATTCATTAGCGAGGATTGGAGAAGGAGGATCATTTAGTAGTAACCTCAACGTTGTTAGAAGAAGTTGGCGATTTGTATCCCTAGCTATCAAAGCCGTTGGGGCTGTCGGAGCTTGGGGAGATCATGGGAGAACCAGTGAGAGCTCGAGCAACCACTCACGCATTACGAACAGATGTTGTCATAGTAGCAGCTACTGGGGTAGAGGAGCTGCCGATTAGCGGATTGGTGGAAACAAATGAAGGAGTTGATGAGTCAGGAAGTGACTGATCTGTAGTGAGTCTTCGAAGAGCTTGGTAAGCACGTTCGTTATCCCTGGCTTCAGCATGGCTGACCGGGGTAGGAAGAGAGCTAGCTTGCATTGCTCCATGGACCTGAGAGGAGACATCATGGGGAGGCTGATCAAAAGAAATGGCGCATGAAAGTAGGGGGTTATGTGAAGTCGACTTGGATCTTCGAGGATCGATCTGAATCAGTGAGAATTGCTGGTTTTGGGCATCTTCGAAAGCTTCTTCTTCAAATTGTGTTGGTCCAACTTCACTACAGTTTGAGGAGTCTTTGTCGGAGTCAATATCAAAGGAAATCCGGTTGCGACTAGATTCCTTGATGCCAAGAAGTTCCAATGTAATACTAGCAAGTTCAAGGACAATCTGAGCCGAGGAAGTGCTAGTGGAATGCGGGATTACACCCTTCGAACTATGGGGATCCTCAGGTATTATAAGAGAGGAAGATTCTTGGCCCACGGGAGAAGGAAAGGATGGTAGTTCGATCCTAGAAACCAGAGGAGAGGGAGTGCTTACTTGAGAGATTGAGGTCGCCTGTAGGCCAAAGTCTTGTTCCTTCGCCAAGAGCGTCATGTATTCCTCAATTTCAGTCTCCAAGGTCATGTCCACATCCTCGCTAGCTGGAGAGGGGTCGATGAGATCCGAGATATGGATCAGGTTATTCGATGGAGCAAGTGGAGGAGCCAAGGGCAGGGACCATGGATCTATTGGAACGGAGGGATGGATATTGAGAGGTAGAGCCACGAGACGGGATGGAGAGGCTTGAGAAAGTTGTTGGGGAAAATCAAGTACTGCTGCAGCTGTGCCTGGCGCTTGAGCAGGTGAAATCGTGGTGGCCTCGATGGAGGACTTGTTTGGACTGCAGGGTGGGGATTCCATGTCCATAGCGACGGGACCATGAAAGGGTGACCTAGAGATAGGACGTCGCGTTGGAGGAGATCGTCAGTGACGCGGCCGCAACGTCTTTTGTCTGGTAGTTTGTACACGCCGTGACACCAAAGTGAAACCATCGTCGTCAAGAGCAAGATAGTGGAGAGATGGAGATCAAGAACCAGCATCCCTACTGCCATGCCAGTTTCGGCGAGAGCTGTAGGGGTGGTTAGGATTGGAGATCTGCTCTCGGTGATGCCCACTAGGACCCCGGAGATGATGTCTGGGATTCCAAAGATGATGTCTAGGGGGGGGTGCACAGGATACCTCTGGCAGGGCAGTTTGCTTCCTCGTGGGAGGCGCTAAGGCAGCGACTGCATCTGCCATCATCAACTTCGTATTCTACAATCACTTCAAAGAACTGCCTTGAGATATTAGCCACTAAAATTGTTGACACATACCCACCAGATGGGTCAAACACCACACAAAACCAAGGGTCTTCATTGATCAACACACTTTTATCCTCCTCAAGAATCGTACCAACCACCTCAGCTAAGATTGTTGCTGCTTGTTGGTAGAATTCCAATGGGAGGTTCTTGAGATGAATCCAAACTGGAATGGCGAGGCCAACAGGGCGGCAAGGATTGAAAGCTGAGACCCATCTCTAGAACAGTATTGTCCTAGCTTGGAAGCAACAAGGTGTTAGGGACAGTACCGTCCGCACCAGGTTGATCGAAGCTAGTTTAATGAAGTAAAATCCACCTCCGGCATCCCTATGAAGAGAGACACTAGAACCAATTCTATCCTCTAGTTCCCAGATCCAGTGATCATGGTGAACCGGAGCTAAGGGTTCGATCGCAAACCTAGCGATGATAACGTGTTGTTTGAGATAAGCAGCTTCACGTTTGAGCGCAACCATGTCAAGAGCTGAGGCAAGGACAACCACGTTTTTCCAGACCAAGAGACCATTAGGATTTCTAGTAGTACCCGGAGGGATGGCCGCCTCTTGTCCAAGTATGGAATTCCCTAGTTTAAACTCTGTTGTCGGACATACCAGATCCTCTACTAAGACCCGATGCTTAATTCTTGATGAAGAGAGAGTTGGAGGTTGAGTCGAAGAAGTGCGTGATGACAAGATTTCTTGTCAAAGAGTAGCTCCGTAGTCTCCGGCCGCCATTACTGAAAATTAGGGTTCCCTAAGCATCTAGCAAAACTAAGTTTGAATGATCAGATTTTGGAAATTCGACCATCAATTGCATGCTAAGAGCATGAACGCAAACTTGAGCAATTTGGCTAACCAAAAGAAGCGAGAAGGAGGGGTATCAATGTGAGATTGTAGCACAGAACGTTCTTGCGGCAACGCTGTAGCTCCTGCTTTCACCCTCCAACCCCAATTCTTGTGTTTTTGACAACGAGTGGTAAAAGTTCTCTTCTTCAAATTGTACCATACCCTATGAGGATTCATGATGGACTATAAATTTCATTATAAATTCCACCTATCCACTCTTCACACACTAAATGTCAATGAAGTAATTCCTTCATTTTTCCATCAATTTTTTTATGGTAGATGGTCAAATGATATATTGATATTTCACTCAATGGACTATTATTGGATTCTTTGGATTTTCAACCAACTATCTTTACATATATTTATAGATTCACATATCTAGTCCTAGAATTTGCAAAAGAATTCAAAACTTTAAAAAAAAAATTAATTTAAGCCAAACTTGCTATCCAAGTATGGCAATGTGAAAATAAATTGCCTTGAATTGATGAATTGCCTTCAACTTAGTATTTAAATTGACTTGTATTTTCATTTTTGTTTTTTTAACTAATTGGTTTTGTAAACTTAAGGAAAATGACCGAAATGGCAAAAAAAAATTAAGATTTTTACCGATTTAAACGACTAAGCTTAGGCAACAACCAAATAACCATGGAGAACCACCAAATGACATGTGAAAAGAACGGCAAAAAGCCAAGTCACCCCATAAACTCCCCATTCACTGGTGGAATGCAATTTTGGAGAGAGATCTTTAGTACAAGAGCCAAATTAAATGTCGTGATCAAACTTTTATTAGTGTGTATGCTTTTCTTCTGCAGTCATTTGAAGTGGGTGATTCTAAGAGTGTAAATCTGTCCCTATTAGTTTCAGATTAGTCTCTCTTTCCATCACTAATAACCCCTGCATCACTAATTCTCACATGAAATGAAAGGCGGGGGCTCCATTTTCCCCCTCTGCAGCACCCATTTTGCACTCCTTCATAGGATCTTTTTGAAGAACAGGGTCCGTTGCACCACCGTCTCCCTTTCAGCGGGATTGCAGCTTGACTGAAATGAGTGTTTGGGAAACATGCCATTACGGTTGAGAATCAACGTGACACTGCCATACATACAGTTGAGAGCACCACAAGAGGATTTGGTTGAGCTTGCAAAGGAATGTGAATTCCCCAAGTGAAAGAGTGTTGTTTCCTTAATTGTGTCTAGATCTTTAGGATTGCACGCGGGCTTGGAGGATTTGCCAGTAGAGCGGCCATATGTGGCCTCTCATGCGAGGCCCCGGTTTGTGCTCTACGGAGTCTCCATGACGGAATACTCTTTTTGCGAGGGCGGATGGGGTGCAGCTCTCGCCGATCTCTACTGCCGAAAGGTATTGCATCGCATTGCATTGCAATACACCCACGTTTTGATTGGGTTCGCTTTCGTTTTAGAACCAAGCCAAGCTGCCAATAATACGAATTGCAACAGTTTTGATCTTCCAAATATTGCAAAGTGAAGCATTTGGTAGTATTCCAACTTCCAGCAGTGTTTGAACCGGATGATCACGATGATTGATTCTACTCCCCTAGTGAGAGGTTACAAACACTAGATTTTATTTTCCGTGCAAAACGCCAAATACTGTTAAATTTGAAGACGACGGTATCCTGGTTCATTCAAAGCACAACACTATGCCAAGAGATTATGCAACATTTGAAATAGGACCAATTAAACAGGGCAAATAGTTTGAACCTGAAATGAAGGCATCAATGTCTCGTCCAACAACTTCAGCAACAGCTTCGGGCTTACTGTGACGCGCTATCTTCCACGTTATCTAGTTGCCAGAACACTTCCACCAGTATGCCATATGAAGCAACGACTGACACCAAATCTGCTAGTATTACTTGGTCATGTGTGCAGCAATAAAACATTTAGACATACTTGCATCTGAGTGGAAGGAGGATCTACAGATCAAACTCTACAAAAGAACAAGAATAACAGACAGAAGACACGTCGTTGAGCTTGTTACCTAGAAGGATTTCTCCTTCACAAATCGGCAGCAGCATTTTCCAAATCAGCATATGATCAGAAAAGACCTCAAAGTCATTAGGCCTAATTGCTGGTCAGATATTCCAACATTCCAGCAGCGTGTAAATCTACCCAAATTAAATCAGCGCAAAAAAGGGCCTTCTGATCATCTGAAAACTCCTCTGCAGATTTGGAACCTAGAAAAATTAATAACCGCTCCTTGTTGTCTTCAATCCCTCTAATCAGAAGACGATCAATTATCCACAACTTGTTCTCATCACAGTCGGACGAGGACGTGTTACTGCTCCATCCCCGCCATCTTCACTGCTTTCAAGAGAGATGATAGATCGAATTACTGACAGTTACGCTTCGTTCGAGCTCTCCATGACTTTCTTCTCGCCACGAGGGACGAGGCCCGGTCGCTGCAGCGACAACAAAACAACCATCTTCCAACCCCCTTTTTTAATGACCTTTAACTACCAAAAATCTCGATTGAAAATACATCCGATTAATTAGAAGCAAGTTACGATGAACACCCAACAAATGTTCTGTTACTGCCTTCATTGAGTGGTTAGGGAGTTTCATCAAAAAATTCCCTACCCCACTTTACTACAAGTACCACCACTCCCGTACACTAAGAATGGAATTTAGTGTTAACCACACTAATTGATTCAAAAATTCTACTTAAGGTCATTTTCGGGGTGTCAGAGAACGGAATGTGTTGCAATTAGGTGCTTCGACTTTATCATCCTTTCGTCATTTTCTTCATCTTGTAATCAAGGGCTTTCATTTGTTCGGTATGATTTATCCCCCAATCTGCTGCAATGTCCAGGCTAACCGCTGTAATTTCAGTGGTCATCGTCAATTCGGTTTCTTCTCATGCATAGCATTTTGCTTCCTTTCTGAGTCTTTTTAGCCAGACCGATTCTATTTCTTTGCCGTGCATATCTCGACTCATTCTCCGTCGATGAATGTCGTATTGCCGAGATTTCCCTTTATCCCCAGGTTGTGGTTTTCTTTGCTGCCATTGCTTCAAGTACAACGCTTGCTGGAAAGTTCATCTTCCATTGTCAGTTTTCCCCTGCATTTCGTCATCTGGCACGTTAGATTCAAGTTCATCAAACAATACAAGAATGCATTGCCTCTATCAGTCAATGATCTCGTCAATTGGGAGCGAGTGAAGAATTGGGAGCACAATCAAATCTTGAAGTATGTTTACTTGCATCACCACGAATTGAAATATTGCATCACCACTAATTGATAAAAATCTCTTTAGGATGAGTTTCATGGTCATCGTCACTTTCTTTCCAGCAGTCACTACTTTCCGTAGTTAACCCCTAAAGGACCATTGTCCCTTTGGGGGACAAATGGGATTTCAGGTAGATACCTACAGTCTGAATTTTTGTCCTTATTTTTTGGAACTTTTTATAAAGATAGAAAAATTGATTAGCTTTGTGGGAATATTATTTTTTTCAATTCAGTGCCCAGGAACAAAAGTTATGCCCCAAATAAGCTCAAAACAAGGGAGAGGGGGTAGCAAAAAAAAAATTTGAATTTGAATATTACTATTTATAATTTTTTTTTCCTCTTAGGATATATTTTTGTGTACATGTAAAGCTTTGACTCATTCTATTTGGATTTGTTATGAGAAAGTTATAGATAGTCTTGTTTTTCAGGCAATTAGAGCATTTTTTGGAAAAAATAACTTGTGAGATTCATTTATGAATGCAATTTTTACAATTTTTAAAACAAAAAGGTCCTACATGGTTTATTTTTCTTGCTAGAAAAATCTCACCATTGGAATTAGTGCATTTGAATTCCATGTGAGAGATATTAATAGTTTAGATTTTCCTTCTATCTAACTTGTACCTACTTCTACTTAACAATTTTTTGAAGAGTAAAATTTTTTATTTTAATATTTTTTTTCCCTAGACTCTCAACCCAATTCTCCAACATAAAGATTTAAAGCTCAAAACTTAATAGTGCAAAAAATTAAAGTTAAGAAGATTCAAAGTCAAATAATCAAGACCTGCATAGTGTTGAAAAACTTGTTTTCTTCACTTTAAACACAAATATCTTGCAATTTGTGTGCTCTAGATTTCTGAAATTTTTCCACACATTCTCATATTAGTTAGGTGTAAGATCCTACGGTTAGATGTGCAAGAAATATAATTTCCAAATTTTTTTACTCATTGCTATAGAAATGGCAGTTTTGAGTGGTTTTTTTGTAGAAGAAAGGTCTTGGTCTTTGAGGGGTTAAACAAGCCTTCATGATCCCGTCCTAGGTGATTATTTGATCCTCAAAGGTTCTCAATGTTATCAATTTTGCTTATAGTAATGACAAATGAATTTTTCATAGATTCTATGATGGCTTGGAAGCTTTGCCTTTGCTCTCAAGCTCTATGATCAAATGAAAAGGAGAGGCATGTTTTGAACAATAACACCATAGTTTATACCTAACAAGAATCTTGGTAGTCTAAACTTAGACAATGCTTGAGGGTGGACTTGCTCATCTAATGCTCTAAGAGTCCAAAGTATGGAGATTTCTACACCCTTGAACCCCTAAAGGATCAAATGTTGAAATTTCAAATAATAGTTGAACACAAACATGTCAAAGCACACATTCAAAGTTTTGTTTTTTTCATCCATCTAAATGTTTGTGAATTCTTGCGTTCATTCTCATATATTAGAAAGGTACAGATCATCAAAATATTTCTTTAGAAATATTGTACAATGTACGCAACTCAAGTATGTTTGACCTCAAAATATAACTTTCGAGTTTAAAATTGACTCATCCTAAGCACCTTGAATAAATAAGTGAAATGATCAATCTATAATTAATTTTAATAGGGATTTTCAAATTTTCTTGAAAATGATTGGTTAGTGGTTGTAGATCTAACTTAATGGATCATCTCTATATCAAAATTTACAACTTTTTTTTAACCTATAAAGGACTGAAAGTTCATATTGGGCTTTTGCATTTTTTCAAGTGGGCCATTGTAAAGTCATTTTTTTTTTAATTTGTGGAATTTATGTCATGTTATTGGCTCTCTAGCATACAAATTTGTGCCAACTTTGAATAAACAAATGTAGAATTATGAAATAAAGTGTATTTTTTGTCTCAACCCAAGGAGCTCTTTTTTTATAAAATAATGATTAATATTTCAAATCCAACCATGACATCAAATAGCTAAATCATTCGAGTTTATTGTGCTAAAATTTCAAAAACCTCATTGATAGTAAGATATTTTACCTTGAAACATTGAAGACAAGTTTTCTTCCATCACTTTGCACATACATAGTTCATCTTTCAAATTTCTTTTAGCAAGATGTATGGGCCTTACAACTTGTGCAAGTTAAATAACTTGATTTGAAATTTTGTTGGAAAGCCATGGAACTATTTTCAAGAACAAGAAAATTTAATATATACAAAGTTTTTCTTATTGCACAACTTGCTAATGTTGAAAACAAAAAGACTACATTGGAATAGCTTTGTAATCACTACTAAATTTTCTATGAAATTTTTCTATCATTTTAGACAATCCTTTTGTGCATTTGCGTGCAAAATTCCAACCATAGAGTCAAAAAATTGAGATCTTAATTGCCTAATAAGTTGCCTAAAACTAAATAAATCTCAAGAACCCTCCCATAGTCCAATAGGGGTTTAAAATAATCAATAAATCATTATTCTAAGTTGCATTTTATAATAAATCTTCATAAGTTTGGAAATCCAAACAAGCCCTTTGTCCATATGGAGTTAAGCATGTAAAGAACTCAAAATTCGTCCAAATGTAGAGCATCATGCGAATTGGATGGATATTAAAAATCTTACTTTGCATTAAATGATACAAGAATTGTTGCAATGTAAGTTGTGAAAGAACTCTATATACCATAATACAGAAGAATATTATGCTAGTAATATACTAAAATCTTACAATGTATACTAATATACTATGGCATACATAATTAACAATATATGCAAATGTAATTTGTGTGTTTCATCTTTAGAAGAATTAAAAACTGATGTTTAACTATTAAGATTGATCTTTTGATGTTGTAATAAATTCATTAGTCAATAGTACAGTCATGTATAAGCATATACCTTGCATCATATATTAATTTCATTTTGAAATTTTGAAATTAAATGAAAATTGAAGAAAAACTTTTGTATGTGTTTATATATTGTTGGAAAGGATTAGAATTTCTAGATCCATGCAAGATTTACCTCACTACTAGAAAGAAAATTTTGATTCAATCTTTGTATGGTCATGATTATGAAGAAATCAATAATGAATACACAATCATATGCTTTATAATACACAAAATTTGTTGAAAAGTGCATCATTGGATGCCAGCCCTTTTTTTATACTTTTTGAGAAATTGCTAGGGTGGCAATGACTTAAAATGTGGTGAAGTATTGTATTTCTACATTCATCCATCTTTGGGACCAAAAAACACTTTTCAATCACATTCTTACACCTTTTCATCCAAATTTGGTGAATTTATCCACATTTTAAATAGAAATGGAAAATTTCTAGTGAAAAGAAATTACATTTTTTTGGCAAAAAGTAGACATTTATTTTGGAATGATGCAATTTGGCCCCATGGTGCCAAAAAAAAGGGGTTGGATTAAATATGAATTTGGTGCTTGATGAATCTAAAATCCATCTACCAAAATGCATATTAAGAGTATCATGCAATTATAGAAAGATTGAAAATACAATGTTGTTTCTATGATTTTTCAATTTGAACTCTTTAAAAGGCCAAATCAACCATAATTTTACAGTTGTTACTTGACTTTGAGTAGAGTTTTTGGATAAGATTTTATATTTCATTTTTTTCCCTATGCTAACTAAACCAAGTTGTGTTTCTATTTCTATATTGAAAATTAAGATTGCTATGGGAAAATAAAATAAAGAAAGGAGTGCAAAATATTTAGTTTTTGCATAATATTGTAAAATAACAGTTTGAAAAAGAATTTGGTATTGTCATTGTTTAACTAGTGTGCCATATACCTATATCACAACCATTAGTATGTCATTTGTAAGTGCCACAAAAGTGATAATTAGCCCTCATTAATCTCATACCCATTTTCTCAATCCTTTTAATATGGCAAATCATCAGTAGCATACAAAAATAGAAAAAATAAAATACAAGTAAAATGAAGTATTGATAAATAATTTTAAAAGTAAAAGTATTAACTTGATGTTGCAATGGCCAAAGTATTAGCCTAATGGCAACCAATTTTCCTAAATTTTTTATGAAATAAAAATGTGGAAACTTAATATCTTTTGTTTGTTGAATCAAAACAAAATCTCTTGTATGTGTATACATACCCTTGTTGAGGGCTTTTTGACAATACAAAGCACCCTCTGATCATTTGGTGGTTATTGTGTGCTTGGGATGTAATTACATTCACCCATTGTTCAAAATTTAAAAGTCTAGTTCTCAAAAGGTTAACCCCTAAATGATGTGGTAGATGTTTTTTGTCCGATGAACATTAAGGAATTCTCCATTGTAGGACAGAAGTGCAACTATTCATCCTTGGAATTAGGGGTGGAAAGGGGAGATTTCCTCCAGTAGTTTGACTCCCAATGAGTATTTTTGATTTTTGTAAAGTGGATGATGTCACATGGTTCGAAAATGCTTGATTTCCAAGGTCACCAACTCGACGTTCAAGGATTAAATAGTTTTGAAATTTTGACCATACAAATCTTTTTCACTCTTGATGCTTAATCCAATTGCTCTTGAATTATTTCTTGAATTTTTGCATATTTTGTTTTTATCTTTATACATATATATAATTAACCTGGATTTCATGAAATTCATCTTGTAGAAATTGTTTTAAGAAAACAACCAAGTATTGGTTTGGATGAAATGGTGTTAGATCTTAAATAGTTTTGAAATTTTGATTGTAGAGATTTTTCTACTCTTGATATCCTAAAATCTTTGAATCTACTCTTGATAACCCTGAATCTTTTGGCTTCAATTTCCAAAGTACACATTTTTTCTACTTTGATGCTTATACACTTAGAGCTTGAATCTTTTTTTAAATGTTTGCGTATGTTTACTTTTATCTTTATAAATATATATTATACTACAAATTCATGTAGAAAGTGTTTTAAAAAATAATCAAGCATTGGTTTGGATGAATGAGAAGTTTTCTGATGGAAATAACCCATATACCTCTTTGCTCATTGTCAAAATTTTGGATATTACAACACTAAAGGTTAATATTTTAACATATAGTTTGTGTTTTTCTATCATTTAACTTGCTACTTAACCCTTAAAGTACAGAGCCCCCATAACCAAGGTAGTTGCCAAAACTCCTCCGATTATTGAACAAGTGCATTCTTTGTTTCTACATCATAAACAACGAAGTCATCCAAGAATTAGCACCCTTCAAAGGTTAACCTTTAGAAGACAAAATAGTGATTGTGGAAATCATCTTTTTTGGAACCATGTGACATCATCTACTTTAAAATAAAATAAAAAGTATTCAATCGAGTCAAATTACTATGCAACATCTGTCCTTTTTGCATAAAATTCCAAGGATGAACAATTGGACTTCTATCCTAATATAGGAAGATTATGTGTCAACCATCAGACAAAAAATGTCCTCGATATTGTTTAACCTTTTAAAGACCAAGACTATTTTTCTGTCAAAAATCACTCAAAATTGCCATTTATGTTGCTTTCACCCAAGGAAACCAAAAATAGAAAGAGAGAGAGAATCTAACTACTGGATCTTGTACTTTACTTGTTTGAAACCAAGTGGTAAAAATCTCATGAAGTTTGACCATACAAATTGAAGATATTAGCATTCAAAGTTCGGGAAATGTTTTTTGAACACTAGCCTTTTGTTGAAATTTTTTGCACTATGGACTTTGAATATAAGTTTTTTGGGGTTGAAGAATTGAGTAAATAGTCTAGGGGAAAAAAAATTCAAACACTCTCGATTTTCATCCTTAAAAAAATTTGTAAGTAGGAGTAGGTCCAAGATTACAAGAAAAACTAAATCATTAGTTTCTCTAAGATGGGATCGAATTACAATAATCCCAAATAGTGAGACTATTCTAACAAGCAAACTTAACCCATGAATGATGTTGCGGACAATTTTTAGTCAATGAATGAATGACAGAGAGTCCTTTTGTATAGGATAGAAGTGCAACTATTCATCCCCCAAATCTTGTGTATAAATGAGAGATCTTCAACCCTAGTTTGACCTCCAATGAATATTTTCAAGTTTTTCAAAGTAGATGATGTCACACAGTTCCCAAAAGGATGATTTTCACAATTTTTCAAGAAAAATTGATTGACAAGATTCACCTATAAATGCCAGGTTGGTTCCAAAGGGATGATTTTCATAATCATGAGCCTGGTATTTACCCCCTAAATGCCCAAGACCTATTTGGAGCTTCTTGAAATTTTCTCTAATTTTGTACAATTTCATACTAGATATGTTAGAGATCACATAGGAAAAAAAAAACATAACAATATCACTTACAGATTAAAAGATTATAATGTTTGATCATGAGGGTGTTAAAACTATGAAAAAAATTTCATTTCTCTTTTTGCATGTCAACTCTAAAAGTTGGTCACTAAAAAAATATGAGGTTATAGGGCCTAGCATGTACAACCCCAATCAATTTATGGTTTTTCAAAATCTATTCTACAATTTGTTTAAATGAATTTCTAATGTGATTTCTAAGGTCTCATGTATTTGAGGCTCATTTCCAAGAGCCCTCAACACTACAGGAAGTCAAGATTGAAATGGGCATCTTTGCACAAAGTCTTGAATAGAAAAACCATAATCCTCATTTTTAAGATCGGCTTTTTGATCCTAAAACTAGACTTCAAAAGAATTCTCCAAGAATATGAACTAATAATAATTGCAATTTGGTTGGGTTTTAACTTCAAAGTTTTCAAAACACCAAAATCTAGTGCCTCAAGTATATAGGGGTTAACCCCTCTGCGTCAAAGCGGATGTTTTTTGGACTTTGAGAAAATAGGATTTGTGGAATACCAAGTTTATCAAATATTATAATCTTGAAATCTACATGGTGGATTCTCTTATAAATTGCAAATTCGTACTCATCAGTAAGTTGGCTTCAAATCTGAGCTTTAGATTTCAGCGGTGAAGACTTCAGTAACCGAGTAGTTGTCAAATTATTCTAAATACTCTAGATCCAACAAAAAAAACTACTCATAGATGTGGTTTTCTCTATGACACTCAGGGGCTAAAGTTGAACCTTGTCAATCAATTTTTTTGAAAAAATGTGAAAATTGTTATTTTTTCAAGAAGATGCTCATATTGCCCAAAAAACAATATTGTTCATAACTTTCACTTCACCAATCCAAATGGAATGAATCAAAGCTTCCAATGTAAAATAAAATCTATGAAAAAAATTAAAGTTCTCATGGCTTTCTTTTTTTGACCATTGGATGATAATTTAGGTAACAACTGAAATAAAATTTATAGTTCCACAAAGCAAATAAGTTTTTTTATCTCATGAAAAAATTTCAAAAAGTTTTACTAAAAATTGAGGACATAGAACCTGCCCAAAAACCATTATCCCCATGAAGGGACAATGGTCCTTTAGGAATTAAGGGTTAAGTCATAATCCCGATTTTCTTGTCTTTAGGATACATTATTTGTAATGCACATTCAATGATAGTCAAATATTTAGTCCCTACAAAAATCTATTCATCATTTCAAGAAAAGAGGTTGAATTGAATGAAAAAATTAAATTTACAACAAAACATAAATTGCTTTGGAGTATCACCTTCATATTACATAACATGGTTACATTCACAATCTGAACACGTTGTTGCCCTTCTTCAATTAGTTCACAATGATCACTTTCCATCCAAAACTATGGGTCAAAATAAACCCTAAAATATAGATGCTACACTAATCATGATATTTAAGGTGAGAAGGTGACAAACTGACTTATAAATATAATAAGTTTTTACTCTTGTTGAATATTTCCAAGTCAATTAGTGTGATTCCACAAAATATCATTATTGGTGTACAAGTTAAACAATAAAATCAAATCATGCTCGATTGGGCCATCTGTATGATTATTTAGCATAAACCCCAAATTCAAATAAGCTGGTTTCCTGAAATCACTAATTGAAGGGGTGATTGAGGCCTTGTGCAGGGCAAAAAAACCATACAATCATAGAAAGAAGTAAATGTTGCATTCGTAATCCTCCCACTCCCACGTCCACTATGCAGCAACGCCCCGAGCAGAAAAAGTCGGGGGACTAAAAAATCCCAAAAAATTATGTAAAAAAAATACGTTTTTACAAAGACTCAGGAGTCCTACAGACTATCTAAAAACAGAAATCCTCGTGTAGTACGGCTCACTTTTTTAATGCTAGAAAGACATTGAAAATGAGTTCTTCATTGCTGTAACAGTAACTGACCTGTGAAAGAACAAGTCAGAACGTCAGCGATGTTGCTCAATAACAATTTCATAGAGACCAATGCACAATCAAGCGAGTGAAATGACAAGTAAAAAATGGTATACAAGGTTTGAAACTACGATGACCATTTAATGACTACTTACGTATGAGCAAAAAGCGAACAATATTTTAGCAAATGGCTTCCTTATTAATCAGGACGATTATTCGAATATGCAAGTTAACCAAGAAAGATTCAAACCTGTATTCTAAGAACGTCACAAAGGAATGCTGAAATAGGACTGATGCCGGCCTTCCACCTACAAAACTGCAGCATCCTCTCTCGACTGTCTCATGGAACTTCAGTGTCATCAAATTAGTTTCAATTTCTAGGGCTCTACACGCTATCTTTGGGCAATTGCCACTCCCTTAAAATGGCCTGATTTATGATCAGATTCCTCCAAAATACAGTATCTTACATTTAGTAACAAACTATTGAGAATAGTATCCCTTCTTCGTGTCGCCAATAACCTTCAGCCCATCTAAGTGTTTCAGAGGAAGAGGGCCATAGACTTGGAGCCCTGAGTTGCGGCTACACTCTGGATGCCCTTCAGGGTATCGGTTGAAATCTTTGCAGTAATCATACATCAAAAGATTCTCCGTCACCCATTGTAACCGAGCTAACTGCCTGGTTGTGAAACTATGGATGGTAGCCCTCTTCAGCATAGCATCAGTGTCTGATGAAATTAAGCATCGACTGGCATTCCCTTTATACCATGGAACTTCACATCCTTCAACTTCATAACCTCTGTAAGCAGCCACCTATACACAGTAATACAGGAGACATTAGAGGTGGTGCTGCCAAAATTCTAACCATGATGAATCATTGAACATTTACAGTCGAGATATCTCAAACCATGAAGAGAGTACCGTTAAGCTTCAATACCATAAGATGCTCACTCACTGGAAGAGTATTGCGTACGCAAAAAGTCCAGCGATTTGAAAATAAACAAAGAGACAAAGTTCAGAAACAACGTACAAATGGTGCGTTACTCCAATTCAACTTGATGGCTCCATTTTGGGTTGCCCATTCTTCTCCATTCCACAAGCTAGCGAATACGCTCATAGCCTGATGATCTGGGAAAGGGACGCCTAGATCTTTGTTGTTCTTGTAAATTCTAATAGGTGTATCGTCCACCATGAATCTGCATTGACGCACTTATTAGAAAAGTAAGAGTTACTTACAGCTATGGTGATCCGAAGCAAATATCCACTGAAGCTACTGTTCTCCACTGTACAGAAAACGCTTTACTTATCCACGGGACAGTGAAATAGAAGGGATTTACTAAGCAACAACAGTGCGAGAAACAGCTTACGAACATACATGACTATCTGCTTGTTCCAGTGGATCTCGTATGTGTGAAAATCCTCCGTAGGGTCGAACCAAAGTCTTATACGCTGCTCACGGTCACCTACTCCTCCAGAGTACACATTAGTCTGCAGGACATACGGCTTGCCAGGTTCATTGCCGAGAAACTCGAAATCAAGCTCATCATGCTTTCCGCTTAGAGACGAAGTCTGACAAGACACGTCGAATAAAATGTTAGAGTGAGCAATTGTAAGGTACCGTACGAATACCACAACAGCCGCTGGTGATACGATCATAATTAAACCGCTGCGTCCATGACAGGCCCTTTCATATTGAAATAAATGGAGACCACAAGAACCTACTCATTGCACATTCAGATGCCAGAAACTTCGCAACCCGTCGAGCTACAGAAATAGACTCGTCCTGGGTAAGAGACCTTACATAGAATGTACTGACGGTGCCCGCTGAGTCACCGGGATGAACCTTCATTTGAATACTAAAGCGCCCAAACAGATACCGCGTCTTGGATGCGAAACCAGCAGCTACAGAAAACAGAAAACAAGGTAAGAACCATTGGACAAGAATAGAGTTCATAAGACTATTCGATTATTTTGAATGGTTAGTGAAAGAAGAAGCACCGAAGAAACAATTCCTGAGTAAACGCGAAAACTAAAAAATTTAGGGCAGCACCTAATTGAATAGTTTTCGCTTACATATTGTAATCGAATTTGTTTTCAGTTCAAGAAAAACAAGCTAATGAATTCATCTTCTCCCTCACATCATCTTGGGAAGGCCTTACAATACCATTGACACAAAAATGACAACCCAAAAACTCGCTGGTAGAAACCCTAAACGGAAACTATACATTTGATAATAAAACTGTAGGTGACTGTCTTCTGTAAAACTATCGACAAGTCGAGATAATTGCAAATGTGCCACCTATTTGAAGACACCAGAGTATTTACCTGCCGTTTCATCAAGAACAAGTTCAGCAACCTCGCCGTCCTCCGACAACTTGTAATGGTGCTTGTCCGAGGTGGACCAAAAATGACGGAGAAACGTCGATTGGTCATCTGCATCAAACTCGCTAGTTTGTGGCACTATCCCTGTAGCTAACCCCGAAGCCATTGATAAGACCACAAGCACGCAAAGCGTAGTGCGAATCCGCGATCCCATCCTGGCCAAAATGCAATTGCGGGCTTCGATCTCTTTTCACGACACTGAAACACCCGACCTGCTTCTGATCAAAAACAAACTAATCACCAAAAGTTTCTTACTCAGTGCACAACGTGCTATCATGTTCTTTGACACGATGCCATTGAAAAGCTGTAAGGAAGTTGGTTCACCCTTCCTAAGGACAATGTCGACGACGACTCGCTTGAGCCCACACCGAATTGAAGTAGATTTCCCTTCCCTGTCACTCTCAATAATATGCGGACGTCACTGACAGCCGAGTACGAATATTCATCCCCGTGTTTTCAGCAGAAACAGTGTTCTCCCATTCGTATCCCAAAAAAAGAATGCGAGATACACACCTGACCCCCGCGCTAACAGAGGCAGGTTTCTCGAGACCTTTGTCTCGGTGATATAGATGCTGGGCAACTAGAAAAACCTTGGTCTCTAAATGAAAGCCTCGACAAAACTACAGTGAACAGTGTTGTGCTAAAGGTATTCCCGCATTTGTAACGTCCAATGACTCACCAACGTCTGAAAAAGAAACACAATACCTCAGCACGCTGGACAAGGACTACGTTATAGTCAAGAGAAAGCAATAACAAATGTATACGAAACGCCTGATGAAATGTTCGTTAGATATGACGATCTAAATGGATTTACTTTCTACATTACAAACATATGATCTCAAGATCTTCTTGATATCACTATAGAGCAATATTAAGCTCCCCCTATGAAGCAGGTTACCAGTAATGAAAAAACGAGTCCTTTGTGACTTCTGCATTAACTAAGCAATTGTAGTCAACAACCAAAAGGCATCATATATGCCAGACGAATACATGCCAAGAATTGGGAGAATGAAGCCTGAGAAGATCTCTTCACCATTCTTAAAGAGGACGTGAAATAATTGATTAAAATGTCTCATCCATTCTGAACTGATAAGACTGTCATGCTGGCAACGAACGTAACCCGATAAAACTGAGAAAAAGACAGAACGGACATGCTCGAGACTCTCCTCTATCCAACTCCCATACTACAACACAAATATCATTGACAAATACTAAGCAAGTACCAGTACCATGAACTACGAGATCGGATGCAAATACTGCACACAATTCAGCAAGATTCGCAAGATGAAGTGTAAGAGATATCTTAGGTCTTGCATGCTTAGTAATCGCAGCAAAAGAAAACCCAAGCCAGCATTATCCCCGGTCTCCACAAAACACCAGTCTCAAGTTAACGCGACTCAGACCACACAATCGCGAAACATACACCACAACGACAACGGATTAATCGCGGAACACGAAAACAACAAACATTCACCCTCAGATAAAAATAACAGAACACACGACAACAACAATCCTCTATCTACTCCAGATTCGCACATCCAATGGCCTTCAGAAACAGAAAACAAAGAAAAGGAAAAGGAAAAGGAAAAACACTACCGCCGCTCCTACCTCGTGAAACACAACCAGCTGAAACCTAACATTGAAAGCCAGTCTTCAGCAAACAGCACAACAAAATTCCACCACACGACCAACGCAACAATCACAGACCTCTCCCTCTCCCAGCAAACACCGTGCTCCACCTGAGCTCCACCCAAACCACCTCACAACGGCTTTTCGGAGATAACTCCAATGCCAGCATTACCAACCAAGCACGAAGAGATATCCACAGACGAGATCGCAAACCAATGCTACTATTCACCACCAACCTCGCTGTCGTCCTTTTCCTTACCACAGTCAGGTCCGCAGACAAGCAGAGGCAGAGCACTCGAGAACACCGCACCCCCGCAATGTCCCGTTGCAGGACATTCCCTCCTCCTCCTCGAAAGAGCAATGTCAATGGCAAAACTAGCCTTTGTAGAGTCCAGAGTCTATCTAAACCGCCAGTCACGCATCAACCAAGCACGCTCAGAGTGAAGTACACAGCAAACAATGTGCTACAGCAGCAGCAGAAGAAGGCAACGAGGACCTGGGCAGGCGCTCGCTGGCTGGCTGGCTGGTGCCAGTCTGGGACTTCCCTCCCTTGCCCTTCCAAGTTCCGACGAATGCTCTTCCCGAGGTTCTTCTGTCGCCGTTGAATCTCCAGAAACGTCGCCCACCGACGAACAGTCGAATGTTCATCCATTTCTGGATGACCTCTGTTGCTCAGTGACGAATGATCGATGTGAGCATCATCCCTCTGTGGATGATATCAGGGTTGAATGATGGATGATCGGGGTCTGCATCTTTCTTTGGATGATATCAGGGTTGCATGACGGATGATCGAGGTCTGCAACTTTCTTTGGATGATATCAGGGTTGCATGACGGATGATCGAGGTCTGCGACTTTCTTTGGATGATATCAGGGTTGCATGACGGATGATCGAGGTCTGCATCCCTCTCTCTGTCGGTGTCCAGTGACGGATGATCGAGGTGTGCAGACATCCCTCTTTGGATGATCTCTGTGAGCAAGGCCTCGCCTGTTCCATGCAGAATGGGCGTGCGCCACCTGGGCCGGAACTGGCTCGGGGAAATAGGTCTGGTCCCGAACCTCTGTGGGTAGGGGTGACTGCAGGACGGGGAGGCACCAGCTGTATGGTAGTCGGAAGCCGCGTGAACTGAAGGGGATGTAAGTTCGGGTCGTTAAGTGCTGTCAGAACGTGTGTTGGCAATTGGAAGGAGGGAGTGGGCCTTTCAATGCGGAAAAAGTGAAAGCGCCTCTTGTGGGAATAACTTCCTGTAGCTTAGCTTCGAAGTTGTTAACTTATGGCAACCGTGACGGAGCTCTGACAGGGACTGGGATCATCAGCTCTTTGCAGGTTCCCTTGACTTGACAGGTGTCTGGACTCTGGAGGTCGTCCCATCCCTTTCCTTTTCTTCTCCTTTCTCTTACCAAGGTGTAAGGTTCTTACTATAAGTTAGTATGGGAGGCGACTCCTTTCCGATCACCCCCCATTTCCGCCATGTAGACTATATTTCTTCTCAGATCAGGTAGTCAGGAGTGGTGATCAATTGTGGCACATTATGATTGGCTAGTGGACTATCAATATTGCAACAACCCCTTGTTGATTTTGCAACCAGTCTTTGGTTGGAAATACAAAAATTTATATGATCAATATGGGTCAAACAGAATCTTAAGTTAAAAAATTTGTAGTAATTATGTTTTGAGAAAAAAAATTATGAAAAAAAATACGGAATCCTTCCCAAGTCTATTTTTGTACACTGGTGAAGTTCCCCACTTGAGAATTCCATGCTCCATATATGTATAATTGCTTAAGAGGTTGGAAATGGGTCGTATGCCTTAGAACCACCCATTATCAATCACTTAAGCATTCTATGTACAATCTAGAGTAGCAAAAAGCAATGTAAATTTTGTACCTTGTAGAAAGATAGAAATCATGGGGATTGCAAAGCTTTTGGTAATTTTCTACCTTGAATTGGAATTACTATGAATTTTAGTAGTCAAAAGTTGATATGGACCCATCCCCAACACATAGAGTTTTCCATTACTGTTCATTCAAAGATTACTTTGGTTTTCAAAACCAAGCACATGTATCATGGCATTGATGGTTAGAAGATGGTTGGAAACAAAGACCTAATGGTTAAAAATCAATCACTTTTGTATTAGATTTCCCAATACCTATAGATTAGCCATGGGGCTTGGTCGGTAATGAGTGGTTCTACGATATTACCCTACGCGGAGGTGAGATTCATCAGAAACTATGTCATTTGAGGGGAGAGTGTCATGTGTCAACTTGTGAATGGTGTGAGGTGACATGGCCCCTTGAGAATCTCACATAGAAATTCAATTTTGGCTCCTAAGTACCAAATCAAACCTTTACATATGGTAGTGGGAAGGAAGGGTCTTAGGGCACCAAACTAGAATACAAGAGTAAAGGCCCAATTTCAGCAGTTTTTGGGATCTTTGGAATTATGTTAAAGAAAGAGAGATAGAAACTTTGAATCCTTAAGGGATTGTGTAAATGAGAGTTTGTCCACCCAAGATCCCACAATTGACTTTGATAAGTCTATACAAGTGATTATTTCATTACATATCTTCATTACAAGGGAGACTCTTCCTACTTTGGAATCTAATTTCTTACTTACTAATGGAGAAAAATGGAGGATATTACATTAGAGATTGGGTTGTCGATGTATGGGCAAAGAAGATGGGGATAGGGTAGGGTGTTAGTATATCTCCAATAGTAGTGGCAATGTTTGGTTGTTTTCTAGTCCATATTTGTAGTGTAAAACATTTGATGAAAATGCAATTTATTTTTTAAAGAGACTTGGATACGAATGATCTGGGGATGTTTGGATCTTAATATAGTGCATTAACAAATGCAATGATTTGGGGTTATTCAAATCTTAATATAGTGGATGGATGAATGGAATGTGAATTGCACCTCTAATGCCTACAATAATGATTGTGAGAGGTTTTGTATTCTATCCACATTGGTAGATGTTATTAATAAGGGGTGCATAATTTTGGCCCTTGAGTTCAATGGCCTCATAGGAGAATTTGTGATTACAAAATGTGAATTAAATGAATTAAATGGTATGCAAGTTTGAAGATATTGTTTGGAAGTAGTCTAGTTTTGGTAATGTGATTGTTGGGGTTCTCACAAATACAAAGATATAATGAACTTGGAACTATTTGATCTAGTGATTTGTAGTGAAAAGAGTGTATGTATGCATGAGCAAGTGACATCATATTGTGTGCAACATTTTTTAAGGGGCAAAATATCACCAAAATTCACCCATTGTCATGTATTTGAATTTTATTATATGAATTAAAGGGGTAGACATTATACCTTTTGCCTAATTGCATTTAGCCATCTATACCCATGCCAAAATCTCACATCACCATTGATTTGGATAAGTGTCAAGTTATAATTGCACGTATTATTCTTATTGTGGACATACATTTCGAACAAATTCACCAAAACTTAGCCATTGGATCTCAGCTTTTTGCGTGCCCTAATTTGTACTTCAATGCCCAATACACTAAGATGTAAAAGGAACATGCTTCCAATGAAATTGTATGTTTTATATTCATTTGCAAGTCATTGTCTTCTTCATATTTTTATTAAGATCCTTATATATTACTTAGATGTTTATATATTTTTTTCTATCAATTCATATGCAAGATAATTTGTTAAGATGTATATATGTCAAGAATTATTAAATAGATGTTAAATACATTAATAATATATATATATATATATATATATATATATATATATATATATATATATATATATATATATATATACACTATATAATAATGTATTATATTAATATAAATCTTCTTATAAGAGTTGGAAAAAGATTGAATTATAAAGAATTAAATGAATATGGAATAATATCATAATGTCATCTTAGTTGTTAAGAATAAACAAATAAGGGAAATAGAGGCAATTAGAGAAAAAATTTAGAACATTAGGTGAGTAGCAATAACATCATAAATTCACAATCTACCTTGATTTTTTTGTTTGGATTAGATATTGAACTTTGAAATTCAAATTTATTATGCCACATTTGAAAAAGACAATAAATTCATGATGGAGTGGGATATTGTAGCATTTGTATGATTAGCACTTGTATATTGTAGTTTTTTAACTGTGTAATTCTTAAACAATTTAGTCAATTGGCAAATAGAGAGTTTTTCTCTCAAATGGTAATTGAACTCTCAAGTCAACTTACATTTTTACAATCTTATTTGTAAATGATGGCTGCAATTTGGTACTAAAATGACAAAAAATGGTTGTTGGTAGGTATTGCTACCTTTCTACTTCTAAAGCCATTCACCAATTTGATACTCTAGCATTCCTTGTCTTGCCACCTCAATTGACACTACTTTCTTTGAATGTTGCCAAACTTCAATAATTCGAAACATATAGAAGCCAAAAATTAGCTTGAAAAGCGGTTTCAGTTCTCGCCAACATACATCTATTGTGAAGATGGATATATCACCTCCCTACTTTTTTCATATATATCTATATATATAGCCATAATTCACTAATATTCATATGCTTAGCAAAATTGCTCTTTTCCAAGGATGGATAGAAGTAGATGCTTCATCTAAAGTTCATCCAAAATTATTGCCATTACTTAGAAAAAGCTAAATCACTCAAAAGAATATTGACTGGTGAGAGAATGAGTCTATGGAGTTCTTGTACCACATTATTCAATCTTTATATTACCCTATATGAAGGTCAAGATTTGACATAAACTAAGTCGTTTTAGTAAAAATAGGTGTCACATGGCATTTATTGATTGTTGTAAGGTAATGTGGACTTGTCAAAATCTGACATAGAAATTTCATTTCGGCAGCTCTCTACCAAATTTGACCCTCACATACAATACAGGGGATTTGATTTGAAGGTGGGTATAATATAGAAGTACATCAATTCAAGTGTCACCTTGTTTTGGTTGAAGGGGTGCATATGGCATATGGAAATTAAGTGGGCCAAAACAAGTGCATCCAAACTTGTCCCATGTCTTAATCCCTAAAATCCTAAGGCCCTTTTCCATCAAAACACACTTCTAACTACCATTTCTATTGCAAAGAGTTACAAAGTTTACAAATTGCCTTTTTGCATATCTAACCAAAAGATCTTGTACTAGACTAATATAAAAGTGTAGGGAAATTTTTTTAGAAACTTTCAAAGATATAGATTGCAAGATATTTGTGTTTAAAGAGAAGAAAGTGGAATTTTGAATACATTCCTAGACTAGATTATTTGACTTTGAATCTTCTTAACTTCAAATTTTTTGCACTATTTATTTTGACTTCAAAAAATTATTTTGAAGATTAGAGTTAAAAATCTAAGGGAAAAATCATTAAAAAATAAATGATTTTCATTCTTTAAAATTTGCTAAATAGAAATTAGTATGAGATTGAAGGAAAAACTAAATCATTAATAGCTCTAAGATAGAATTGAAACACAATAATCCCAATAAAGAGGTTGTTCTAGCAAGAATTCTAAACCTTTTGGAACTTTTCTTTTTGAAAATTGTAGAAATTGAGTTCTAAAACAAATCTTGTACATTATTTTCTCAAGTGGTTTCTATAATTGCGGCAGTAACAAAAAGCCCTATAACTTTCAAATCACTAATCCAAATGGAATGAATCAAAGCTTTCCATATACACAAAATACAATACATGAAATAGTATTGATAATGATGATGATGGTGATGATGATAATAATAATAATAATAATAATAATAATAATAATAATAATAATAATAATAATAATAATAATAATAATAATAATAATAATTTGTGGATATTTTTGTTGGCCAATTTTTCCTTTTTTGAGCTTATTGTAGAATAAATTTTGTTCCTAGGCACCAATTGAAATAAAAATTATATTTCTCAAAAGCTAATGTGATTTTTTACCACAAAATAAAGTTTCACAAAATCATGTCCAAAATTGAGGTTACAAGAGTCTATCCAAAATCCATTTTGTACTATGTAGGGACTGTAGGACTCTAGGAATTAACTGCTATGTTCTCACATTGTTTCTTGGTATTCTAAGACCTATTTTCAATTAGAGAAAGAAGAAGGGGGGAGTAGGTGCAAATTGTAAAGTTAACACCCAATCATCCATCATAATGTTATTTGGCAATTGTATTCAAATTAATTTAATTAGGCTCTTCCACCATTTGTTCTAATTCACTTTCTGGAATAAACACCAATTTCGAAAAAAATTAAAATTAATTTGACTAGAACAAGATGCACTATATGTTTTATATTGCATTTTTAGTACAAGATACACCAATTGTTTCATGTTCAGTTTCCTATCAAAGCTAAATTTATTCCCATATTTTTGATGATTTTAGCCAAAGAAGATATTCCTTTCTTTACCAATCACCACTAAGTAAATTTTTTAAAAATTATAGTAGAAAATGCAATACATAACAATCAAAGTAGCATGGTGGTTTTGCCATCTCCATGGAAAATTGAAAAAAAAAATTCATTCACTAAAACTATATGAGAGTAATGAAAAAAATTACTAAATGTATGAATTAATCTTGTTAGTGAGAGCATATAATTAGTGTCACTTGCAAAAAAATTGGGAATCAATTTGCACTAATTCAAAATTGTTGTGACACTATAACATACATTCTACTAGAGTAATGTGAAGAGTACCATTACATAGATGTAAATGCTTCGGTGTTTCTTTTCTTCTCCACTTGTTTGTGGAAAAGTCAATTTTTGACAATAATCATATATTTCACATCCTCTACTTATTAAAGGGATTTTTTTGCCTTGGTGCACAATATTATTATGTTTTTATATTTAAAAAAATTTACTATGTAGTTCTAAGATTTTGATTGAAGTCCTCAATTTCACATAATATTTTTATTATTGTAGTAGCTATACTAGAATTTTTATCAATTTAGAATAGATAGTCCTATTTAATGAAATGTAGCTAAATAACTAACTTTTCTTCCTTAAATTTCCTATACGCTTATTGCTAAACCTAGTAATTTGTCACAATATAGCAACATCCCCCTCACCAAAGTGTTTGACTAAATGTGTAATTACTAAATGCTTTAATACATTTCTCAAAACCAAAAGTGTTTTGAAAAATATGTCTAGAAATATATGTGTTTTAGAAATTGAATATTTTTTCCCTCTAATTTTGTAAAATTATGTTCCAAAGAATTTTTTTAGTAGTCCACTAGTTTCAAATTTTTCATTGGAATTTTTTTAATGTTTTAAAATTGAATTCATTAATTTATAATATTACAAAAAGGTAAGATCTAATCATTTGAATTCAAGTGACGAATTGAAGAGAAACATTAGAGGTTGGTACATTGAAGTGATGAAGTCCAAACACATCATGAATGTAAGAGTAGACAACAAGGTGTCCTAATCAAACATAGTGATTTCAGTGAAAGCCTCTAATTGTCATGTCTAGTTGTGCCTCATCCTCAAATTCCACTAAGGCACCCTCTATGGATCACAAAGTTGTCACTTTCAATTTGAAAAATAGACAATGTAAGATTGCTAGGAAACTTTTCAATACTAAAAGTGCATTGTGAAGCAACGATTTGAGAAAGCAACATAGTGGCACAACAATTGTAAACTATCATCAAAAGCTTTTTTCATGATAAATGTTTTAACTCTTATATAAAATTGAATACCACTTAATCAAGAATTTATGAATTTTTGTGCATTTCCAACAATTTATGTCTTGTGTTACACATTACAAGCTTTGAAACGAAGTGAAAATTCTTTAAAGACAAAATGATAATCAAGTATATTTCAAGCATACATAATTTGAGTTTCTATTGTAACAATCCAAATATGTTGTTTGAAGGCTTCAATTTTATACACATTTTTTTGTTCAAATATGGATTCCAAAAAATTTCAATATGTACAAGTTACTTGAAATTATAGGTTAATTTACAAAAATTGATTTATAAAACTTCCAAATGAAACTCCTCTCAATTTTTAAAATATGTAAATTTGGTGAAGTAAAATAGAAATGAAAATTCTCAAGCAACAAAGCATTTAAGACCTCAAGAGCATTAGAGCAAGTAAAAATATTTTTTATATTTTGTTGATTTGAATGTGTCATCAGTCTCTATAGGAAACAATAATTTCTGAATTTTGTTTTTTTGAACAAAGATCTTACAATCAAATTACTCTAGGATAAAAGTCAAATTTAATAAGTTATTTTTTTTACTCGAGTGTGTAGGGAGGCTTCACACTAATGATAATTCTTTGAGTCAAGAGGCATAACTAAGAGTCAATTTTAACATCATTTGGCCATTTCTAACCAAATAAAATGTACTTTGGATTGGAAAAGGGTAGTTACTTTTTTAACAAATTTCTATAGAGGAGAGATTTGATGATTAACTCCTGCAATGCAACAACAAATTTGTAATCCAACTACAAAACTAAAGTTTTTGCAATAAAAATTGCATTATAGCTATAAAATTGCATTCATAGTAAGTGGAATTAATTTCATTCATTAGGTAGAATAAAATTTCATTCATAGCATTCATAATGAATTAACCCCTAAAGTCCTAGTGTCCCCTTGAGGGACAAAATGGATTTTGGACAGGCTCCTACGATCTCAATATTCATCCTAATTTTCTTAAACTTTTTGTAAAGATAGAAAAATACCATATCTTTCTAGGAATATAATTATTATTTAATTCGTTGAGCAAGAAAAAAAATTATTGCACAAGAAGTCTTTTCTTTCAATGCGGTGGGTATAAATCCTCTCACACAAAAAATTAAAATTATTTTTCTCATAGAATGTAATTTTATCTATATAGAAAGCTTTAATTCATTCCATTTTGATTTCTAATGTGAAAATTATGGACAATCTTATTTTTTGGGCAACATCTTTTTGAAAAAATAACTTATATGATTCATTTCTAAATGCAATTTTCACAATTTTTGACAAGGTTAAGTTTTCTTGCTAAAATAATATGACCATTGGAATTATTGTATTTCAATCCCATCTTAGAGCTATTAATGATTGAGTTTTTCTTTCAATCTTGGACCTATTTCTATTTAACAACTTTTTAAAGAATGAAAAATAAGTTGTTGTTTTTTGTTTTTGTTTTTTTAAATTCCAATATTTTCCCCTCAATTCTTCACAACAATTTTTTTTTAAATTCAAAGTTCGTAGTGAAATTTTTTTCCATAAATGGTGGTCAAAGTCATTTGAAATTGCAAGCTAGCATTCAAAAAAACTTCTTGTTCCAACTGTGAATGCTAATTTCATCCAATCTACATGGTCAAACTTCATGAAATTTTTACCACATGATCTAAGACCAGGGAAGTACAAGATCCTATGGTTAGATTCTAAAAAAAACATTTTTTTTGTTTTCTCAGGTGAATATAGCAAAACCAGTAGTTTTGATTTGTTTTTGATAGAGAAACGGCTTGGGACTTCAAGGATTAAACTAAGCAACAAAAACAAGAAATAATCTTTAACTATTGGAATTACTTGATCATTTAGAAAATTCAACAAGACAACTTGAATAAATTCTTTCACCTCAAGATTTAAGTGACCATAAAACCTTTTTTCTTTTAGGTCATATAGGATTCCATGTCATTATGCCATCCATTTAAGCTCTAGTCACTCTTCATTTATGAAATCTACTAGACTTAGATGGACCCAATTTTTCCTTCAATCACAATGTAACAAATCCTTTGACCAAGACCTTTGGCCATTAGTATAAAGATTTCATTACCGTGGAAAGACTTCCTTTTGGATAGTTGAACCTCATGTATATTTTTTGATGGAAAGTGCATCTATTGTAAAGTAGATCATCGAGACCTCAAAGCACCTCCTTATACATTACAATTCTCAAGACAAACTTGACACCAAACTAAAGGTTCTACATGAAAGATGCCTTAGCAAATGGTTGATATGTGAGTTGTTCTACTTAACAAATGTAGTGTGCTTGAATCATCTATTTTCTTACAATGTTCTTATCAATTCAATTCATCTGGAGATAGCTAGATCTAATACCATCCTCAAGACTTTCCACAAGTGCAACAAAGCTCATCAATTACTTATCAAGGTGAAATTCTCTTCTTCTTGGAGTCTTAACTCAATTTTTTATAATGCCGACTTTCACATTGCCACTTGCTACATATGTACTCTAATTCTTAAGTTTGTCACCTTTCTTCAATAAATTTTACTTGTGCTCTTTTGTTTCGCTTTTTTGCAATACAAACCATCACTTTCTCTGAAAGATAAAATATGGCAAGTCATTTGATGCCACACGTATTAGATTCACAATTGTTTTTAGCAAAAGAACAACAAATTAAGGGATGTTTCACAAGTTTTAGTGATCCCTATTCCAAAATAAAAGTAGAAGTAATTTTCTAATTTTTTTTCATTCATATATACTTCAAAATTCAATATCTTTTCTTCCATGAGTTAGAACACCACAAAACAAAGCCCATGCACTCCTCCTTGATGAGGGCTTTCCAGCAGTACCAAAAACACAACCGTGGGACACACATTTTATAAGATCTCACCCTAACAAAAAAACAAAAAAACAAACTTAACTCAAGGTATGGATATAGGTCAATTTATTAGTGAAAAAGAAAGACATATTATAGCCACTCAAAGCAAAAGCAGATAACTTCCCCTTATAGACCCTAGGGGTTCTTATTCTTGTTCTATTGGATGCTCCCAAAGTGTCCCTTGAGTAATGAATGAAACTTTTGCCATGTGTAGAAGCTTCATAGTAATGTCAAATGAATTCATAAAATGGTTCCTTTTCAATCCTATTCCAACCCTTTGAACCCCTATTCCACATTGCATGCAATTTATACTACACTAGGATGCAAGATAGCAAACTCGTCTTAGATAGAGGTTCCGAATTCATTAGTAAGAAAGATGATTCTAGGAATCAAGCTACAATAGTCAATTTGCCTACCCCTTATTTCTACTTTCTATTGGTTGGAGTTCTTCTTATTAAAGTTGTCCATATTGAATTAGATTCGTTCTTCTTTTCCCGATATTTGAAGCACTAAACTTAGGTCTGATAGTACTTAGTTTGGAAAAAAGTGACCATGTGTATTGTCTATATTAACCCATAAATGCTGAGGTGGACATTTTGAGTTCAATGAATGACAAGAAATTCTCTTGTATAGGACAGAAGTGCAACTAATTCCATCCTCAAAATTAGGGGTGGAAAGGAGAGATCTTCTACAGTAGTTTGACTCTCAATGGGTATTTTTTATTCTCTTGAAGTAGATGATGTCAGTCGGTGCCAGAACAGATGATTTCCAAGAACACCAGACCGGCGTTCAAGGGTTAAAAGTTAGGGAGGAAAAAGGAGTCTGCCTTTCACTTTGCTGTTCCAATTATATTAAATATTATTAATGTCCAAATTATAAGTTAAGCTTCGGTCAGTTACTTACTGACTGACTGTTGGCCACTTGAGAAAAGCATATTGTGGTGCTGTCTGTCAAGGGAATGAGGATTTTAATAGTCTGACCAGGGGCCAGAATACGGAGTAGAACTTATCAGATTCCAGTTGTCAACAACCCTGTTGCCCTTCAGTCACCACAGTAAAGTGCATAAGTTAATGAATGAATGAATGGTCACTGGAATAACTTACAATACAATTGCAGAAGCAAACTAAGAAGTTCAGAAGTTCAGGTCCTTTACAGTTCACTCCAACATAAGATAACTTACATGAAGAATTTCGTTGCTTTGGCTTACCTTGACCCCTTACAGATAAGCTTACCGTCAGATTCTCTATTTTCTATCCGGTGATGGAACCGAAAGAAACTTCAACTGGGCAAAGAATTGATTTGATATTCGTTAAAAAAAAGTCCACAAATATTGGGTTAACTTCTTACTATTCCATAGTCTCTGGAATTTAACTTGTATTTTTTAGCATGCCCTTCTAACTCTCTAAGTGCCCCTATATGCCCACAAGTGCTTGTGGGTGGTGGGACATTCCTAGCTACAAGCACAAACCCTAATTTAGAATATGCAAACAAATTTGAAATCCCTTTGCATTGTCTTTGCATAAGGTGGGCACCTTCAAAACCGCCACTAAATGCAATAGAGTGGTCAAATTTTCATATTTTCTTGTTGGGAAGTGAAAGGAGGTTCTAACTTAACACACCGGAGAGTGCGACATTTGGATACTGCGTGTGAAAGTTATGAAGGGTCAAAGTTTTTTTAGAAGAGATTCTAGCATTGTTTCTTCTTCACAGGTACATATTGATTTGGGAGATTTTATGAACAATGATGATGGTGGTTTTGGGATCAGTGGTGCATTTTGTGGGGCCCACATTAGCCCCTGAATGTATTGGACTACATTTTCACCATTCCTAGTACAAGTATCACATTTTAGAAAAAATATATTTTTTGACAAATGTAATGGTAGGATGTTGTATTCATCTGGTTTGAGAAGACATGGAAAAAATTTCAAGAATTTCCACCGTGTGGATTGCAAGATATTAGCATTTGAAGTGACAAAAAGCCTTTTGGGGGCCCTACAAAAACTTGGGCAGTTGCACTTCACAAGGTCAGATCATTATGAAAAAATGTCCAAAATGGTTGTAACTCTTTAGATTCATTCTTTAAGTCATGTTGGCTACATGCCCAAAAAAATTTAGATCATTTGAAATTGTACAATATAAAGAAAAAAATTAGTAAGTAGAAAGAAGTAGAGAATGATTCAAAATACTAAATTGTTAATAATTTATTTGTAGAATTGAAAAATGCCAATCCCAACGGTGATAATGCTGTAATAAACAATATACACCTTAAATTTTTATTTTTTTCCAAAAATATTGAAAATTGAGTTAAATAAAGGTCTTCAACGTATATTTTAGAGTAGAGATTCCATTACTACCCACAAACTACCCTCAACTAAAAATCTTCATAACTTTCATCTCATAAATAAAAATGGAATTATTCAAAGCTTTTCATGTGTATATAAATATAGAAAACCAATGTCAATTTTTTCTTTTTAAAAGAAGTTTTTTTGCTACTCGGGCTGCCTGCCAAGCGATATAAAATTACATATCAAACAATAACTTTTTAACCATGTATTCGAAAGTTACAAAATTTTGTGGACCTTAAAGCTATTCCTTGGGCACATGCTGTGTGAAAATTTAAAAAAAATAAAAATAAAAATTCCATTTGTAGAGAGCTACTCCAAATTGCTACGTTGCCAAAAAATACCATTTGGTCCTTTAGGGGTAATTCAATGTGATAACTCACAAGATCATGAAGGAGGTTTACTTGGGCACAACTTCACAAAAGTTGAATCCCAACAATCTGAAGGCCCTTTTGGGGTCGAAAATCACTCCTACATGCCATTTCGAGTGTAAAGAATATGAATAAAGAGAAAACAAAATTGTTGTAAACTTAACTACGTGAATTTACACTAGACTAGTAATAGAATGTGAGAAAAAAAATCATAAACCTTTGAAAGCATAGATTTTAAGATATTAGCATTTGAAGTGAATAAAATGCTTTATTTTGTACATTGTTATATTAGATTATAAGATTTTGAATCCTCTTGACTTTGAACTTTTGCAATCCAAATTTTGAATTTAATTTTTTAGGGTTGAAAAATTGAATTGGGATTACAAATTCAAATATAAGAACTTTCTTTTCATTCTTTAAAAAATTGTTAAGTAGAAGTAGAACTAAAGTGCTTTCACACTAATCTAAATGAAATGTATTGTATTGTATCTTTCCATATAGAGAAAATATAATAAATAAAAAACAAAAAATTTAATTATATATATATATTGCTATTATTCAAGCTCGATTGTTTTTAGTTTCAATCACATAATTTTTGTTCTTAAAATAAAGACAAAAGTTGAGATCATAGGATCTTAATCAAACTTTCATTTGTCCTTGAAGGACACATACAATGGGATTTTAAGGGCTACGTAGGATTCAATACTTTGATGAATTAAGTTGACAAAATGTGTCAAAACAAGATGCTTAAAAAAATTAAAGAAGTGGTCTTCGAATTAGAAATTCTCTGCAAAGTGCAAGAAATTGAACTATTTTTCATTTGAAATCTAAAAATCTGAAATTTTTGATGCAATTGTAGGATACTATCATTGATGTTGAAATAGTTTTCCAATTTCCAATAACATTCATATTATCTTTAACGAACCTTCAAGAACCCTTCAAGATTTCTATTGTGCTAATAAACAGGGAGATGGACACTTTGATTTATATAAGCACTACCTCCCCCCACCCCCACAAGATTTCATGGCATATTTGGGTCTATAAAGATATATTGGGTAAGCAATTTTGATGTCAATTATCAACACTAAGGAGTTTTTTTACATAGGTGTATAGAAGATCACCTTGAATAAAAACAAATTTCATCAAATTTGGATGACCACATTAGATAAATTTTCCATGTGTACCTATTCTTAAAGAAACAATTTTAAGACTTCAAAAAAAGATTTTGTACCCAAAGTCCAAAGGATGCATTCTTTCATGCATTGGAATATCCTCTCAATTGCCCTCCACAAAAAATACATTTTGTTATTGATCTAATAACTAAAAGATATTCACAATTGAGAAATAGGCAATTTTGGATGTCCTTGCCATAACATTGTACTATTGTTGCAGACGATAAATATCTGATGGAAGACTTTAGCTAAGACTCGAGTATGGGAAAAAGAATTTGTCATCCAATTTATTTACTTGGAGGGTACTTGAGAACATTTTCATTGAATGGTATTGCAAAAGCCCTCATTATGATCTCACTGACTTTTCTAAAGAAGAAAGTGTTTCATCTATAGATCATCCTAATTTGTAGTGTATTTGGGCCATTTCTTGCTATTTACTCTTGATGTGAATTTAGGCCATAAAAGTGGATTTTCTTTTAATTTCAATCCAACTAATGAAATAAAGCTTATCCATTGCACTTTCTACTCTAATTAGAAATTTTGAAAAATAAATCTTAAACTTCAATATTCTATGGCAATATGAACTTTGGTCCCACATCCATGATTTGTTGATTTTATAATTATAGAATGATACTGTAACTTTAGTCTATACCATGGTGTTACACACTATATTATCCATCTATAGTAAAAATTTCAGATTGTTTGATTATATTTTGTATTTGACATGAGTTTTCTTCATTTTTTTCATAAGAAATTAATAGTAATTTCAAATTTTCCCGCGAAAGGTTGAAAATTTTACAACTTATAGCAAACATGTGCCTAATTTCATCTTTGAAAAATGAAGACAATTTTTTTTCATTCACATCTAGTTGAAAAATGGTAGCAAACAGACTAATGACAGTGAGGCTAGAACTCATTGGGCATAGGCTCATCCTTACTCATAGGATTAGCTTAACCCCTTGTTGCCTAAGGCTTGAACAGGTTTAAAAACATCATTCCTTTTGAAGTGTTATAGATAGAATTTTCACTGAGATATAGATATTTTAATCATACAATCTTGTAGTGCACTTGTTGTAGATGATGTGCATCAAATTTGGTGTCATTTGACCCCATAGATTGCAAGATTACAATGTTTTAGTGTTGAAAAAGGATGTTGAAATTTCCCTAAAAACACATTTGGAGGCGAAATCCGATTTTTATATCTACTCAAATGAAGAAACTTCAAACTATAAAGTGATTCAAAATCAGCATAAAAATACATTGATGAAAAAAAATCATTCAATTGACTCATTGTGTTTGCAAAATGGCTTTGAAATGCCAAAAAATAGCAAGAAAAGTTGCAAAAAACACATCAAAAATTGAACCTCCTTCTACCAAAATGCTTCTCAATCACTCATGACTTTTTGGATTGATATGAAATTCGATACACACAAATTAGACTAGTATGCACAACTTTTTCAAAAAGAATTATTGAAAATGAACAATGTATGAAGAAGAAACAAGTCGCTGAAGTTCATTGTAATCCAAAAATGTAGGGATTTCAAACTTCAAATTGCTCTCAAACATTCAAAACAACTAGGGTTGACATGAAAATTCTACCATGATAACAAGACTTCAAGGGGAACATAGCACAACAAATTTTATTGAAAAAGGACTTTGGATGAAGGAGATACAAGCCCCCCAAGTTGTAGCCATCAAATGCAGTTTGGTGAACTCAAATTGAACTTGTGAATTGCAATTGGCTTCCAAAAACTCAGTACATTTTGGATTTATCTGAAAATTTTACCACACAAACTAGAAGAGAGAGTGCAAATTTTCCAACAAGTTTGATTGAATTCGGACATCGGATGAAAATGTTACAGCACTTTGAATTGGACCTGAGAACACTTTTCGTCCCCTTCGGAGGTGAGGGGTTAAAATAACTGATAAGAGTGATGCAAAGAACAGTAAAAGTTAGACCAACAGTTACTGATACTCCAACATGCCCAAGAATCTCAAGATCATTCCCTGATGTCTCAGAAATTTCTGAGAATCATGAACATAATATTGCAAAGCCCATCATGATGTTGCAGGATGTTGCATTCTGTTATTCATTTACAGCCATTTTTTTTTATTTTTTTATTTTTTTTGGAAGTGTTGAAGTGGCAACATACGAGAAAGTGACGTAGCCAAATATTCCAGTATTCATCTTTATTTTGGATAGAACGATCTTTTCCTCCTCCTATTTGGATGAGTTTCATTAGAAATTGGCAATTTCATTCTAATCATTTTCGAAATTTGGAATGACTTGGCATCATCATCATCCAATTATTCTTCAGATTTTTCCTACAGGCTTGGTCATGCTCCCCAATTATTTTTGGTGCTTTTAGGCATTTTAAATGCTTTAAAAAACAAACTGTTCACAGCAGAGCATGCTTCATATCATGCTGCAACATCTGTGGTTTTTTTCCTTGAAAGAAACTGTGTACATTAAAGAAAACAGAGGGGAAAAAACGATAATCCGTCAGTCCAGCTCTCTCGGACAGCTCAGCTTGGGCGTTGAGCTGCAACATCTTCGAGACTGGTTTGTTGTATTTGTCGAGTGGGTTGTAAATTTCATCAAGCTTATATATATATAAGGTGCAGTTCACCTAAGATAACATCATCCAGAGCATCTGAGTAAGATGATTAATATTACAAATTTGTCTTAAACATTTGTTGGATCTCACTTAACTTATTGGGAGTTGAAGGAGGTTTAATTTGTAGATTCTTCCAGTTTTGCTGGTACATTATTGGATTCTTTGGATATTATTTGCATGACTAAACTATCTGCATGTCCAGCCCATAGACAAGGGTTATTGCAACCTGAAGATATAAATTAACTTAAGTTAATGCCCAAGGCTGGCTTCAGTGCAAGGACTAAGCTTACTTAACTTACTGCCATTCTTTACAAGTGCATATCAAATGACCTTGTTTTCTCTGCTGTCATGGCCACCACTGAAGGAATGAATTATTCATTCATTACAAGGAAAGAGTGCATTGCAAAGAGGTAACACACTTAAGCCCTCGAGTTCTTAAGAACACTCTGTCCCAGCAATGGTGTTTTGAGATGATGCATTTCCAATGATGAGTAAGACAACGGTATCTGAAGGTTAGCTTATTATTTGAGGACTACTTGATTCCACAGACAGGCACAAGCAGTGGTGGGGGTCAAACTTTGATGAATGCTTTAGTCTGTCTGTCTGCCCTGGAAGCTTACTAGTAAGTACTGTAGTATCTGACCAAGATGTCAGCTTTGGTAAGTTAGTCGAAACAGGCTCTTCATGTCCGGGAACCACTGAACTGAAAGCCGGTAACTGGTCCATGATACTGTCCTGGACTGTACACGAATGCACTCTGGCAGAGGGCAGCTGTATCTTAAAAGTTATGTGGAGGTGTACGTTACGTTGCCCTGCTGCCTGCAGGGTAAGCGAAGGTGAAACAGCCCATTGTGGACAGAATTTGGAGTTTGCCCTCGTATCATTGCTGAAAAATTTTCAATTTTTTTCCCACATAAAAGACAAGTGTGAGAAATAGTGGGAGCAATTGGAATTCTATTTTTCAGAAAAAGTATGAATTTGTTATGAATTTTGGATGTGATCTGCCCAAAAGAGTTAGAATTGTAGGCTATTTGATAACCAACAAAAATTGTATTCAATATGCTCATCTTATTCACCTAAAGCAATCACAATAATTTCTAATGTGGAAGGCTTTGAAAAGTCACTTCCAACAATGATTTACACTCAAAAAGTAGGGTGCTCCTGAGGAAGTCACTAATCACTCCATGGGTGTTAGGTTAGACATTGATGATGGCCTATAAAATCATCATGGGGTCATTAGGTGTCCACTATTGGTCATCTGACCACAATTGGATGTTTAACCCTAATCGATAAGCTTCCTTTCAATCGTCTTCACATCCAAGCTAAAGCTAACTCTTATGGTAGACAAGCATATTACCACCATGATTTGTAATTTGAATATATTGGGGCCAACTTTTTGACTTGAAATTACAAATCCACCAATAGACCAGAGTTGTAAACATCCTATAAATAACCTACAACCACCATTTCATGTATCTAATGGCACTTAAGTATTTGCCAATGAAGGCTTGACACATTAACCCTTTTTGCCAATAATGCACTAAAATTGTCAAAAAAAATGACGGACTTGGATGAATTTTGTGGTGGAATTGGGGCCAAAAATAGGATGGTGGGAATAGGTAGTTGGTAGAGATGGGTTGCTCTACCTTACCACAATCTAGCCTTCAAATTGGGTGACTAGGTAATGGACATGTTTAGCCTTGGAGTTTTCCCTCTTGGCATTGTTGAATTCTTTTAATTGTTTCCCACGTGAAGACAAGTATGAGAAATGGTGAGATCTATTGAAATTATATATTTTTCAACAAAGTGTGAATTTTTTATGAATTTTTGGAGTGATTTGTCTATGATGACTTGAAAGAGTCTCTAGATTGCCTCCGAACCAACAAAAACAAAAATCTAGGATGCTCATTTTACTCACAAAAGTGCATCACAATATTTTCTAACACAAGAGGCTTAAAAAATCCACTTCCTACAATGAAAAGCTAGAGGTCAATAATGAGGTCAATAATCACTTTGTTACTGTCAACTAAGACATTTGTTGTAGCCCAAATCTCATATATTCTCTCACACACATAGTAGTAGAATCATTCCCTACGTATCCATTATAGGATCTTCTGATTGCAATAGGGTGTTCTACCTTATATGGTTTCTTCTGATAGTATTAATACAGATACAAAACTCTAGTGAAGAAAATCATTCCAACAACATTCAAAAGCCTTCAAACAGACTACCTATTTTTCTCTCTCAAATCCTCATCCATGCAATTCATCCATGAGATATTATGGAGAATTGAAGTAAGCTATAGTATTTGTTTAGTAGTAGAACCTTTTTAATGTGCCAATTTCTTTTTCTAATTCTAGGACCAAACATCTAAATGTAAAGATAGTTTGTCAATAATCCAAAGAATCCTTTGAGTCAAATACTAATTTGTCATTTAACCATCTACCTTCACGAAAAATTTTGATGGCAAAATGAAGGACTTGTTTCATTGACATTGAGTGGAAATGAAAGGTGGAGAGTATATTTTCATAAGGAAATTCATTGCTGTCATGAATCTTCAAAGGGTATGGAATAATTTGAAGATGGAAGCTTGACTGTTGATTATTAAGAAGGAGTTAAGTTCAAAATATAATTTTAGAACTCATTTTGGCATAGTGTAATAATTTTTTCAAAAAAATTTTGGACTAAAAAAAGTTGGGAAATCAAGATAACTTTCAACTTCACAGAACCCATTTGTGATTTTGAGCCTCCCCCAAAGAGCTATGGACAAAATTCAAAGAAGATGTTTGAAAATGTCAAAGAAAATGTCTCTTTGAACCCCTCTCTAAAATTTGTCTAAAACTTTTGATTGGATGCTCAAAACCTCAAATATGTTTTTGGAAATAAAAGTGAGCTTGATTTCCCACATTAACTTAGTTCCAATTTCTTTAAAAAAAATAATTCTACTATGCCTAATTGAGGTTTGAAATTCTACTTTGAACATAATTCCTACTTTTGACTTAATCCTTGAATGACATTGAGGCCCAAAAGTGGTTGATGGATGATTTCATTGTTCATTGTAGAATCAAAGAATGCACCAATTGGTCCAATAATTAGAACATTTTGGTGACAACCTTAGTCATGGGGGGCCACATCATTTAAGAGTTAACTATGAGCGGTTGAACTCCTATTAATCCTACTTTTCACATGGGTCATTTTACCTCCTACCACTTATACAATGAGCTTGTGTTCTCATTTCTATACACAAAAATTAAATGTTTTTTGAAGCTACTTGAAATAGTTGTTGAATATTTTTTATCTTTAAAAAACTATATGGTCAAATATTTTTAATTTCAATTTTGAAAACATTAAAACTTATTTTTATACTTTTATTAAATATTTGACACCACAATGCTAAAGCTACTATTCGGTTACAATATTCATCAATCTCCTACTTAGGGGTGCTTCACACTATGGCTATCTAGTTGAGAGGCCGTACGGTTGAGTAGCCAAGCTTTGTTGAGAGTCCAAAACAATGGACAATAAATATTGGAATTGTAGCTTGTGGCCAACTACAATGTGAAGCCTCCAATGGTCAAGCCCAAAGTCCCAATCTATACCTATTTAAGTATCTAATTGTCACATTCTCATTTTTACGAAAAAAAAGTCAATACCCTCACGACCATAGTTTGGGTCTCCATTTATAGCCAACTCAAACTTCCTTCAAGAGTCCATTGTCATGTAGGCAATTTTTTGCCATATAGGCACTTGGAAGGGCAATGGCTTTTGGAGAGCAAACACAAGAGGGAACCCATGTTTGACCACTTAAGCAACTACATGTATCTACAAGGGAGTTTTTAACAATGGAAAATTTTCCTATGTGCAAAAATAGAGTTCATACGATTTCCATAATTTTCAGATTTTTATTTCTGAAAACAAAATTACTATGAATTTTTAGCTGAAGATTTTGTTCATATACCCCATATTGGTCATATATATACCTTCCTATTTTCAACCAAGGATTGGTTGCAAAATCCAACAAGGGTTGGTTTCAATATTGAGAGTGTTGTAACCAATCATAATGCGCCACAACTGGGCCGAGAACTGTGCCAACATTAATCATGGTAATCGCCTCCCAATTGAAATTACTACACCTTATGTTGCAGTAATGGGGGAAGTGATTAGGAATGGGTTGCCTCCCCTAGTGTGAAGTGTCGAGATGCTGAATTATTGATTTCTTGAATTGTGATTGATAGAATCCCACAGCCTCTCAACCTTCTTCAACCATAGAGCGAAGTGCTTCTTCATGTCCCTTGTCCCTCCTGGTAGCTACTAACTTAGTGTGATGTGGAATATTTCACACATCATTTCATTGGGGATGGAATGATGTGAAACATTCCACATCATTCCATTGAGGGAAGGGCAACCTCTCTGAAGTGACTGCTGAATGTTAAGTTATGCCTGTGAATATCTTGAACAGAAATAATGGGGGACTGACGGATGGCTTTACTACACTGCCTCCACACTTAGGACGTGGACATTCATCAGATGCACTGTCTGTCATATTTTTCTCCGTACTTTTTTTGTTCTTCTTTTATTGAGGTTCCAGGCTTCCAGCTCCATCAGTTCTAATGCTTGTAAGAAAGAACTGGTGGTTTTCAGAATGCAGTGAACAGCCAGATTCCATAGCAGAACATAAAGTAAGCTTAGTCAGCTTTCAGTTTGAGATGCAAAATCATGGCTCCTGTCCTCAAAATTTCACATTGATTTAACCTGTATAGGACGGACTGGTGACGGTGGAAATCATCCCTTCTGGAACTCTGTGTGACATCATCTGCTTTAAAAACTTCAAAGATATTCATTGTCGGTCAAACTATTGTGCAAGATCTCTCCTTTTTGCACAAAATTCCAAAAATGAATAATTGCACTTGTGTCTTACATAGGAAGATTTTTTGTCATCCATCAGACAAAAAATGTCCTCGGTGTCGTTTGAGGGTTAATCTAAGTTACAAGTCTTTCACCATGTGGCTTGGATATTCTAGTATGTGTAGATTCTCTATCAAATTCAAACTCTCTTATGACATTCCCTTGTGACATTGTTTAACCCTGAAAGGACGGATTGGTGACTGTGGAAATCAAGGCTTTTGGAACCGTGTGACATCATCTACTTTTAAAAAACCAAAAATATCCATTGGAGGTCAAACTATTGTAGAAGATCTCCCGTTTCCACCCCTAATTCTAAGGATGAATAGTTGCACTTTTGTCCTACATAGGAGAATTCCTTGTCATCCATCAGATACAAAATGTCTGTGTCGATGTTTAAGGGTTAAACAAATACACATGTCATTTTTTCATTTTAGGAAAATTATTTAAGCACATTCTCAAAGGAATACACTAGCCTTTTTCTTTTTTTTAATTCAAAGTTTTATTATTCAAAAAAATTAAATACACCACAAGTCTTCAAAAAATAAATTTATATTGTCCATAAGAGTGTTTGCTCTTGTCTACATATTTGAATCTGTGTAAGATTCCACATGTAACATCAATTGTAGATGTTGCAACTAGGCACAAAACAAAAGATGGGAGCTTTGAGTTAGGGTTTTGAAGTTTGATGTATACAAGGATGCAACTCTTCTCAGTTAATCATCTCAATTACAACCATCAAGCCATGTATAATAGAGGAAAACCATTCACCATAAACCACTACAAAACCCTAAATGTAGAAGCTACGTCCATACACACAATGATCCGTCTTGAAGTGATTAAAAACTGCTCCAACAAAGCCACTCAATCACCTGTTGTTTGTTAGAGATTAAGTATCTGATTGTTCCAGCTCTCTGGTAGAACCCTACGCACTGGATTCTTATTCTTAGAACTTACTGAATTCTGTATATCACTTTTAATATCATCTCTTCCTGAAACGAGTTACAATGTCAAATTCCAAACTTTAACCTAAATTGCAAAAAGAAGACTTGGAAAGATGACAATTGTAAAAGTAGGATTAATGTACTTGGAGTTTGTATGAAGCATTGTGATTATGAACACAGAAAGCAAGCAGGGTTCGAATGAAATGCAACTGTGCACTTACATTTGTCATCAAAAGCAACGGTTGTCATGAGTTTTGTCAATTACACAAACATGAGCTAGCTATGCAGTCACTGCAATCACCCCCATTTTTTTGAAATTTACCAACCCCTTCACCATTTCTTTGTAAACAAGGCACCAGCAAATCAATGAGGGAAAGTAGTGTGCAGATGTGGGAAAACGAGGTTGTGAAACTTACAGAGCAAGAGTCATAAGTTCCCAGATGCTGACTCAGGTAAGCAACGATGGAGGAGAGTTCATAAAAATCATGGGAGCATGAACATCAGCTTTTGGAAAGTTTTTTGCGTTTTACTGGCTATTTTCCTTCAATTAAAACCAAATACCGAATATAACCTTTTTTTCAAGTACAAAGTTTGGTTATTTCCTCTCTTTTGTACTCAAAATATAAATTTTATAGATTATTTCTTTCATTGGTATCTTGCTGATGTTTTCAAATTGCAACCATTTTTTCCCCCAATTCCACCAGCTAACTTTGAACTAGCCACCGTTTTTCCCCAACATTGGTGAAAATGCACCACAAGATCATGTTTGGACGATGTAGCTTTGGAGGTGCAAAAGCTTGATAAGAATCTCCAAGGCAAATATACATAGAGTGGGATGAGAAGAATAGTTGCAGAGCTTGACAAAGGGGAAACCACCATAGCCAATCTGAAGGAGCAGGGGACAAGCGTGTGGATTGTGGAACTGTAGCCATGGGGAGCCCTAAACTCTAATTTGTATGACGGTTGAGATCCTCTCTTTGCGTGGCACAATAGCAAATCACAAGTGCCAAGCTCCTTGACAATTTTCTTGAATTTGTGTGGCAAAAAAAGGGAAACATTAATAAAAGTATTAAGTGATGAAGCAATTGAAGATCCTGTACAATGACAAGAATTTGTTTGAAAAGTTTATGGGTAGTATTTGACCAGAAGATTGCCTGTTGATTAGAATGGTGAGATGATGACCATCAGTACAAAACTTCAATTTTGTCAAAGTGTTAGTATTTCATTACTTTGGGAAGTTTCACATAGATGCTAAGAAAGCTATATTGAAGGTACAATTCTAGACATCCCAAAGAGGATTGGAGTACGATAAGATCAACTTAACCCCTTGAGTTCCTTGACTATGTTTTACCCAAAAAGGCTCCAAAACTGCCATTTCTAGTACAAGTACAAAATTTTTGAAAAAAAACTTTTTTTGACACATGTAATGTGGGGTTTTGTAGTATGTTGACTTGAGAACATGTGGTGAAAAATTCAGAAATTTCCACCACATGGATTGCAAGATATAAGCATTCAAATTCACTAAAATCATTTTTTTGGCCTTGCAAAAAACTAGGCAGTTGCATTTCACAAGCTCACTTTTCTATGAAAAATGTCCAAAATGATGGTGTTTATTTGGATTCTTTTTCCTAGACAAGTTATCTATATGCTTAAAAAATTTCACGTCATTTGGAATTGTAAAACATGTAGGAAAAAAATAGTAAGTAGAAAGAAATAGAGAATGATTCAACATACAAAATTGTTAGGAATTTTGTTATGGAATTGAAAAATGCCAATCCCAATGGTTGCAATGTTTCAATAAACAATATATATCCTATGATTTTATTTATTTCAAAAAATAGTGAAAATTGAGTAAGATAAAGGACTTCAAAATTTATTTTAGGGTAGATAATCTAAAACTCCTAACAAACAAACAAAAACTCATAACTTTTGACTTGTTGATCAAAATGGAATGATTCAAAGATTTCCATGTACATAAAGCTCTAGTTAATAGATTTCAAATTTTTGTTTATGAAAAAGGTGATTTTTTTTATATGCCCAGACTGCCCGCCCGGGGAAAAAAGTAACATATTAGGCCATAACTTTTGACTTGTATTTCCAAATTTCATAGAATTTTGTGCATATGAAAAATATTCCTTGTCCCCATCTTCTATTAAAATTTCAGCCCAAAATACACAAATCTCTAGTCACATGTACTTGCCCAAAATTTCTATGTTGCCAAAAAACACGTGTTGGTCCTTTAGGGGTTAATTTGTTGACCATAGATGGCGGTTAATTCATGGTTGTTCTTATGCTAGTTGGTATGGTGAGCCCTCCAAAATGTGCTAGTGACCCTAAATTGCCATCTTCACTCTCTGTACATCTCTAAAATCAATTATGTATTTATGTGGAAGAAACGCCTTTAGAATTGAACTTTGTTCCTTCATAACTTTTGCTTGTAGAATCCAAATGCCGTGTTCTTTGGTGTGTTGTAACCTCTTTTCACTTGCCAATACAAAAATATAAAAATTTGAACAATGTAATAATAGTAATTAGGCTCAATAGAAATTGGTGGTGGTTTGGGGGGTACCCACCTTATACTATGCCATCTTGGATGGCTATGTTCTACTTGACATCTTTGATTTTATATAAACAATTTGGGCTTTTGTTATAATGTTTATTAGTTTATTTGGTATAACTGTTAGAGTTTTTGCTTGTTCTATTGGAAATTCATATTCAAGGTGAATAATGCATGGTCTAAGTTAATTAGTAGTTTTGTGCAATTTCTAAATATAGTTTACTATTTATCATTCAATTTCTCTAATTTGTCACACTTTATATTTTAGAATTTTTTAGTACTATAATGAGTCCAAAATGATATTAGAGGAAATTTGTGTTTGCCTCAACAAAACCTATATGACGTGTTTGTTGAGGCAAACACAAAATCTGCGTTTGAATAATGTAAAAAAAAGCAAATTTTGCTTTTGCCTCAACAAACATATCATGTAGATTTTATTGAGGCAAACACAAATTTCTTCTAGTGTGATGACTTTCACTTCAAAATTTGGATAACATGAGTCTTCTATCAAGATTTCAAGAAATTTACGATGAAATTCTAATAAAATTTTAAAAAATTGTCTTCCATGTAATTTAGCCTAAAACATAAAGCTACACCTTGAGATCCAAGTTTTTAGAGATTTCTATAGATGTCTACCACAATTTGTGGTGCTAGAAATCAAACTAATATAATGATAGTGACATTTTGACTTTGATGAAATAATAGAAGAGAAAGTAATTCACATCCCCAAATGACAATATAGTGGTGGGCTACATACTTGCATATGAAAATTATGCATATTTTAGGAAAACTACTATTAGATTGAGAATACAACATCAAATTTAAGCATTAACCAAGTATGTCTATTCTTTCAAGTGGATATTGACTTAGCTCTACTAGCATAGATGACAAAATGCATCAAAGTATCCAAGAAGTTCTATAAGACAAAAAAACAATAATGAAAAATTGACTTGGGTCTGCTCTTTGAAGAAATATACTATGAAAAAAATAAGATGCTAAGATCATTGACTTGATTGTTACAACATTTAAAGCTGCAGTACTAATTGCTTTTAAATAGTGGAGAAATGAAGATCTTATGAAGATATAAAAAGCCATTCAAAACTTAAAAAATTAGAATGTTGTTCGATTTTTAATAGAGTTATCTTTCTAAACATGTCAACAACATGATGAACACGACATCAAGACATCCAATAGTAGACCCCTCACAACTTCTTCAACCTATTGACAACATGACAAACATAACATTAGAGATCCAATAGTAGATCCCTCGTGACATCTAACAGTAGAATCAACCTTAAGGTTGAGTTACAGGTAAATTACCCCCCTCCCATTTATGATTTTGACTTATTAAAGTCTCATTTAAGAAAGTGTTTCAATTTGATGAACACATATTACATTCTAAATTTAGGTTCATAATTAAAGTGAGATTTCAAATTGTCTCAATTATTGAAAGTGGCCTTATTTGACAAAAAAGGGGCTAAAAAACTTCACATGAGCTAAACCCGACAAGCAATATCAGATGTTAATCGTACATATCATGGAAAACCAATTTTATATTAGACAAGACAACCTTGATTGTTAAATTCATTGTCATTACTAGAATACAAAACTTTGAACAAAGCGTCAATAGATAAATATTACAATTGTCGTATCAGTACTATCAATGATATGTACAAATTCAATACTATGGTCCCAAAATAACTAGTCATATACTTGCATGTGGATCAAACAATGAGCATTAGAATTAGCGGGAAGGAATCGAAGGATATTTTATAGTAGAAGTTCATATTATTGAATCTATGCAATCAAGCTTTCCTTGGGCAAATGCTAAAACAAATAATCATTTATATCCTCAAGGACACAAGAGTGGTCATTTTAACCCCTAAAAGACCAAGTGTCTATTCAATATACACAAGAAATCTCAAGTAGGTATATATGAAGTTAGTTTTGGTTAGATGTTTATGGAATTTGAAGACAATGTGAAAATATGTACCTCCTTGTTGAAAACTAATTTTTTTGATTGGGTGCATGTATCAAAAGTTATGTTGCCTTGAACTTTTAGGGTAGCTCGTCCAATTTGGGAATCTTTTGGGAATTTTTTTCAAAAAAATTCATCACCTTTTGAAATTTGGCAAGTATGTAACTAATAGAATATGGCATACAATTGTCCAAAAAATAACAAATTTTAGTCCTCAATTCACATTCTAAGAGGAGGCAAACTTTGTAATCTATATTGTTGTGTGTGTGTGTGTCAAGATAAAACATTTTCTTCTAACTTCAAGTCCTATATCTTGCAATCTATGAAGTCAAAATTCTTGAATTTTTTTTCCATACGTTCCAAATTTTTGTCTCTAACTTTTCACCATTTGAATTTCAATAAAAGAATTTCTTCATTGCATAAGAAATCATCATTTCTTGATGATTTCATATCCTTATATTGCAGGGGTGATTTAGAGTAAGTTAGACTCCATATTTGCTTCTAAATTTTTTCATGAGTGAAGCTAACACCATATTCTTATGAATGATCAAAATTTTCATTTTTATAAAGAGAAAAAACTTTACTCCAAAAGAGCCCAAAGTCTATTGACCTCATCTTGCAGGAATGAAAAAAATTCTTTTTTTTCACTTCAAATGTAATAATCTTTCAATCCACAAAATCAAATGGGATGAAATTTTTTCCACACTTTGGTGAAATAATTTACTTCATTTTTGTATGATTGAAGTTTAAAAAAAAAGTTCCAATTTTCTTTTTTGAGTAACATACCCCAAAACTGCATTTTTTTGACAAAGTCTCCTTGATCCACCCCCAGTCCTTTAGGAGTTAAGAGTGTCATTTTGAATAACATGAATTTGTCTAGATCTAAAGCTTTTTGCAAATTGGGTGGATGTTGGAAATCTTACAATGCATCAAATTGGTACAAAAACAATTTCATTTTAAGTTGAAGAAGATGTCCAAATAGCACAATATACTCTAATAATATGCTAAAAATACAATAGTGATATTCCACAATACACACTAATACTTGACAATATACTATTATTTATTTACAACAAATGCAAATACAATTTTTTATATTTTGTTGTTTAAAGATTACAAAGAGGACATTTATTTATTAGAATTGACCTCCTAATCTCCTAACCAATGCATGAATTAATGCTAGATCTGATCCTATCCCCTAACATTAGATGGATTGTGTTTTCAAACTTTCAAATTCAACAAAAATTGTGGAGAAATTTGTATGTTTGATTGCAATGTATTGTTGAAAATGTCAGAATGTCTAATTTTGTGCCTATGCTTGCTTTATTGGAATAAAATTTATTGTGTTATCTAAATGTTTGCTAATATGACAAGGCTCTAAGTAGTGTACAAACTATCCAATTGTATGCCTTGAAATACAAAAATCTATTTCAAAGTGCACTAATAAAAGTGCCCCAAATGTAACATACCACACTATCAAAAAATGCTCTTCACTTTCTATGGTTGTAATCTATGTATATACTTCTAAGTTTCTATAAGAAGAAATATTTTATAAATCCACATGTAGTTAGGAGGTGTTATTTGTTCATGTACAGTACACTAGCATTCACACTTGCTCTCTATGTTGTTTTACTCTTGTTCAAGGGGTTGTTGGGGTAGAAGACATTGTTGAGGAATGTTGTTGCATATTGCTATTATTTGTAGTTGATTTTCTAGGTTTTAGGGTGTTTGTATGGGCTCACAATTTATGATTACTATTGGTATTGAGCATTGGATGAATAATTTTAGATAATGTTTCGATCCCAAAAAGTTTAAACAAAATTATTACATATTAACTTGACTGTGAGTTGTTGAGCTCCTTCAATTCCTAATTGATTAATCTAAATAGAAGCTTTGATGTGAACCATATCCCTAAACAACTAAAGGTTCAAATTTTGAACAATAAATGAATGCAAACATGTCTTGATCATTCAAAATCTTCAATTATTCATTCATCTAAATGTTTTTAGTTTTTTGGATTAATTCTCTTACATTTGTACAATGTAGATTTTGAAAAAAAAATTGAAAATTTTCTATAGTATTATTTGTAGTGTTTTTGTGTTAGTTAGGGATATAATATTTCCAGTACTAATTTTTGTTGTTCAAGAAATGACCCTTCAAAAATGACTCTAATAAGTCAAAATAAAAGTCTTAAGGAATCACCACAATTAGGATTCAACATTTTGAAATTGAAAGAAAAAATATTGTGAAAATCACACATCTTCAATCTATAGTCAATTTTAGAAAGAAATTTGAATTTTTGGTTTTAAATCTTATTGAAAATTATTGGTTAGAGTAGCAATTGATTTTACAATACAGGCATGATCTATAGATCATATTTAACAACTTTTTTTTTTCAAATTCATCATTGAATTCTTATTCTAAGTTTCATTTGTTTTTTCATCTCCATGATTTGTAGAAATATGAACTATCCCCTAGTCTTCAAGGGTGTAATGAAGAAGCAAAACAAAGATCTTGTTACTTATGACATTTTAAACTATGACATGATTAATGCAACATCTATAAATATGTGGTATAATTAATGATATTATATTTAAGATAGAACATTGCAATTCATTATAAATATACTTTTTGAAGCAATTCAAGTCAAATAGGTGTAATTTTCAATAAATTATAAAATGGAAAAAATTCATTCAAGAATTTTTTTCTACTATTAGAATGAATACTTACACAAAAACACTTTTGTGTAATCATATAAACACCACTAATGATTTAATTGTTTTATTTAAAAAAAATAAATTTATATACTTGAAAATCTATAAAATTTGAAGACTTTATACCAAAATGTTCCACCATTTGTATATATTTTTTAAAGATCCACGCAAAAATAACATCTATGTGATTGTTAATAATAATTCCTCAAGAATTCATAAGGGACCAAATGCCATCAAATAGGGTTACTTGAATATTGATTTTGGAGTCTAGTGAAGAAATTTCATATGAAAAGTCTTACCATGTTCTTAGTTTTAGAAGTTTCGACTTAATTTGTACAAGTACTTGCTATGTGTACATGTGCATCAAAAAATATACCAAATTGTATAGGATATCAAATGATGCAAGGATAAGTATATATAACTCAAGCTCCAAATTCAAATTGAACAACAACCAATTGTTGCATTGAGTGGATGTATTGTAATATGAAGAAGAATTTCAATTGGTTGGTCTTACAAGTTAAAAGTAAGATTTCAGAAGAGCATACACATTGGCAAACTTGTCCTTGTTCCTACTTACATAACGCTCTAAAGTGACAACCTCTTGTTTGGTAACACTAATGCCGTATTTGCCCAAAAGTTCTTTGATTGGCATTGGTTTATATGTAGATGAACTCAACCTGAAACACCAATCAAATTTGTAGCATTTGCCAATTCTATCCTGGAACTTCCATGCAATTTTATACATAGTACATGAGCTAAAAAGTATCACTATAAGCAACCCACATTCAAGGTGACTTGCCTTAATTTTTTGAAACAGATTTTACGTGATGTCTAATGCAACAAACTCATGTTTTTATTTCAACATTGATGTTATGTTGGCATTCTTTTTGCTAGAAAAATATGGGTTTGTTGCATAGAACATCACCTAAAATCCATTTCAAAAATTAAGGTATGTCACCTAAAACGTGGGTTTCTTATAGTATACATTTCAAAGCATCAACATTACTTGAAGAAAGTACATCTTAGTGATTTACATTGATGAAGAAGTGAGAGATGAACACTTACGGTGACTTGGGAGGTGATTGAGGCCATGAAGGCGGACTTTGGGATGGTGGATCCGGAGGTGAACAAGGTCGCTTGGGTGACAATGGAGGAGTAGCCATCTCAGCACATTTGTTGCCACAAGGCGAAGCTGGTGGCATTGGGCTACATGGGTTCTTGGGTGGAGGAGATGGTGGAGGATCAGGCCCCCTAATGCTCTTGTTGAACTCTGCGGACTTGTCTGCTGGTAATTTTTTTATTGCTGCTCTAATCTGTAATAACAACAATGTGACTAGTGTCAATTGACCAAATGTTGTAAAATTATGATATACTACATATGGAATTCTTTCATGTTTAGTGACCTTGTAAAAGGACCCTCCGACCTTCCTACTTAAGAATGTTATGGAATGTTCTACATGCATTTTAGTAAATGGCTTTGGAATCGGAAGTAGGGGATTGAATCACTCACAAGATAAGGGACAAGATTACATCATGAAGCCTAATATGTACATGTAGAAAATTCCTCCATAATTAACAACTATCCACCTAACTCATGCTCTCAAAAGCTTACAACCTACCAATTCAAGTGATTGTAAGATATTCAAAAATAGAGCATTTTTTTCAAACCAACAAGTTTGAATATAATTTGAAATAAAATCATATCACAATGTTAGCAAACAAAAGCAAAGGTGAATGTGATTGCTTTGAGAATTTTGGGAATTTGTATGAGTATACTACAAATTTTCAAAGTTGAGGTCATAAGAACATGTTTTTTTGCCACTAGAGTACCATGAATTGAACATCCTTGAAGTACAAAATGCTTCAACTTTCATTATTTGCTTCAAATAATTCTTCAACTTTCATTGTTTCTTTTTAAAAACTAGTGTTGAGTTTGAGCAAATGCTTTGTCATGTTTGAATCAATGAGAGGTTGGGAAAAACTCTATTCCATCATATTTAGATCAATGAGAAATTTTGAACAATTCTATTCTCTCTATTTTTGTAAATGGTTGGTATTGCAAAAAGGTGAAGATACCTTGATGTCAATCTTGAAAAATTGGGAGAATTCCTTGACTTTTGCACTTTTACAAGTAGACAACTTAGAACATAAATCTATATAGTTCTAGTTATTTCAGACCTTTGTGTAGTTAAATGTCACAATTTCTGGCATCCTCATTCATGCCAATGCCAAAAAATTGACTAATTTTGAAGTTGTTGTCCCAACAAGGGTACATTTAGTACTACAAAAGGCATTCATTGATTGATTTTCATGGAATCTACATAAACAAAGAATGCCTCTATTCATCTTCAAATTTGATAATTTTGGCATTCCTTGATTGACTTCCAGGATCAAATTTTGAGTGAAGGAACTCACCTTATTAGCCACCCATTCGTAGTTCGCCAGGGGAAACATCTTAGGATTGTCTTCCATGTGCTTCAACGTCCACTCGTCTGCCTCTATGAGCTCAAAAATGCGATCAAACAAGTACATCTTTTGATCCATGAAGCAGTCACTGGCATCATAAGCTCGTTGCGTTCCAGGAATTCGTGGTGCTGCAATTCGTTGGATGTACTTCCCGGAAACGCACCCTGAGTTTCGAGCCGGTGGCTCAAAGACTTGAATCGTGTCATCCGCCAAGTAGTACTATCATCCATGCAACACCAACATTCTCGTAAATCTCAAACAACTCATATTAAGGTAACTCAGCCTATGACAGGCCAAATGAGAGCCAACCCATCACAGGCAAAATTATTCTAGCGGTGTACATTTCAGAACTAGAATTCGGCAGATTGGGGTTTAGGATTCTAGTTTTCAGTTGAACATCGCGAAACTGCTCCAATTCCTCGAACCTCAATCTTCACAATGCCCCCCAATTCCATAAAATTCCGTATGAAATTCCGCGGTTCAGGGGTTTTGGGGGTTTAAGGTTACGTTACGTTACGTTTAGAGTTTTAAGGTCAGGATTTTAGGGTTTGGGGGTACTTGGAGGACCATCATGCGCGTTTTGTCCACCGGATGCAGCTTGTGCACATCGTCCTCGACCATTCGGCAGCTGAACGTCAAGATCTTCCCGTCCTTGTAGATGAATTTGATGAAGTCCTTCTGCGGCGCCTTCGGGATGAGCATGATGCAGTTCATGAGGCTGTCGGCCTCGGAGCCGATGCCGTTGTGTTCCGGAATCTCCATGCGGGCGAACTCAGGTCCGTCTTCTTGCACGTCGATGGCCGCCAGCATGTCTTCGCTGTAGCCGTACTTGGTGCGGTAGTAGTTGCGCGTGAACTCGTCCACGTCGTGCAGGAGCAAGTCGCGATCGAACACGCGGATGTAGCTCCCGATGTGCAAGTCCGTGTCGCGGTAGTAGATGTCCTTGGGACCGAAGTCCTTCTCGCCGCAGATCTTCTTCTGACCTGAGCACATTCTAAACACACGGAGAATTAAATACATGGATAGAAAGGTAAGTAACCCCACATTGCTCAAGCCCTTGGGACTCTTGTTTTTTGATTGAATAATTTGGGAAGGGCATCAATTAGTGAGTCCATAACGAATTATATTCATGGCCAGAAATGTCACAAATGTTTTCTCTGTGTGGGACTCTTTTTTTGAGTAGATTTGGGAGGTCATAACCTCAATTCATGAATCCATAAGGAATGCCAAGTTGATCCCTACAGACACAAGGAGTTATATACATAGCCAGAAATGTAACACCCATTGCTCTAGCTGGTCGGGACTCTTTTATTGAATAATTGTGGAAAGACTATAGGCTCAATTGGTGAGCCCATAACGAATTATATACATGGCCAGAAATGTAATGCACATTTGCTCTGTCTAGGACTCTTGTTTTGAGCAAATTGCGAAGGTCATAACCTCAATTTATGGACCCATAATGAGTGTTAAGTCAGTCCCTACAGACATAACGAGTTATGTACATGAACAGAAGAGTAATACACATTTACTCTTTTTGGGACTCTCTTTTCGAACAAATTGGGAAAGCCATAACCTCAATTCATGAGCCCTTAATGAATACCAAGTCGATTCCTACAAAGACGACGTGAGCTATATACATGGCCGAAAATGTAACATTCATTCCTCTGTTTGGGCTTTTTTCTGAAAGAATAGGGAAGGTCATATCCTCAAAATTAATGGGCCCATAATAAATGCCAAGTCGATCCTGAGCAGACATTCAATTTTTAATTTTCATTGGCTCGAAGAGTTTGGTTGAGACTGTCAAATTCTGCTGAAATTTGCATAATTGTTTTTCGACTTTAGTCGCTACAATTCGGTTCAGGGTGATTCAAAGCTGCAGCTATCTAGAAATGTAACACACATTCCTCGATTTGGGACTCTTTTTTTAATAAATTAGGAAGGCCATAACTTCATGGGGCTAAGTCGATCCATCGCAGAAATTCATTTTCCATTTTCCGTTCGTTTCAAGAATTTAGTTGAGGGCTGCCAATTCTGGTGAATTATGCATAATAGATTTTTTTTATTTTAATCGCTACAATTTGGTTTCTAGTGATTCATAACATATCTGGAATTTTAAAATTCGGCTACATAATCTGTCTTCCTTCAATTCCAACAGGCTGGTAGGTAAGTACCGAAATTTGTCGAAATTTGGCAATATTTAGTTTAGAGAGCAGGATGGATGGTTCAGTGCTCAAGGCATACGACTGAGTCATTATTTCATTAAAAGAGGATTATTACCCATAGTCTTCTTCATTCTAAACCCTTGAATCAACCCCAAAGTACAAATTTAGTCACTCAAGATTGCTTAGAACAACTTGGCATTATGTCCGATAATGCTTTCGAGTGAATTCTTTTCCACACTCTTGTGCATCTTTTCCACATCTTTTTCGACAACGTTCCAGATTTGATCTATCTACCAGAGAGGGAGTAACTTCGAACGACAGTAGGAACAACATTGCAATGTCATTACAATGTGGTTGTAACACATTGAAACGACATTCACAATGAGTGTCGTAGTTTCAACATGTTCAAACGACTTAAGTATGTTGCTCCAACGTGTTCTAGGAACTTCTAAACACCAACTTGCACTTGTGTTACCTTATTCTGCAGTTATACATTTCTGGAAATAACTTACTCAAGAGGTCGTGGGGAGTTTCTTTCTCCAGTTTTTTGCGCCTGATCAGCATGGGGAAATGCATTCGTCCACTGTTGCGTTCGTTGAGCTCCAGAATCTCTATTGTATCATCACCCAAAAAGTAGTGCAAAACCTGTTTACACATCAAGCAAGCGCACAATCATCAATTCCATTAAATTAGCGTTATTCTGGACTCCAAAAACTGTGACATCCATCTGCACGAAGCGTTAATAACTTCAAAACCAGTGGATTACATACACGTTTTAGACATCGCTTCCTGAAAAGTGCCAATGTCGTTGAATTCCACCTGTTTAAAGATCTTGAAGTTCCTATTTGTGAATTTAGGGTGATCTACCTTGCCCGTGGTGGAGAAATCAAATTTGAATTGACAGACGGATGATAGTTGTTATTAAAGATATCCCTTAACAGGTGCAAACACAGTATGAGGAGGAAATGAGATTCAAAACTTTGCAACAAAATTTTGCCCAACCTGTGTTCCTTACTATTGGTGGAAAATTCTGCATAGAACTCATTGAATACTTGACGGAAATCTCCATTTAACTTTGTTTTCTTACGAGAAATTGAAAGGAGAGGGTGGTGAATTTGTTGGCCGTTGCTAGAACGTACATAAGGACGACGCTCCCCGTAAGGAACAGCTCGATCATCCCAGATGCAGAAGAAGCGCAACACTTTGCCGTCCAGGTCCAAAAATTGACGCAGAGCATATTCTTTGTGGTGGGGCTTGATGACGGACCGATAATGGGCCCGGTAGTCCTCCAACGGCTCATTTGGCCACGGCTCCTCATCTCCCACTGGCAACCTTTGCTTCATCAAGTATCTCTGCCCTTGCACCAATTCACTGTGTTACCATGGTCTAATAGAGGAAAATAATAATGAGTAGAGAGTTCCTTGAAAGAATCATGAAGTTTGCATCTAATCCTCTTTTATTCATATTTTTTAGACTTTTGTGGAATTAGTTTTGAGTTTTTATAGGGCATAATGCTCTCATAGTGTCCTCACTTCAAGATATTCATTGGCCATGACTTGAGAGTTCAGACTCCAATATACACTTTTGTATTAGCTTATGCTTTTAGAGTAAAGCAATTTTAGCACATCACTCTTGACGTCAATTCAAACTAGTCTAAATGAATAATAAATAAAAAGGTTTTCTTTTCAAGAACTTCCAAGCAATAGCAAGTGAAAGAGACATTGCCATGTCATTGCCATGTCATGCTTCATGTGCAATACACAAAGCATGAAGCATAGTCCATGTAGAAAAGGCTCTTCCACCTTTCTAGAGTGCTAATCACTTCTTCTAACGAGACCACTCACATGCTTCCACTTCATTACCTTCCTTTAAATGAGACAAGCCTCTCAAGTCCCAACCAAACACACGTGCATAAACAAAGAGCTTTGTCAACAATTCAACAAAATCTGAAGTTTCGTCATTGCATTCCCAACTCATTCTAAGTAGGTCCCATTCTATTGTTGAGTCATTACTGTGGTTATTGTTGATTGAGTCATTACTCTAGTATATGCGTGTGTGGCAAGAAAGAAAAGAAGAACATACAAAAGTCAATACTCTACAATGGTGTTGTAGATGGAAAGATTCTATCTATATGACTATTGTAGAAGCGAAGTATCATTGTCAAACGGACTGGGAGGTCTCTACTCTCTAGCATGGAAGGTTCGAAGGGAAGAGACGGTTGTAGTGGGCTCACCTTGGTGAAGACGTCACAGCCCACAATGTGGAAGGTGTGACTGTAGATGGTGATGTCCTTGCCCAGCTGGAAATCCGCAGGCTCCAGGAACCCGCCGCGTCCATTCGGGACTTTCTGCTTCTTCAGAAACACTCCCTGCAACACACAACAAGGGGCCCAACAATGGGGCGTCTTCCACTTATTAGAGCATTTTCTTTTCCGTAGACAAGAAGAAGCTACAATATGGGGTGACAACGCTTAGTTCTGGAAGGACGCCGAGGACAACTTTGACTACCTTGATGATACGTCTCGTCCGTTAAATTTAGGGTTAAATTTCACCTCTATTGAAGGCACTGGAAGGATGAGTAGAGCAACAAGGAGAGATTGGACCTGAAAGTATATTCCACTGTTCCTCTGCGCAGGTTCCTGCAATGATCAACCATTTTGGTTCAGCCCTAGAAATCAATTGACAACAATTTTGTGGGTAAAGATCTCACCTTATAACATTCTTGAAAGGTGGTGCTAATTCATGGAAGAATTAGGGCATCCAAGATGTCCTAAATCTCTGACATTTTTTTCTTGGCATAGATCCTCTCACAACTTTAGTTCAAGAATGAATTGTTCTTATTCCGTTAACTACCAGAGACAAGTGAAGTTACTGCCAAAACTTCTCAAGAATATTCTGCTCGTAACATCTACCGAAGTTGAAGAAATGTGAGATTTTCTACCAAATGAGTTGACTCGTGACTATTTTAGTGGATTCAGGTTATGCAGAAGTTCAATACCCCAATATGGATCATGCCATCTGCAAGGTAGAAGTAGATGGTGCACTTGCGGTAGCGAGCATTCTCTTCCACTCGCTCGTCCACCTGCTCCTTGAAAAATGCATAAAACCGCAACACCTGAAAGTATCCCAAATTCACCGCACAGAATGTTGTTTTGGAGGGTAAGATATCAGGGCAAGTTACTTCATAGAAACAAGCGCTTGCAACGAATGTGATAGCTAGCCTCAATCACAGGTTCTTGTTCGCATAATACAATGCGTCTCAGAAGTTAATCCCCTCAATGACCTTCAAAACATCTGTAGAAAAAATTCTGGCATGCAATCTAATTCATGGAGGAAAACCCACTAATACGCAAGTTTGGAGATTCATATAGGCAATCCCACTTGAAACTCAAACATTCTTTTTGTATGATTCTTTCCTTTGTGATCACCACATAATGATTTTCTGCTAAAAAAACCTTGAATTCACTCCCTGATTCCTACCTGGCGGTCAAATTTGAGCCATGCAGGCGTGGGTCCGGTGCTTTGCTTGACACAAGCATAACAAGCTCCGGAGTTGTCATAATTCTCTTGCGTGTCATTCACGGGCAACACTTTGGACTGCCCTAGAGGGCGTATGACAGGGAAGCCTTCTTCTGAGAATGTCAGTGTCTGGCTCTTCCTCCGCGGTTGCTCCTGCTCCAGCGCCAACAACCAACAAAACCTAAGTTTTAATGCCAGAAAATGAGCATGCTAAACATACACTCACAAGTACACACACAAATCCTCTTCATTATGACCTTCTCTTCAAAGAACAAGACATTCTGCACACTAATCACATTATCACTGCCTGTCGCACCCTTGCCACTGACACAGTCGACCTATATCATATTGGTTAATTTGGGGCTCCGAGTGGTAAGATTTAATAGGGAGAGTCACGGTTCCTTGGCCCGTTCGAACTCGGATAAAGGTTGAACGTGGAGTGCTGTGGTTGTTTTGCGTGGCTGTCTTCATGAAACTCATTGAAAGAATTTGTACTTGCTCAAAAAGGATGAGCAACCCTTCCCCAAATTCGCTGAATGACTCGCCGAAGAACTTTCTGCTTCAGTGACTCCCCCTATTTTTTAAGAGGTTTGAGTGTACCAATGATTTGAGAGAAAAAAGCTTGAGAAAATGAAGACAAAGAAGTTTAGAAGCTCAGATGCTGTAACGAGAGCTACAACGGAGTTTGAACGAGGAGGGAGTACTTACAGGAGGGTGACAAAAGGTGTAAGCAGGAAGCTCCATTGTTGTTGATGTGTGTCTTGAGAATTGGTGTGGAGGAAATGGCCTGCCGCGAAGGCAAGGCGTTTGGAAGGGGAGCTGGGGAAGGGGAGGATACAAAAGGGGAGCATTGAGCAGCGGCCGGTAAGTTAGTTGAAGCCTGGGCCTTCAGCTGACTTTGCCCTTTCACAAAGGAGTCTCACCTTGCCTTGTGCCCCTGTTCACACTGGAAACAACAATCTGCACAGGACAGGACGGTCAATTGAATGCTTTGAGCCCAAAGGCTTGCACCTAGTTGGGCACTTGGGCTTTTTTTTTTTTTTTTTCATTTTTCACGAAGTGCCAAAGTGTCGATATTAAATGTTATAGTAGTGCTCCAAATTACAACATTCATCCACATATTGGATGTATACTATGGTTTTCATCCACAATTTGGCGATTTCATCCAAGTTTTTTGACATTTTTTTGGCATTTTTTAGCTAGATTATTTTTCTGGTGCAATTTGGCACCAAAAAGTCCCAAAAAAAAGCCCTGGTTGGGCTTATGGAATATTAAAACAACACCAAAAAGATTAAAAAAAGAATATCATTGAGCTACAAGGTTTTGTCAAAGTGATATTTGGAAGACTATGGGGTCTTTGCCCATGGGATCATAAAAGATGGAATCATGATACAATTTGCATTTAATATAAAAGATGTATCAATTGTTGATAGTAAAATACACAACTTGGTTGTAGGGCAAATCTTTTTAGCTTTGGAAAGATGGAACTTGTCACCAATGTAATCAACCAAAAAATATTGGATGAACATGTGGATTTATTTCTAATGACATGAGTCTTGAAACACTTTGAGTCTTTTGTGGTGTTTTAGGATAATCAATGCTACACAATATGATTAAATTTCTTAAGTCTAGAGTAGATGAATTCTATTGATAACCATCATAACTAAGTAGAGATTTCTTAATTTTTCACAAATGAAATCATAGAACTTCTACTAGTAAAAAACTTCAAATTTATTTTTGAAGATTAGGACTTATTGATGTTAGATTGAAATATGAAGCACACTTGTTATTTTATTTTTATTTTTGGAATTTTTTTAATCATATTAATTTGCAAATGAATTTCGTGTATCACTTAATGTTTCAAAATAGAGGGAGAGCTTAAAAGCATAATAGCATATATTTGCAATAAATAACTCAAATTATGAGGACTTTTTTAAGGATTTCAAATTGAATGCAAAAGCTAGAAACAATATACATCATTTCAATAGGTAAGTTTACATTGAAGAAATCCTATCTATGTTCATATTTTACAATTACATGTAGCCCCTCTTTTGTAGTTGATTAGAGCCCTCTTTTCTCAAGGCCCACCACAAAACCTAGTAGGCATAGGAGCATGTAGAAAGTATACAAGTAGAAAGAATTACCTCACTCAAATACAAAAGGGATAAATGCCCAAAGTACATGCTTAACCATATTTGGGTGTTGATTAAACTTCAAAGTTATATAAAATCTTATTAAAGTATAATTTTTGGTAATTTTTTTTAGTTTTATATCCATTTTTTATACTCAAAATTTGGAATTTTTGGTTAATTCTGAACAAACTCCAAGAGTCTCAAAAAGACCTTGGACATTTAGGAGTTAATAGAATTAGGGCTCATGTAATATCCATAAATAGTTCAAATAAATTAGATTTGATATGATGGAGTGGCATGCTGCATGAAGGCATCAACAAATTTGATGTATTAAGTGAATTCTATCCATCCTCAATGACTTGGATTTGGCCATCAACAAGGTGACCTCTATTAAGGTATCTTCACACTTGGTGTTAAAAAGTGTTGTTACTGAGGGTCTTAGGAACGAATTTAGACTTACTTTTGGATTGGATTCACATTGCAAACATCACTTGTAACACCAAGTGAGAACATACCTTTATCCTCTATCACGTATAGTTTGGAGAATGTCATCAATTGGGCACATAATGTCCATCTTGTCCTTGTAGAATTAATCTTGGAAGGACAGGTTGGTCACCATGGAAGTCATCCTTTTTGGTACCATGTGAATCAACTACTTAAAAAAAACAAGAGCATTCATTTGGAGGTCAAACTATTGTGTAAGACCTCTCCATTATTTTGCACAAAATTCGAAGGATGAACATATGTACTTTTGTCTTACGTAGACATAGAAGGATTCTTGATCATTCATTGTACCGCTTTGGTCCACAATGTCTTTACAAGACTAAGCTTTGGGGTCCTTCTAGTTTTTTGGCGAATCCATCAATATAGTGACACTATAGGTAGGGAGTACATCATGCCTCCAAAGCCCCCCAATTCATTTATGGGTGTTGTAAAGTGGGTACTCCCCAAACTGCCATTTTTTGCTATTGTGCTAGTTCCTATTATTAGACTGATCATATTTTCTTGTTGGCAAGTGAAAGGAGGTTCCAAACACAACAAAGACCGCAACATCTGGAGGGACAATATGCAAAAATTATGAAGGGTCAATTTTTTTTTTCTTTAGATGTTCAAAAATCATTTCTTCCACATAGTGGTACATATTGATTTTGGAGATGTACACAGAGTGACAATGGCAGTTTTAGACAAAATGCTGTTTGGGGGTACCCACCTTAAACCTGAAACATTTTTAGGTACAAAATAACACATTCATTTGTCTGAGCAATCTGGAAGTCTCAGGCAAGGGTGAAGTTTGTTTCTAGAAGCAAATACGGCCTGAAACCATACGGCAACCTTATGATTTCTTGGGTCACACATTTTGTGTTTACTGTCATGATAAGTTAAGTACAAAGATTTCCGTACTTAGCATGAAGAAGACAGGGTCAGTGGCTTTTGTACACATTCTGATGTTGCTTAAACTTGAGTTCAGGTATGGTAACTGCAGTGAGTGCTGTCCTTGCTCAGAACCACCTCAGGTGGACTCAGAATGACCTCAGCAAAATATATGGCCCATGACCAGCGATCCCCAAACTGGCTATATTTCACTCAGTTGCTACTTAATTTCTTCATGCTCTCAGTGTTAAATTCAAAAAAATCTTCCGAAAATGAACATTTGGCTAATTTTCCTGAACCTGTTATGGGATCACTACCCATGACATTGTTACCAACAAATTTTGGGGTGGCCTTCAAGTAGAGGGAAATTCAAAAACAATCAAAGTTCAAGTCTCTCAATGTGCAAAAGCTAAAAGAAGCTCTATTATTGCTAATCCATTAACCCTTAAAGGATGTTGCACAGTGACATACTATTTGAATATGAAGTCACTGATTTTGTAAGTGTGGACAGTAACTATAGAATGGTTTTGTATTTAGAGTCAAAATTTTTTGTGGACACTTGTGGGATCCTCCTCTTCATTGTTGCTTTTTTTTTTTTTTTCAATATTTTAGAAGCCATGCAAGTGTTGCCTAAAAATGTGCACATGCCCAATTGGGTTGGTGGAGGCCATTTCCATTTGTATACAATGTTTAGCTAGGCTGTGGATTTTGCAATATGGCTTCGATTTTTCTTTTTAAATTCAGCTCAACAAGGTTGTTGTCTCACATGTCATTTGCCAAATTGCACACAAGATTTCCTAAGCATTGTTCTTAGAGAATTATTTGTATAGGGACATGTTCTCTTAGAAGAGAGTCTCAACTTTCTAAGACATTTTCAAGAGACTCTTCCCTTTCTATGATAGAAGGCATACAACACATGCTACATTGTCAAGGTCAAAGAATGAATTGAAAAGCCAATACAAGTTTTCCGATGAATTTGTAACTGTCTAAACAAGTTCAAGAGTCCTACAATCACGTATGATGGCGACCCCAATTCATGCCCACCAATCACAAAGTCCAAGCTCATCAAAATCTCCCTCATGAAATCAAAGAACTGGCTCCTTGATCTCTCTTGCCCCCAAAAAATTCTTGCAACATTGCAGTACCTGATTATTTTCAATTTGCAACAAACTAGTGCCTCTGAAAAAGAAACAAGCATAACATCACCAAACACACTCAAATATGGATATATTCAACCTTCCTCAAAAAGTCTATGCATAATCATGAACGACCCCAAATTAGCCTTCCTTTCGAAATTCCCCTCAACGGCCCCAATTTCTTGGCATTGGCTAAGACAACAAGAACGATTCCTTGCAAAGGTTCTCAAACTTAGCACAACTCTCCGAAAACAAACCTTGGCCCTATGCTCAAAGTCAAAGTTGTACAATACAATTGCTTTGTCTAAACCCTGAGTTTGTAACTTTGTGATCTCTCCCTCACCTTCTATGAAACTGTTGTGTTGAGAAGGGAATTCTACTAGAAGCATCCCTCCATTTCCTTGCAACCAGTGATCTAGACTATATTTCCCTTGCATGTTTTCCTTTCCTCCAAAATTTTGCAACCCATTGTTCAAAATGCAGTCATAGTCTACAGCCATTGTTAGCTATGTGTGGAGACGCAAACATAAACGATAAATAATTTTTGAAAATCCTGTTCTCAGAACTTGAAGGAGGCAATATTTTCCAATGCAAATTTGCAAAGTAGGAGCTCTCAATCTCTCTCTCTCCTCACTTCAGGCAACTGCTTTATTCTTCTTTAAACCCTTGCCACAGGTAACTACCATCACCATTGACTTAGTTGATTACTATACACGCCATTGTACATATCAAACAACATATTGTCAGAAGCTCTACATTGTCCGGCATATCTATGTAACTTGTTTGAATACATAGAATACGACAATGTTGTAGCTTTAAAATTTAGAGTTAACTCGGAAAAAAATGAAAAATTGCACAATTTAGATCATAGCATTGTTGAACTCCTTCATTTTAGGCGTGCTGACATCAAAGTACTGGAAGGCCTTCAGAACTTTGAAAAACAAAGAACTGTTGGCCAGTTTGGCCCTTCACATCTTTCAAGGGTCAACCCCTCAAAGCCCAAGCAGTTTCTGTATTTTTTCACAAGTTTGAACATATTAAATTTTATTTCTAAAACACAAGTTTGAACTTTGATTGACAGTATGCATTGTACATCAAGCTTATTACATGATGTCAATTATACTTTTGAACTTCCTTGTTCAATATGAACATCATAATATGAAATTCACTTAGATATACTTCTTAGAATGTAGGGAAAGGAAGTTATAATTTTAACTTGTTGAACAAGTGAGGCCCAAAACAAGCTCCTTGGGCCTTGAGGGGTTAATCTATTGATAGAAGAGAAGCAATGTTTGGTAGAGTTGTCAATTATCTTGGGCAAAAAGTGAGTTTTGACCATGTTGATGAGACACTTTTGGTAGGTCTAAGTATCACGTAACATTCAATAGTTTGTGGGTTTGGTGCCCTTTCCCTAATAGAATATTTTACCTTCCATCAATAGCTATGAGAGCATGTGATATTGAGAAGGGAAATGGTGAATAATAATCAAAAGCAATTAGTAGCAACTTGATTGTGTCGCAAAATATTTTATTTGACAAACATGCCCCCACTTGAATCCTAAAATATTTGCACTCCTTGCCTTGCTCCAATTAGTCTTCATTAGCCACTTGTTGCACCAAAATAATTGGTAGTCATATCCTTAGAGGCATAAAATTATTAGAGGCCAAGTTTAAAAACATATTTGATTGGTGTGAGTTCAATATGGTATTTCACCAACCCTTTGAATTTGTAGACAATCATATTTAGCACATATGCAAGTAAAGCATTGCAGAAGTTACTAGAAGAGAATTGGAATTTTCTTAAACAAGTGTGTTTAAGAAACACACTACAAGGGTTTTCCATCAAGAAAAAGGTTTGATTTCAAACAAGGTTATGAACCTATCACTACCAAGTATCGAACTTGCAACTACATCGTTCAATTGGAGTACCTCACTACCATCATCCAGTAGTTTAGGGTCATCTTGGATTATGAATTTGAACTTTTTGATTGTACAATGCAAATAGTATCATCTACAAGAAATTGTAAGTCCCCTCACACTATTCCTAGTCATGCTAATATTTTGCACATTCCTTTGTAGTATACTTCAAATTTTAAAATAACTAAATCAAATGGAATGTGTCATTTTTATCAATTTTCAAAGAATTTTCAGATGGATGCTTTGGATAAACTTTGTGGATGAGGACTTAAGAGAGAAAAAGGCATCCTTTTTAAAGGCAATTGAAGGTTATCTACATCCTAGCATCACAACACCCAATTTATTGACAATGCACAAAAGTGGACACTTATAGCTCATAGGCAAAAAGAAAATTTTCATTCATCCATTTTTTTGGAGATTAATGCATAATTTAGTTTTTGATCGTCAATTATTTATAAAACCATGCCATAGTAATGTGAATATTTTTTTACTGTGCTTGATCAAGGAACCAATTGGGAAAAAAATCCCCACCATGGGGATAAATGTTTACACCTTGTGTCAAAAATTCATGAACATCCCATTAAAATTTACTTGTGTGAACCTACCTAAGATTCTTGTGTACATTTAACAGTCACTTGGTCCTTTAGGAGTTAACTAAGGTATGCATACTCAGTGTCAATCTTCAATCCAATTGCATCCCTATCTATAGTGGGGTGACAATCAAAATGGCGTTTTTGAATTTGTAGTGAAGGAAATTTCACATTTGCCAACTTTGATAGTCTCCTAAGGGCTAAAAAAATGATATTTTACCACGTAATATTTTTTACAAGATCATCTTTAAGTTAAAAATGTGTGTACCAAATTTAAAGGCCAATAGATGCACCAAAAAAAGTATATTAAAAATCTACCAACATGAGTAGCTTTGAAAAAAATTTCATTGCTATCAACTTTAACAACCTCCCAAGGATTGAAAAAAAAATTGCCATAAAATTTTTGGAATAGAAATTTCTCTATGTTAATAACATATGTTCCAAATTTCAAGGCCAAAAGATCAATACAAAAAAAGATATTCACAATCTACCAACATGTGTTGTTTTGAGAAACGATGATGGAAACCATTTCACTACTACCAACTTTGACACCCTCCGAAGGGCTGAATTTTTTTTATTTAACATGAGTTTTTTCACAATATCTTATCTATGCTAATAACATGTGTGACAAATTTGAAGGTCAAAAAATTTATACAAAGAAAGATATCCACAATCTACCAATATGTGTAGTTCTGGGAAACAATGGGGGAAACCATTTCACTACTACCAACTTAGTCACCCTCCCAAGGGTTGATAAATTGTCTATTTACCATGAAATTTTTGAATGAAGATTTTCTTCATGTGAATAACTTGCGTGCCAAATTTGAAGGTAAAAAAATTTATACAAAAAAGGATATTCACAATCTATCAAGGTGAATAGTTGTGAGAAACATTTTAAGGACATAATAAAAATGTTGAAGTATTTTGGACACTCATGCTTCTTGACTAAAATTATCCAAATGATGCAATCCCTAAACGTAAATGCTTCTCAACAAAATCAAAGATATCCAAATCTAGATTTGTGCACTTGTCACATCTCAAAGAATGCACTTGTTCAAAATTAGACACCTTACATGCATGAAGGAGTTTTTTCCTCTCAATATGAATGCTTGCATTTAGAATTGAGCATTACAAGAAGTGGGATGTGTGATTATCTAAGAGTCAAGTGATGGGTGATTATTTTTCTAAGTAGAGGATTGAAGGTTTGTGAAAATGAGTAGCCTAAGTGATGACTGAATATATGAAGGATGTGATAAGTGAGTGAGTGAGGCTATGTGGTAAATGAGTGAGGGCTGGATCATGGATGATGGGTGATCACTGACTAAGGTTTGAGTGATGAGTGCATGAGGTTGGGTATTGAAATTTTTGGATCCAATTGGCATTCTAAAATTTGAAGATGATTGCTATTTCAAATGAAACTTGTGCTGGTATTGTAGGTTTGAGTGAGGCATGGAAGACAAGAGTTGCCATTGCAACTATTGTTGAAGTCCCTATTAGAACAGTTCAAAGGTTGGTGAAGAAATTTTGAGAAGATGGAACCTGCAAGTGTAAATCTTGTGGTGGAAGTCACACTAAGAAACTTAGTAATAGAGATGTCCGTGCTATTATACATGTCTCAAAAACTCATCGTCGCTCAATACTCTCAGAGATTACTAGTATGTGTGCTACTCAAGTGTTTATAAGAACTATTCAAAGGGTCTTACATGGCACTAGAAGGATCCCGGGTTTTTTTTGACAAGTCCTTGAACATGGGTAGATGTTAAATTGAACATGAAGCATGTCTACCGTGGAGGTCTAGAAAAATCCGTCAAGATTGACATGCAAAAAACATGCAAAAATTTGGAAAAAAAAGGGCCTAAAGTGCACCACGTGGCAGCCACATCACCTCTATGTAAGTACCACGTAGGCCGACAATGCCACATGGGATTTTTTTCACCCAACCTGGAGATGATGTGGCAGTTGATGTAGTACCTGACATCATGGTGTCTAAGAAAATTAACAATGTTTTGAACAACGTCAACTTAGACGTCAAGAAGAATTTTGATACTGTTTTTAGTGACATCAACTTGGACGTCAAGATGTTTTTTGAGACATAAGATTTGACATCAAAAACATGTTTTGAAACATTTGATGACATACACCATACATTGTAAATTATACACAATATACCATACAGAGCATGCCATATATCATACACAATACATCATATTTGGTATTTATGTAGCAATGAAGAGCCATTTATTGTGAATATATTGGCACAAAAGAACAAGCTATTTATACAAGTGGGTGGTAGGAGGGAAGACAAACAATATGGAATATTTGAATTTTTTGAATTATACAAAGTTGTTGAAGTTGACGTTACAAAAAACATCTAGACGTCTCAGTTGACGTCTTAGTTGATATTGCAAAAAGCATTTGGATGTTTAAGTTGATGTCTAAGTTGATTTCTATAAAAATATTCTAAAATATACATATTCTAAAAACTACATATTTATGGAAATTAGATAATGTAGAATGCATGAGACTATTTTCTTAGGACTTGTTAATACAATGAAGCCAAATGCAAATTCATAGCCATATTCTCTATATTTCTTTCTATTTCAAAAAACTAAGAGAAACAAAAACCTACAATGAAAAATGAATTCAATTCCAAACATAGTTGGAAAATAAATCTTCAAAATAGGACAAGAAAGTGAATACAATGTCCTTATATAAGATACAATGGAAACACATATTCTTAGAAATTAGACATGGTGAAACACATTACACTCATAATTTACAACTTTTTAATGCAATTAATACTATATTGAAATTTCAGAATTATTTTTTTGCCAAAGCAAAGCTTTGGCATCCATCCATGCAACACTTTTTTGAAAGGATGCCAAATTCGCAGGGAGTTGCCCATCTTCTAGTTTTTCCACATGTAGATAGACTTTTACTTCACCTAACAATAACTTCCAGACACTAACCCACAATCAAAATGAAAGGCCTTGCTGACGTGGCAAATCTGTGTTTTCGTGGATGTCGAAAAAAATGGGCCTATGTTTTTTTGGATGTCTATCAGAACATACTTGTTTCACAAGGCATGAACTTGTTCTTCCTCTATTCTTCCAAATGTTTTCTAAAACATCCAATTCAATTTTGCCTCCCATGGCCACAATCCCATCTCTGTGATCTGTTTCTTGAAACAAGCTTGTTTTTTACTAACGCCCCCCAAAACACAGGTTCCTACTAGTGTGGAAGTGGCATTTTCAATTGAATTGCAGTGAGAAAACCTTTCTTGACACCTTGGCACATGTCTCAACAATTGACTTTTGCTCAGAAGTATTGTGGGTGGAGTGTAGAAGAATGGAAGCACATTGTTTAGACAAATGAGTCTACCTTTGAAGTTGGATAAAATTCTAGACAAGTTCATGTTTGGAGAAATGCATATGAGTGCTATTCATCAAGTTGTATAGTTCCAACTTTTAAGAGTGGGAGAACTTTTTTGATGATTTGGGGCACATTTGCTAGATGGCAAAAGTCAAAACTTGTTTTTATGCCTAAAGATCAACGCTCTGCTAAGGATTTTGTTGAAGTGGTGTACAATGGGGAGTTGCTTCATTTCATGGGAAGAGTGCCACATGGATTGCTCATGGAAGATGGCGCACTTGCCCATCATAGCAAACTATGTGAAAAATGGAGACAAACACATCTTCTAGAGAAACTTGATTGGACTGCAAACTCTACCGATCTCAATTCAATTGAGAACTTTTGGAAGATTTTGAAAGATGTTGTGCAACATGGCCTAATATGCCCTAGAAACTTAGATGAATTGAAGGTAGTTATTGAAAGAGAGTGGAGGTTAATCAATGGTACAAAGCTCCTTCAATTATGTCATTCTATGCCCTCTAGGTTAGAAGCAGTGATTGCGGAAAATGGAGGACATACATGTTGGTAGATTGTAAATATCCTTTTCTATATACATTTTTTGACCCTGACATTTGGCACACAAGTTATTAACATGAAGAATCTCTTTTGCCAAAAATTTCATATACAATTTCTCAGCCCTTGGGAGGGTGTCAAAGTTGGCAGTAGTAAAATGGTTTCCATGATTGTTTCTCAAAACAACACATGTTGGTAGATTGTGAAAATCTTTTTTGTATTGAAATTTTGGCCTTTCTCTATGTTATTAACATAGAGAAATTTTTGTTCCAAAAATTTCATAGCAAATTATTTTTTTCAATCCTTAAGAGGCTATTAAAGTTGGCAACAATGAAATTTTTTTCACAGCTACGCATGTTGGTAGATTTTTAATATATTTTTTTGGTGAATCTTTTGGCCTTCAAATTTGATACACACATTTTTAGAGATGATCTTGTAAAAATCATTTTGTAGTAAAATACCAATTTTTCAACCCTCAGGAGGCTATTAAAGGTGGCAAATGTGAAATTTCTTTCATTGCAAATCCAAAAACGCCATTTTGATCGTCACCCAATTGTACACTTCTTCAATACTTGTAAGATTAAAAAATTTGACGATTGTAGATAAAGACACAATTGATTTGAGGATGGACAATGAGTGTCTATACCTTGTTAGATGCCAAACATTGTTGGTATTTGGGATGGGATCAAGCTAGTCTTAAGTGACTATCAACAACCCCCTACTGAATTGGACAATCCTCTTTCTTTTGCAATAATTTTAGAAAGATGAGGCCTATCACTAAGGTAGTTAGTAAAATATTTTTGGATTCTTAGATGAATAGGTGAATTCTTTGTTTTTATATTTTTTCAAAACTCATTCATGAGAATTTTTATCCTCTATACATAACATTCTTGAATATAAATAACATGGTACCTTTTCTATAATTGCACATAATCATACAAATATAATTGTGTTACAGTGCTACGACCCTAATTTGGGAAAGAGTTTGCATTCAAGAATTTTGCTTTGGATCCATCCAACCCACACTCTCTCTTTCATTACCTTCCCAATCCATTCAACCATGCCAAGTGAGCAAGTGTCTTGACAAGTTTTACAAGTTGTTTTTGACTTCCTTTATTGAGGTGACCTCAATATCCAAGGAAAACAAAAATTTGTAAGACTCAAAGGGGCACATAAGGAAAAGAATCCTTTTGCTAGTTGTTTAAGAATGTTCCAAAGTGTTTTAGGACTATTCCAAAAACTATATAGGACTAAAAGTGTACAATTAATCATAAAATAATCTTTTTTTTTTCTTCCAAAAATAGAATAATTTTTGGCTTATAAAGTTTATGATATGGGCTTGCCCTTCACTAGAAGAAAATAAATTTTTATCGACTACATATACAACTATATTTGAATCATAGCACTAGAAGAAAATTGCTTTTAATTGTCAAATTTGCATTTTACTTGACAAAAACTATGTTGTATTCAACAGAAAAGTGTGGGTTGGATTTTGTTGAGTTCTCCCCTCATAATGCAAATTTCTACGTTTCAACATTTCAACACATAATTTGACAAGTGAAATGCAAAATTTTGTGTTAGAATGCAAAATTCTAGATTACGAAGGGAGAACTCAACATAATCCAACCCACATTCTTTTGTTGACTAAAATGTAGTTTTCTTCTTGTGTAGAAAATATGTGCAACTGGTGCTAATCTGGAAAGTTACAATCATTATGGACAAGTCATTCTTGAAACGTATTTATTAAGGTCAAAGAAATTATTTCTCATTTGTCCACTTAGTTGGAAGTTCATTAACAAGTTTTGCTAATGTGTTTAGTATTGCAATGTTCACATCCACCTTAGCACATTGTGAACATGAATTTTCAAGTTTTGCATTGAGAATGTGGGTTTGGTGTGAAATGGGTTTTATTTCAATTTTATTTTTGAAAATCCATACGGTGTGAATGCGAATGCTAAGAGATTTCAAATGTTGGCTATTGATGGTTGAAATGTTCAATTCTAGGAACGGCGAAGGATGAATGCAAATGAAGAGGCAC